>CM055265.1:211958357-212242005 GCA_029237695.1 Conchocele bisecta | reverse complement strand
AGCTACGGACGGTACGGGAGTAGATTACAAGAGTTACCTTCGCAACTAGACAACCCCACCGTTCCCCAAATTCTGGATCCTCCCCTGGTGCTTAATTGTAGGGATGACATATCAAAGCACAAAACAAAACGTAACATTGAAAATGACAAAGTAATTTAAGTGAAAACAAAATGTAGGGGTCACGGTCATATGAAGGTCACTGATACAATTATATAAATTTTCAATGCGTTTCCAGGTATCATAATATCAGTTAGTTTCGGAACACCTCGCGACATGTGCTTCATTCTAGATCTGTTGACGTTATAAGTGGGATGACGAAAGGAAATACGGGTGCGTTTTTTGGACATATTTAACCCTCATATGTAAAAACAATGGACAAGTCACGTCATAGATTTATGCGGATTTTCCACATGTTCTATGGATGAATGAACGTCCGTGTTCCGGAGATATTCCATCGAAAACGGCGGCACAATTTGTGAAATCAAGCGTGCTATAATACGTTATATCCAGTGATGTTCCGAAACACAGTGCGTTCCATTTCACATTGATTGACAATACAACAAATAGTTCGAGAAATTTGTCAGCTTTATGAGTGATACATATGGCGAAAAGGATCAATACACTTAACATTGAAAATGACGACGTAATTTTAGCGAAACAAGTGAAAAGTGGGTCAAATGCGAACGTTGAACTTCGCAAATTTACCTTGTAAGAAGTAAACAAAATTATAAATCCTAATATGCGGTGTGATTTGTGTGTGTGTGGGTGTGGGGGGGGGGGGGGGGGGTGCGTGCCGGAGGTTGGGCGTCCCGAAATCATATCTGAATTGAATATTTACATAAAACATGTATACAGTCATGACTCCTGAAATTAGAATAGCCTCATCTGGTGCCAACAGTCATGACTCCTGAAATTAGAATAGCCCCATCTGGTGCCACACCAGAGTCACTTAACCCCACGCCCGAAAAGTGATAGGATTAGCATTAATCGTACTAATGCAGTAATGGGTTTAACTGGATTCAACTCTGAAGTACGAGAACACCAAACACGTACAGGATGAAAGCCATTGTTAACTTACCATTCGCATGCTCACAGCCTGCATCCCGCACATATACGACTAATGTTTCGACTGTGTCATAGAACACAAACTCCTATAAGCCCAGTTACTTAGGGGTGAAAGGGTTAAGAGTTCTACTTGGAACGGTCAGTGGTCGTTACTGAATATCATTATACTGTCGGGTTAACTTGTGGCTGTGACTAGAGACATAGGGATTATGGGATTGGTGACCCGTGTATATCCTGATCAAACTACACCCTACTATAGCTAGCTACAATAGTTCGCCTACGAGGGGAGAATATCGCAGTGCGGTAGCAATTTTGTTTCTATACTATAGCATGATAACGATCTATATTGCTTGTTAGAAACATGACGAATGTTTCATTGATGGAATGGCCAATGGTGCAGTTCCTGATCAGACTGTGCGGATGCATAGTCTGATCTGGGTCTACACTGGGTGCAAAACCCATAAGCCCCAATTCTCCAGTGACGGCCACAAATTAGTTGACATGACGTATCCCTTATTAACCCATTACATGCGGAATACACCTTTACGGGTACGAACTATATTTTTAATATTTTATATTTATTTTTGTTATTTCTCAATGAAAGTATACTGAAAGGATAACGCAGGGTACCAATATACGCAATAATTATTTAAATGCTTGGCCTAAAATTATGAAAACCGGTCAGGCGACTATCTTGGTCACTGTGCACCCAAACCGGTGCCTAAAGTTACTCAACCGTGTAATGCACCGTACCACATAGAGAAAGTGATACAAAGCCAAAAACACGTGCAGCATGATGATGATAAGTTCGTCAAAACATTTTGTCATACCACTTGATACGCTTGAGGTATACACATCGTTTTCCGCTATTTACAATGAATTTATAGCTCTCACAATCATGGTACGTCAGACGGAAGTTCAGAGGGGTCAGGCTATTGCATTACTAATGCAAGGTCAAACGCAACAGCAGGTTGCTATGCAGTTCGGTGTGAATGTTTCCACCATAGAACATCTTGTCCGTCGTCTGAGAGAGACCGGAAGGGTTGCCGGCCGACCGACCGAGATCGGGACGTCCGCGCGTAACGTCTCGACGTCAAGACAGGGCTATTCGTCTCGCCCACCTACGTAATCGCTACGTTACTGCCACTGAAACCGCTAGTAACACGGTAGGCAATCATAATCGCCACATTCACCCCAAAACTGTAAGAAATCGATTGCGCGAGGTTGATCTGCGAGCACGTCGTCCCTACGTTGGTCTGCCTCTCACTCGTGCACGTCGCGCGCGTCGTATGGCTTGGTTGGCGGCACATGCTCCCAGACGATTTCCAATGAGGCAATGGAGACAAGTCTTTTTCACAGATGAGTCCCGGTTCACACTCTTTTTCGTCCGGACGGTCGACGTCGTGTACATCGACGTCGTGGGGAACGCTTCGCCGACGCTTGCGTTCTTGAGAGGGATAGGTTTGGGGGTGGCTCGGGTTATGGTTTGGGGAGGGATATCTCACGGGGTAAAGTCACCGTTGATTGTGTTAGCCGGGAATTTAACCGCCGTAAGATATAGGGATGAAATCCTCCGCCCGGTTGTTGTTCCATTTGTGCAACAGCGTCAACTAATTTTCCAGCATGATAATGCCCGGCCCCATGTAGCCAGAGTTTGTCAAGACTTTCTCGCTGACCATAACATTAACCCACTCGACTGGCCAGCGTACAGTCCCGATTTGTCCCCAATCGAACATCTTTGGGACGAACTTGACAGGAGGATAAGGGGGTGTCCGAATACCCCTTCTAATCTCGACCAACTAAGGACTGCATTGTTGGAAGAGTGGAACAATATCCCAATAAGAAGGATAAATGCACTGATGAATTCCATGCACAAGAGAATCATGGCTGTGACCGATGCGCGAGGGGGGCATACGAGATACTGACAAAACAGTGGATTTCATTGTGCGATATTGGGGGTTACCGTCAATTGTGATTCAATTACTAATGAATTATCGGTCAAAACCTAATGCAATTTTGGTAATGTGTTGACTAAAGATGTTTTTTTAATACTCATATAAAATATTGTATATAACAGCAAACACATCACTTTAAATCACCTCAAATGTTTACCCTGCGTTTCTTTATCCTTTCAGTATATATGTTGTAACCACTCATTTAAACCGTCTCAACGAGACGGTTCGATCAAATGGTGGTCACGACATATATTTCTGAGCTCATATAAAGAAACTATTTAAAATTTTACACAAATAAAATGACGTATCATCAGCATGAAATGTAATGGCGGTATATGCATCCGATGCAAGTAGGTACTATAAGACACGATCATTACTGATACAGTGAATAATTGGTGGCAATGCAAATCAACTAAAGCGATTTAGAAACTAACAAAGCATGTGGGGAAAGTTATTTGACACCCCTTTGTGATGATTATCCATGTGACCGCAGAGTACCACGTGACTTTGATGTATTGATTTTGGGTTATTTGGATCGATAATGAATTGCTATTTTTCCTCATATTAAAATGCGTTTTACCAAAGTATGCAATTGGTGAATGAATAACATGTTTAGCACGTGTTGCGTTTTTAAATCGTTTCAGTATATATCACAAAACAGAAGGCAATGAACACATACAACAAGCCAACACAAATAGTAACATCCGTCACCGTTCGACGTCGTGCAGTTACGGAAGATATGACAGAATTTTGAAATCAGTATCGGCGGAAATCAACGATACGATAAGAGACGCGCATGTAATTCCCAAAACTCAGGACCCGTTTCATTAAACTTCGTACGATTAAAATGTTCATACGAGACTTTTAAATGTTTCTTAATCAATAATGTTATTAACAGATGCTACCAGTTTCTACTTTCATGTAATTGTAATTAAATCTGAACAAAGGCATAGACGTTCCCAAAGATTAGCTGCAAATACGAACTTTGTGTCAATTTTAATTTTTGCACCTACGAACATATTTGTCGTACGAGTTTTAAATTCTGAGTTAAAATTTCTGGGTTAACAATAGGGTGAAGCGGGATAACTCTTGCAATCTGCTCCCGTACCGGACGGTACGGGAGTAATTGCAAGAGTTACCATTCGCAACTAAGAGGAGTGGAGCTCTGGGGCCCGTTTCACTAAACGTCGTACGACTAAAATGTTTGTAAGGTCTTATCGGATCATTTGGAAATTTCAAAATGATGATATTTCCAGTAATTGTTTACAAGAAAACACTGTTAATATGAAATTTACAGACTTTCATAATTTTGCACTTACGAACATTTTAGTCGTACGAAGTTCAGTGAAACGGGTCCCGGGTATAAGGGAATATTGTACATTTGGCATATTGTTCACTATTAGTACACTATGAATGACGTAACCATGTCCGAACATTTAGTACAAGTACATTTTGCCATAAATAACTTGAGACGGATGTCTTATATCTCGGAAAAATGCCACAAAATGCCACATCAGTGTTTACTGTACTATATGTAATCTGGCGGCCTATGTCCCATGGATTGATGGCGACCTGCCAGTAGCCGATTTCATCAACATTGCAAAGTATTCTTTTCTAGCAAAGTCTACTTTGAGGGAGTAATCATTCATTTCCTCCGAAATACATAATGTCATATAGAACTAACGACTGCATATATTTGATGATTAAAAAGTATCCAGAATTATTATACTGAATGTATTACATTAACACAGCCAAAATGTCTGTGAAAATGTAATAAATTCAGTATAATGAAAATTAATAAATTTATCTTAAAATTGAAAATTTCTCCCTCAAAGTATACTTTGCTAGATAAGTATACTTTGCAATGTTGGTGAAATAGGCTACTGATAGCGACTTTACATACATTATGTTTGTATTATATGTAGTATATATGGGACAAGCCATGCGATTTTATACCTAAGAAGATGTGTGTGTGTGAAACACTATTTACGTGTTTTACGCTATTTACCGTTAATGATGTCGGCAGGTGATGAAATGGTCAGAACAAGTGCAGATTATAATTCCACATTTGCTATAAATATTCCAGCAACTTTCAACGCCATTTAATGAAACTATCACAGTTTCTGTAAACATATTTCATGAAAATCGCACATCTTCTTAAGTACAAAATCATATGGACTGTCTCATATATGGGACGTAAATACCAACGTATGTGAACAGGTCAGCATACGATTAGGATAGTAGGTCAACTTGTATGTGTGGGGTTGTCGTCTGTCCCGACAATGGGAAATGTACCACAAAAAAAAAAACTACACTCGTGTAGATAATGCAAGACGATTAACAACTTTCCAAACTAAAACAAGATCGGAACAAAATATCGACAAAGCCACTCCATTTCATCGAATCACACGCTGTTTCACTCGCAGAATCCATGGTAGGGTTGGGACAGATATAGGGTAATCCTCGTCCAGTAGCCTATTTCACCAACATTAAAAAGTATACTTTTCTAGCAAAGTATACTTTGAGGGAGAAATTTTCAATTTAAGGATAAATTTATTCATTGTTATTTTACTGAATTTAATACATTATAATGTAATAAATTCAGTATAATAATTCTGCATACTTTTAATCATCAACTATATGCAGTCGTTAGTTCTATAGGACATAATGCATTTCGGGAAATATAAATGATTACTCCCTCAAAGTACTATGATACTTTGCAATTTTGATGAAATCGGCTACAAATACATGCCTCATCATAGTGTCTATATATGGCGGCCATTTTGAATTTATAAATGTGTCCTTTATGACAAACAAACGTGTTTTCATTTAGTAATATGTTGCTGTAATTGGAGAAATAGGTGGCCAGTGTAGATCCAGATCAGCCTGTGCATCCGCACCGTTCGCAATTCCATCAACGAAACACCCATCAAATTAAAGGTACATGTCCACTCAGTAGGCACACAATATTCTTTATATGAATTAAACAAGTATATAATTGTGTCAATATTCCAGCAGTTCTAAGAATTACGAGTGCCCGATAGACAGATACATGTATACTAATTTAGCAACATTTATTTTACTGATAGTTACTCGCGGTGGTATCAGGCTATTTTCATAATTATGCAAATGAGGTATGATATTTTTAAATTATTTATACTATTTAAATGCGTCACCTATGCTATCGCCCCTGATATCAGTGTGGAGATTTACGTCTGATTGAATGTATAATAATCATGATAATGCCAATCAATACGTGAGGTTATGGTGAATGAATGTTTATTTTGCCAGAAAATGTCTTAGATGATGTCCCTGATATAGAGAACATTTTGTGTCTACTGAGTGGGCATGAAACATTGTTGTCTTTCCTTTGATAGTATATCCTAATTAGGAGTTATTATCTCCTAATTAGGACTTGCTATCTCCTAATTAGGACTTACTATCTGTGTCAATGCTAAACATGTTTTATGTCCTAAAGTCTTAATTAGAAGATATTAAGTTATAATTAGAAGATACTAAGTCCTAATTAGGAGATACTAACTCCTAATTAGGAGATACTATCTCCTAATTAGGAGCTACTATCTCCCAATTAAGACTTATCATCTCCTAATTAAAAGATAAATATATTTTAGCATTGGCACCGGTACGCTTTAATAGAAACAATCTCTGGAACTTATTTCGAGTTTGTATGCGGTTTTTTAAACTCGACAGAGATTCGGTGGATACAATGTGATTGACTCGTTTCATAAGTATCATGATGATACATGTATATATAATCCCCATCCATACATTTGAGTGATTGTCCTATATCGATGGTCTAGTAACATAAGGTCGTAACTGCTATGCTTTAGCATAGCAGTTACGACCTTATGTTACTAGACCATCGATATATTATATCTTCACATACATAAATACTGTAGACGGTCAAGTTCCACTCCACTTTCGATAACCACTATCATGTTGGATTGTAAATCAACGTAAGCAGGCCAGACGGTCAGACAGTCAGACAGACAGACAGATAGACAGATAATTAAACATAGATACAGACAGTTTACGCACGGAGGAGGACGAGCTAAATTGCCAATCGCTACTCGTAGTTGAATGACTGAGCGCGAGTGAAGTTGTTTTACTGTATTATGTATACATGGTGGTAGCCAAACGAGCTCGGAAAGTGTAAAATGTGGCTGTGACTGGATAAATTGGGTTATGGGATTGTGACCATTGTAGCTCCTGATCAAATAGCACACTCATGTAGCCGGCTAACGATTTATATTACTTGTTAGATACATGATGACTTCATTGGTGGACTGGCGATCACTGCAGATCCTGATCAGGCTGTGCGGATGCCGATTTCATCAACATTGCAAAGTATACTTATCTTGCAAAGTATACTTTGAGGGAGTAATCATTGATTTTTCCGAAATGCTTTATTTCATACAGAACTAATGATTGCATATATTTGATGATTAAAACTATTATTATACTGAATGTATTACATTATCACAGCCAACATGGCTGTGATAATGTAATACATTCAGTATAATACAAATGAATACATTTATCTTGAAATTGAAAATTTCTCCCTCAAAGTATACTTTGCTAGGAAAGTATACTTTGCAACGTTGGTGAAATAGGCTACTGGATCTTCGCTGGTCACAAAACCCACAAACCCCATTTCTCCAGTCATTAGTCACATATGTGAATGTACATCTACATAGGAAGCTGAAAATACGATTTACTTACAGTGCTCGTTAGCAGTCTATATTTAATAGCGGGATTTGGATCGAAAACCTTACAGACATCTACTCTTGTATCCGCGAGTATATTGTATCGTGTTTGAAGCCACCTCATGTTGGTGATATAGACGTCAACAGACACGGGCGGTAAGTAACCTAGTTCATGTAGGCGTCAGTAGAACAATCTGGGCACGGCTGACTAGTAACCGCAAACAATCTGGACCCGACTGACTGGTGACCGCTAACAATCTTGGCCCGCCTGACTAGTGACCGCGAACAATCTGGGCCCGACTGACTAGTGACCGCTAACAATCTTGGCCCGCCTGACTAGTGACCGCGCGATGTTTACTTTGCGATCGCCGCATATCGCTAATAATGCACAGGTGGAAGACTCGAACCTGTGACACAACAAACTTCCCATTCAAAAATCCCATTACCCCACCACTTGGTCACGTATTGTACTGTGCATTAAAAAATCCCATTACCCCACCCACTCGGTATCGTATTGTACGGTACTATAAAGCACAGTACAATACAAGACCAAGTGGGTGGGGTAATGGGATATTTTTTAAATGAGCATTTGTTTTATGTCACAGGTCCGAGTCTTCCACCTGTGTGTCCAGTTATCAATACTATACATGTATTACACTTAAACGGGCAATTGCTACGTCCCTCATGGACGTAGACCCCTTCTTACACTGACCAGTAGCCTATTTCACCAACAGTGCAAAGCATAGTTTTCTAACAAAGTATACTTTGATGGAGAAATTTTCAATTTAAGGATAAATTTATTAATTTTTATTATACTGAATTTATTACATTATCACAGCCATTTTGGCTGTGATAATGTAATACATTAAGTATAATAATTCTGCTTACTTTTAATTATCAAATATATACAGTCGTTAGTTCTATATGAAATAATGCATTTCGGGAAAAATAAATAATTATTCCCTCAAAGAATACTTTGCTAGATACGCATACTTTGTAATTTTGATGAAATAGGCTACAGTTCATTTCCAATAGGCAGTCCCACGACATAGCATTTCGTTCCCACGACATAACATTTCGTTCCCATGACATATAATTTCGTTCCCACGACATAGCATCTCGTTCTTACGACATAGCCTTTCGTTCCAACGACATCGCATTTCGTTCCCACGAGATAGGATTTAGTTCCCACGGCATAGCATTTCGTTCCCACGACATAGCATTTCGTTCCCACGGTATAGCATCTCGTTCCCATGGCATAGGCAACAAGGGACGGTTGAAAATAGCCAAAATTGACTGATTTTCTGAGGGCGGCTGGTGACTTATAAAAATCACCGCCTCTCACAATCAGTTAAGGAGGCTCTTGCGACAAGTATTGAAAACTACTCGCAAATGAAGTACAAATCGCGCGCCACAATAAAAATGCAGTAACCGCATCAGATGTGTTAAATTAATTTTTTACAAAGTTACCCCACTCTCGTTCCTACGGCATAGCATCTCATTCCCACGGCACAACATCTTGTTCCCAATACATAGTATCTCGTTCCCACGGCACAACATCTTGTTCCCAATACATAGTATCTCGTTCCCACGGCACAACATCTTGTTCCCAATACATAGTATCTCGTTCCCACGGCATAGCATATCGCTCACACGAGATAGGATCTCGTTACCACGAGTTCGCTTTCTCGTTCCCACGACATAATATTTAGTTCCTGCGATATAGTAGTTCGTCCCCACGACATTGTCAGCAATCAAAAGGTAGCATCATTGTCATTGAAGAAAGTGGAGTAATAACTATTCTATGCTGATTATGTGGTGAACACGAGATGACATCGCGTAGGAAAGAGATGCTATGTCGCTGAAACGAGATGCTGTGTCGCGGTAACGAGATAGCTAACTCGTGGAAAAGATATCATATCTCGTAGAAACGAGAGTGTAAAATTCCCTTTAAAGGTACATTCCCACTCTGTAGGCACAAACTGTTATTTTGTTATAGTAATTAAATAAATGTATAATTGTGTCACTATTGCACCAGTTCTAAAAAATTCGAGCGCCCGCTATACAGGTATAATCATTTAGTAATATTTATTTTACTGATAGTGACGGGCGCTGGTATCAGGCTATTTTCATATGCAAATGAGGCACTGTATTTTTTAATTATTTATAATAATTAAATGCGTCACCTGAAAAAATACTATTTTCGACAGATTATTAAGTATGATCATTGCACATCAAAACGTAAATACAGAGAACAAGTAGTAATGTCCGTTTGCATTTTAAGGAAGCACGGTTATCGCCACTGATATCAGTTTGGAAAGTTACGTATATGAAATATAAAATGTATAATAATGCCAATCAATACGTGGGGTAATAGTGAATGCATGTTTATTTTGCCAGAAAATGTCTCAGGTGATGTCTCTGATATAAAGAACATTTTGTGCCAACTGAGTGTGCATGTACATTCAAAGCTGCCGTATGATATGACTAGCTGTGCTCTTTCAGATAGTATCGTGACAAGGGAGTGAACTCTGATGAAGCTGCAGTCTGTCGTACAGTGGTTATCCCTCCTGGTATCGTACTCATGGATCATGCTGGGTAAGGCTCTCCCATGGACTACAATCTGCATGCACAGCATTCTATTTGGGCCGTTTTTAGTTTGTTTTGCTTTTGATTGGCTGTTGTACTAAGCCCCGCAGGAGACATGGATTTTCTTTTATTAATTCGTTCCCACGAAATACCATTTGTTCCCTCAATTTAACAATTCGTTCCCTCGAATTAACAATTCGTTCCCACGATATAACAATTCGTTCCTTCGAATTAACAATTTGTTCCCACGAAATGACAATTCGTTCCCTCAATTTAACAATTCGCCATATTGAAAGTTGACGAAATGTCCAGAGCAAATGCGCAATATAATAGAGTTCCGCATTTGCATGAACATTTCGTCAACTTTATACGTCGTTTACAGAAAACATCAGTTTCAGTAACTATTTTTCCTGAGAAATCTTTCATACAAAATCACATATGAGATACGCCATGTGATTTTGTACCTTCGGACATCTGCGTAATTTCATTAAATACGTTTACAAAATTTACAATATTTTTTTTAGAAACAAAGTTAAACGTTGACAAAATTTTCAGAGTACATGCTGATGTACTCTGAAAATTTGGTAAACTTTTGATGCCATTTACGGAAAATATTGTACTTTTTTAAAACATATTTCGTGAAATTACAAGGTGCATGATCACGTGGTTACAACAACAACAACGTAGCCCACTCCAAAGTAAGTATTATTTGATAGTTTCCTTAATATGCAACGGATTTTGATGAAATATGGCGCAGCAAACGCGTCTTCATGAGCTGCATTTGGTGGTCTAGGGTGTTTGGAACAGACACGGAAATCGATTCTTCGCAAAAACGATCGAAGTTTGGGCGACAATACAGAGACCACCAAATGCAGCGCAGCTTAACAAGACGTGTTTGATGCGCTATATTTCACCAAAATCCGTTACGTAATAAGGACACTATTCAATAATACGTACTTTGAATCAGATGGATTCTGGAAAGTTCAGTACTTGTTGTTGTTGTTAGTACCACCTTGAATTACGCAAATATCCGATGGTACACAATCACATGGCGTGTCTCATACGTGTATACGGCAGATGAGATACGTTTGTCATTGTTTTGAACAGCGTCCCAGACGGACGCCCACAGTGTAGTCCGCCGCAACGCCTTCCAGATGTGTCACCTGATCCATCTATACACGGGTAGATCCTGCTTCCGCTTCCGGTCATACGGGTGCTTCTGTGGGCTGGGTCAGCAGGGGTCACTGCCGCTGGACGATACGGACAGGTGGGTCACAGAGGGGCCTAACCCGAAATGTCTGTCTGTAACGCAGGGCGTAAGTCGCCCTGCGTTACAGACAGAAATTTCGGGTTAAGAGGTGCCATATTTAGGCTGGGTCCAAAGAATACGTAAATTTAGGATCCAGATCTGGGGTTGGACAGGCGATTACACCCGTAGAAAGCCCCATTCCCATTCGACGCCCCGAATATGTCAAACGTGTGCACAATTGCTAGCTGTATATTGCCTTAATTTGTTGTGAAATGTTCGGATTCTGAGCCTTAACTTGTAATAAATAAACTTGATCAAAAGTCCACGTATTTTTATCACCTGTTACATGTACATTGTCGATGCAAAAATTGGCTCTCCTGTCATGTAGACAGACGTCTAGCTATAACAATAGGATCCAAGTGTTGGTAAACCAAATAAACGAAAGTATTTGTGTTCCAGTATATATTCTTGTAACATATTAGGCCGTCAGCCAGAAATGGAAACCCTTCCCACCCCTTGTGGGAATTTTGCAGACATATCTCTTTATAAAACTATATTCAATTATGAGTGTTATGCCGTATGTCTGCGCTCTGTAACCTTCTGGATGGATGTTTGGCACCATTTTGAAGTATACCACCCTCGGACTTTTAGCAGTTATGAAAAATCGCAGTTTTTATTGATGTGTTCTGATGTGTTCATAACTATACAATGGAATAAAGTTCAATTAAATAATATCTTCTAATTCAAATGAAGAATTTTGCATGTTTTATTACACCACCCACTGAATTGCAATGGCAAAACATCTACCTAAATAACTCCATAAAAGTATGGCATTTTTGTATTTTCTCTGTGTCAATGGTACCTAGTAGTGTTCATTAGACATGTTAATTGCACATACGCCGATTATTGATGTCTGCGGTTAATGATACAATGTAAAATCCCAAAGTATTTTTCACCATTCCCCACCCACAAATTTTACAATGGGAAGTTTACATGTAATGAATATCATTTATGTTATGCACTGTGACAGTGCCACTTACTTACACATGGTTTAATGCATATGCTACTATTTAGGCACTACTGATATCTATCCATGCACACTTCAGATATAGTGTGTCCGATTGTTCATCTGTCTGTCTATCCGATTCGCATTTACTTAATGAAGGTAACTAACAACTACGCTATCTGTCTCAATATGCAAATCTCTCTCGGTGTCTATTATTTGTATCAATAGTAATTGTACTTACTAGTGTTTGCAATATATGCTTGATGCCTATATTCTGATTACATAATGTCTACATCAGATGGTGTAATGGTAAAATAAATTAGTTGTAACTGTTCCCCACCCACTCAATGGCCATTTTACATGTAATACCTTTTCTTACGTTATACGCTGGCAGATATTTATGAAAGGTTCATATGTACGTGTAGCTACTAGCACCTGTATATTAGTTACCCACACACATTTCAGATACATAATGCATGTCTGTTCATCTCTCTATATGTCTATTTCATATTTATGCAGCCATGACAATTACCATAATTACTATGGTGTGTATTCCAATATGAACGTGTGTGTTCCACCAAGGTGTATGGCCGTCACCCATTAACAATGTAAGTGAACACCAGTGTATGCATCATGGTCATTGCCTAATACATGCAGGTATATTTCTCCATTAGTGTACAGTCTCATTTGAGAGGCACCCATTACAATATTGTATTTTTTAAGTGAGACATTATGAGTTAATATTGAACAATGATTTCATAATAGTGACATTTGATAACCTGTAAGGTTGATGTACCATTCATATAATGTTCATATAAACAAATACATTGAAGGTGCATAATCTTTCTAAATGCATGCATATGCTCTTCAAATATATCCAGTATATTCATATAGCTGCTATGTACGCATACTTAAATTAGTTTATCTAACATGCTTTGAACATTAAGTGTTCTTAATTGTAGCACATGTGTTACTCTTCATATGTTGTGTAAAATTACCAAAAAACAAAATTGATGTAGGTTTGTAATCAAGTTGTAATAGTTCAGATTGGCTTATACCTGCATATCATTCAGATAACAGTCAAATTATTTCTATTACACTAGCTCATGTGTTACCGCATGTAGTCACACTCACTCATAGGACCATCAATATGCGTATAAATCCTCGAATATACATAACCATCCCTATGGTTGTTTTTAACATATATTACACACCTTATGAACAATCATATTCCATTACTATAGCAACCAGAGACATGTATTAGAGTATATGTCATGGGTTAGCACATTTTAATGTCACCGCTAGATGCGGGACCTCCTCGGGATAAGGGTATTATCAACTATTTTAAGAAATTTAAGCTGTATTAAGAGTGTATTTTGATCCGTAAATATCACATCCTTATTGAAAAAACGCACCCATGTTGATGGTCAATTTGAAATTGACAGTCATGGTGAAAGTGTATATGATTAAGTTTTTGGTGTATTAGTTTTAATGTTTAATTGTAAACATAAATACAGCACATGTCGTGTTTAATGTCAAACTAATTACTCAAGAGGCTGCATGAATTATAGTATCGTTACTATATATTGTATTTATCTTCCAATGTTAGCAACTAAGGGTTAGCTCAAATTATTGGCACATGCGAAGACATGTGTGGGATCCTGAATGTGGGAGAAAGCCATGCATATTTGCAATAAGCATACCCATGCCATTCATCATACCATACTACATACTACCTTAGCCAATTATCATCATGCTCGCTTAATTGTGAGAAGTGTGCTCGTTACCAATCGCATTAACTAGACAGCCCAATAATAATGTTATATTCCTTGTCAATAGTCAATCCATTTTGGAAACCCTTTGAAACAGTTCTTCAATACTCAATGAAGAAAATGATGGACATACAACTGTATTTGTCTTTGAAAAGAAACATAATATCACACTATATACATAAACAATGTTAGCGTTGTTTAATTACTGAAAACTGCAGCTTCATCATCAATATTATTGAACATCTGATCAGTTTGGCGGCCATTTTGAAACTATAATTATAGCGTTGTATACCTGGATATGTATATTTTATAATAAAACTGCGTTGATTTAACGACGGCACTGGCTCGATGACCTTGCATGTTGGGACCGACTATTTAAGTCCCCATCCGATAGGCTAGCACAAAGTTGTCTTGCTCAAGGACACGCCGAATCGGTCATTCGCAGCGGTCGAGGTGGGATACAAACCCGGGGTCTCTCGATCCGCAGTCTACATACTGAGCTAATCCAGCCACCGTGTATATTTTATGAAATGATTTGATTTATATATCAAACTTTTATGGATACATGTAATGTGTACATTAAATGGTGTTTATAACAACTCCATAGACTAAAGAATATAACAAAACAACATTTTGGCGGCCATTTCGACTTTTCTGACAATTATGGAAGGATATTGCATCACTATCTCCTGTATGTTTCATTTATTTGTCAAGGAAAGTAATGTATATGTGTTTCCGACTTTATGAATGTCTGTAATCGTTCGCAAAAACACATGATTGGCAGAAAAATGTTGTAAAACAGCCTATTTCGGCAGCCATTTTGAAATTTATTGCCATTTGTTGATGAAATTAAATGTAATATGTATTCTAAATCATTTTACATTCGAATTGTGAATTAATTATAACAGTTTACCCGGTTAATATTGATCAGACTGAAAGTTAACGGTCCTTAATAAAACAATATAATAATGTTCGGCGGCCATCTTGGAAAATGGCCACCATTTGTTCATCCAGCGGCTTTTTGAGTACAGACAACCAGGTTTGATAGACAATAGGTTACGGCATCTGAAAAAAGATCATACTCACAAAAATCCCACGTGGTGAGGGAGGTAGTCGGTCTCAGATTCAGGCACATATGGGAAATGGTGTTCACTTTATGTTTGATGTCGGATCTAAATTGATTTTTTCTTGCGCACACGATGGCACCGGCCGATTGTTTTTAAACGGTGCCCGAAGTTGTCCCCCGGGCCATTTAAAGACCACACCAAATGGGCGTGGTTTTGAGCTAGTGGGGATTTGTACAATTGTTAAATGGTAACCGATTTTAATGATTTTGGTGTCGATTTGTAGGTTCTCAGGTGTGCTGAGGCCGATCTAACAAAAATAAAAATCAAACATCGCCACAATAAGGTTTAATAATGATAATAGCTGAAATGGGTCATTTAAATTCATTTGAGATGCGTGTATTCCTTGTGATTGACAGTGGAGCTCAATAATAATAAATACCAAACTTAAAAATGCCTTCCAAAATACTATATAAAATTCAAAATGGCCGCCAAATTAATGTAAATTTGCGTTTATTAATGATAATAGCTGAAATGGGTCATTTAAATTCATTTGAGGTTCGTGTATTCCTTGTTCTTGACAGTGGAGCTCAATAATAATAAATACCAAACTTAAAAATGCCTTCCAAAATACTATATAAAATTCAAAATGGCCGCCAAATTAATGTAAATTTGCGTTTATTAATGATAATAGCTGAAATGGGTCATTTAAATTCATTTGAGGTGCGTGTATTCCTTGTTCTTGACAGTGGAGCTCAATAATAATAAATACCAAACTTAAAAATGCCTTACAAAATACTATATAAAATTCAAAATGGCCGCCAAATTATTGTAAATTTGCGTTTATTAATGATAATAGCTGAAATGGGTCATTTAAATTCATTTGAGGTTCGTGTATTCCTTGTTCTTGACAGTGGAGCTCAATAATAATAAATACCAAACTTAAAAATGCCTTCCAAAATACTATATAAAATTCAAAATGGCCGCCAAATTAATGTAAATTTGCGTTTATTAATGATAATAGCTGAAATGGGTCATTTAAATTCATTTGAGGTGCGTGTATTCCTTGTTCTTGACAGTGGAGCTCAATAATAATAAATACCAAACTAAAAAATGGCTTCCATAATACTATATAAAATTCAAAATGGCCGCCAAATTAATGCAAATTTGCGTTTATTAATGATAATAGCTGAAATGGGTCATTTAAATTCATTTGAGATGCGTGTATTCCTTGTTCTTGGCATAGGAGCTCACTAATAATAATTACCAAACTTAAAAATGGCTTCCAAAATACTATATAAATTCAAAATGTCCGCCAAAATAATATGATTCTGAACGGATGGGTGAAACTTGCTTATTATATACATTTCGGAAATTACTATCTGCGCCTATTGGGTGAAATATAGTCACGAGATGGTTAAACAGGGACTCTAATACTAATGTGTGAATTACTGCCTGCTCCTGTGCATATTGGGTGTAATATACTAATGGTCACGAGACGAGACGGGTACACAGGGACTCTAAGACTAACATGCACTAATGTGTGAATTACTGCCTGCTCCTGCGCCCAATGGGTATACTATACTAGTGGTCACTAAACGGGTACACAGGGACTCTAACACTAATATGTGAATTACTGCCTGCTCCTGCGCCCAACGAGTGTAATATATTAGTGTTAGCGAGACGGGTACACAGGGACTCTAACACTAATGTGTGAATTACTGCTTGCTCCTGCGCCCAACTGATGTAATATACTAGTGGTCGCTAGACGGGTACACAGGGACTCTAACACTAATGTGTGAATTACTGCCTGCTCCTGCGCCCAACTGATGTAATATACTAGTGGGTCGCTAGACGGGTACACAGGGACTCTAACACTAATGTGTGAATTACTGCCTGCTCCTGCGCTCAATGGGTATAATATACTAGTGGTCATTAGACGAGTACACAGGGACTGTAACACTAATGTGTGAATTACTGCCTGCTCCTGCACTCAACGGGTGTAATATATTAGTGTTAGCGAGACGAGTACACAGGGACTCTAACATTAAAGTGTGAATTACTGCCTGCTCCTGTGCCTATTGGGTGTATTATATTCGAGTAAACATGTAGGCTATGTCTTCCTCCTTGAATGTGAAGAGTACTTGAAGTACCTTGTTATATATTGCCTGATCTACTTCCAGGAATATGAAGTCCAGCTCTAATTCGGTTATACATTGCACAGTCCTGTTCAGAATGGCTAGAATTACATTCATGTCGGTTGGTGGCGCTGTTATTGCTGGCATATAACCCACATGCACACCAGGTGGGTACCCTGGTGTGGTAAGCTGTCGAAATGCACTCCATGCAGGAACAGTTTGGTCAGTAGATGAAGTATTCGTTGCTTTGCGACTTTTAGCCTACGTAAGTGTCTCAAGCATCGCTTTCTCACATAGTTTGCTACTGCTGCTCTTCTCCTCTTCATACTTAATTTTCGTAAAACATGCACTCTTTCCTGTGAATTGTGGAAGGTCGGTGTCTTTTGCTTTAAAAGAATGATGATCTGCTCGCATGCGACTGTAGTCAGGCGTCACAGACACTTGATCAACACCACTGTATTTCGGGTTTGTGGATCCCAACACTTTGTGTTGTACAAGGATTGAATTTCTGTTATGAGTTTCATTTGTACCACTGATTTCTTTATTCTTCCAGTCAATATTATCTGCAACGTGAGTTGTTGGGATTCCCGCTGTGATGTTTGATGGAATGTCTCTCTGACCATTCCGCTGATTTGTCTTCAACGAAAACAGTATCTGTGTATGATATCCCATACCCAAGAACATGCAGAGTGTCAACAACTCCACTGGAACCTGTTTTGCGATGCATCGAAAGTGACAGCAACACTTGATCCAATGAATGTTGTGCATTAGGGAGCAACGTCTGTATATCCTGACAAGTTTGATGAAGCTTGGTAGATTTAGTTTTAGACAGTTGTACCCGACCGTCATCATTGAGTCGCGCATCAGGATCAACAATCCAAGCCAATTCATTATACAGATCGTTGTTAATGTATGGTTCAGATCCAATTATATCCTGTGGGGTATGAGGTCAAAGTCGAACATCCCTCGTCTCTTTCAATGATTCATGTATAGTCGTTGCGGTGTTCTTCAGAGACATGCTTTTCGCTATTCCTCCCCCTAGTAAAGCAGACTGAACACAGCTAGCTGTAACTTCCGTCCCTTCTGGAAGCACAAATTCTGAGGACCTTTCAATGCTATGTGCTCCTCGTTGGAAATTCAAACGTGTCCCAAATCTAAGGTGAAGTTTCTCTTTCAGATCGATACTACGGCAAGCGGATAATCCCCTGTAAGATCTTATTCCATCGAATGTTACCCTGAGCTGTGCCAGTGTGTATGTCTCATGTCGTTTTATGACGTGTATTACAACAAGCTGGTACATTTCTTCTAGTGCACGATCTTCATCAGATGTTACTGTTAAACTGTCTGGGAGCGATGTTTCTCGTTTCCAGACTCATGAATGGCTCGTAGCATTGTTTCTTGTGATAGGCAACATCAGCGGCTAAGATAGATTTTGTTGCAAGCGTAAGCAATATTCGCCTTGCTCCATCCACGTACTTTCTCCAAATGGAGGTTTGCATATTCTCCTAGAGTACCTTATCAGATATTCTGATCGTTTGTACTGGCAGGAGTCTACCTTTTGCCTGTTTTTCCTCATTGCTAATAATGCATTTCATTTTCTCTGCTACCTGCTATGATGATGTGTATGTAAGCTGTTTTCTGGTACTTCATTTGATGTTTCCTTCAGCAGCCCCAACAGTGTCATGATCCACAGGAGTACTACATGGTACTGCTCCCTCATCCGATCCCTGTATAGTGGATTGTACATGTGGTTGGGATTCAAGGAACTCATCCTTGAAGAAAATGCTCTGGCACGATCTATGTGCCCATTTCTCCCCAGCCCCGGACCAATCTACTAAATCGTACACGCGGTTGTATGCATGCGTTACTCATTGCCAACGGATTGCATATTGCTTAAAACGTTCCGAATCTGGTATCGGCTGGAACCTTCTATTTGACCCTTTTAAACGATTTACATATTTCTTCGTGCATGTTTCGAAACATATCTGACACGTTATGCGTCCACTGTAAATATGAGATGCGCGACATTTTGGCTCCGGCAGACATATGTGCGTTGATGTATGTCTATCACATGGGTCTGATTGGTATTTGTCCCCACGACACTTCTCTATATTTATGTCTGGTTCGAACTGCCTGACACATTCGCCCTCGCCTTTTCCGCACATATCTAAGTTTTCACAACTTTCCTCCACTTCTCCCCAAAACCCCTGGTATCTACTATTTCGACACCTCCCGCCCCACCATCCCCCGTCACGCTTCCCTGTCCATCCCCTATACAAGATGGGCGACGTGTTTCCCATTGCACTTGATCTGCAACACCTTCTGGTGTGCTTTCCATCTTTGGATACTGCACAATATATACACTGACACAATTTGAAAATGTGTGTCAATGAGTATACTTGTACACAACTATGGACGTTGTGCACAGTATTGTATGAATAACTTTGATCAAATTGGTTGCCTGTTTTATCTATCTATAGCTATGATGACATTCACTGAATGCATAAATGTGAAACTGAGTGATTGATTTTATTAAAACCAATAAAAAGGTTAGCGTTGTTAAATTGCTTCAGCCATTGACAACGCATTAATAGTATTATCATTTGAAAAACAGATACTTGAACATGAACTTTCAATGCATCTGAGGATACGTGCTGCTGGCTGACAAAATGTACCTTACAGCATTAGCAATCAGTGTAGTTTCAGATCAACTCGTGTATGTATGCAGGCTCAGGGACCAGTGCTCACTATTCTGATGGCGAAGTGACATTACTGATGATAATATAATATGCCTATGTCAGGTCATAAATAGAGTATGATCATGATCTACACTGGTCAAAACAGTGATAGATTCATTTTGTTCAAATAAGCATATGCAGTATTTATATGTAGTATTCAACCTGACTAGATATTATACATACTGGTCGCTTAGCTTTAAATGGCGGCAAAATGGTGCATACAAATAATGCATATGCTTATTTGAACAAAATGAATCTATCACTGGCATATTATGCCATGGAATATAGATGGAGTGAGAGGGACGGTACGTGGGGAGGTGGCCAGTGGGGGTGTTTACATGTATTCTTGGTGAGACAGTATTGATATAATGGTTGAATCATATAATTATACAACATTGAAGCTATTTTAAATGCACAGGTATCACCTTGCTGTATGTCTCAACGCCATTGCAAATACATATATAATTAACAATTTTCACAAATCTGAACATAATTATAATATTTCGGCGGCAATTTTGATTTTTATGTCTATTATGACGGCCATTTTGAATGTTATTGTTTATTATCAGCGAACATGTATGTCAGAAATAACAACGATATACATCTAAAATTAATTGGAATGACCCATTTCAAACATATAAACAATGTACGCAATTTTACACTTTTTTGGCGGCCATTTTGAATTTTAAACCTGATGGTAGCCATATTTGATTTTGATTTTTGTTTTATCGGCCTCAGAACACCTGAAAACCTACAAATCGACACCAAAATAATTAAAATCGGTTACCATTTAACAATTGCACAAATCCCCACTAGCTCAAAACCACACCCATTGGGTGTGGTCTTTAAATGGCCCGGGTAACAACTTTGGGCACCTTTTAAAAATAAATCGGCCGGTGCCATCGTGTGCGCAAGAGGGCATATATCAGAGGGCATATACATCACATATTGCTTGACGGCATATGGTTACATGCCCGCATACATGTATGGAGAGATATAAAGCACAACATTTTAAATACAAGGGTCATACAAGTAGATAGTGTAAATCCGTTCCATTTATATATATATATGAGATCTAGCACGTTTGTGTAAGTATACATCGTAATGGAATACATGTATATATACTCGACCACAACGCACAATGAGAATCTAAGTGTTTTGCTCGTATTTCGGGATCAGCATAGGCCCTGATCAGACTGCTTGGATGTGCAGACGGATTTGGGACTATGCTGATCGATCATTGTCTTGTGAACCACCACAAAACTCAGATATTGCTTGGCCGCATACGGTTATATATTTTTATGGTACAGACGATACTTTATTATGCCGTATACATGCTTAGAGTGATGTTTTGTAAAGTACATGTATGTTTTTTTACATGTATAATTGCCTGGACCCATGCTTTCTAGAGTGCATTTGTCCCAATTGGTTTGTCTCTAGTTTTAACGCAGGGTCATTAACAGGCAAACTATCGTTACGTTGATAATTAGTAGGAACATATACTATTATTATATTCACGCATGGCGCCATTTAGTAGTAAGCTTGTACTGGTTGCAGATCAGAGTGGGGTTTTACATCAATTTTGAGAAGATTGTTGCTTAACTCTTTGCACGCTAGCGGTGAAAATATCATCCAAATATGTTATGAAATTTCATTGGAATTGCATCGAAATCGGTATTGCCTGACAGTCACTGATCTATTCACAAAATGTATCGAAGCATATCCACTTCCATCCAAGGCAGCTGCCAGTGTAGCGGAGCACCTGCGTAGTTTGTTCTTCCAGTTCGGTCCGCCGAAGAAAATAATTACTGACCAAGGTCAGGAATTCGTAAATGAGTTGAATGCCTCTATATTTGGTATAATGGATGTTAAAGACGCAGTAACATCGGCGTACCACCCACAGTGCAACGGACGAACAGGACACTGACTGAAGCATTAAGTAAGGTGGTGAATGACAGTCAGGACAACTGGTATGAAGTCCTACAGCCAGTACCTTTTGGGCTGCGAAGTGCCAGACAGGATTCCATAAACATGTCGCCTTTTCTCGCCATGTTCGTTCCAGAGGCGCGGCTTTTTTTCGGAGAGCGGTGTGGATGAAGGCGAGAAAACGCCTGTAAACGAAAATGCAGATGAGAGATATATGCCAAATCCGAAGAACCACACAAAGAGATACGTCTGAGTTTTATGAAGGATGTGCATGATTCTCTAGGAAAAAACATCAAGATTGCACAGGAAAAGCAGAAGAGGAATTTCACTCAACGGATGGTCAAAGGTTATGTGTCATTTAGTTTCTGCAGTGGAGATAAAGTATTAAAACGCAATTTCAGGAAAATTGGACGGAAAGGATCCAAGATGATGACTGACTGGCAGGGACCGTATACCATATTGGAAATAAATAAAGAGTTGGTATCGTTGAAAGACCGTCAGGGGTAAATTGGAAAACGAAAGGTTAATGTATGCCATCTCAAACCGTACAGGGCAGAAGCTGCATCATCTGTTGACACATTATCTGTTGACAAATCGACTGTTGTCAAATCTGTTGATAAATCATCTGTTGAGAAATTATCTATTGACAAATCATCTATTGACAAATCGTCTGTTGACAAATCGTATGTTGTCAAATCATATGTTGTCAAATCATCTGTTGACAAAACATATGTTTATAAAACATCTGAGTCATCTGTTGACAAATCATCTGTTGACAAACCCTCTGTTGACAAACCCTCTGTTGACAAATCACCAGATTCATCTGTTGACAAATCATTTGTTGACAAATTGTCTGTTGACACATCATATGTTAACAAATCAGCTGTTGACAAATCATCTGTTGTGAAATCATCTGTTAACAAATCATATGTTGGCAAATTATCTGTTAACACATCATCTGCAAACAAATCATCTATTAACAAATCATCTGTTGACAAATCATCTGTTAACAAATCATCTGTTGTGAAATCATCTGTTGTGAAATCACCTGTTGACAAATCATCCGTTAACAAATCGTCTGTTGAGTCGTCTGTTGACAAAGACTGCTTAATCACTGAGATTGAACCCCCAGAAAACTGTTTGTACAATCCTGTGGATTGTGCGTGGCAAACTGAAAGAGCTAGTGCAATTGGTCTGAAAATCAGAAATCGCATTCCCAGGTGAACGCCAGCGCATAATATGTCCGTATTGACACCACCTGGTGACAATATTAAAATACGTGGCGATGGGAACTGCTATTTTAGGACATTAAGCCATTTTTTGACTGGTACCGAATCTGAACACCTTGTACTGCGTCAGTGCGTACACAGTTACACTGAGCAATACGACACAGAGATTTCTTATCTGTCGCAATGTAACGATTACAGTGCACACATTGGTATGCAAAGTCTCGGGAAGAAGTGGGCGACGGAAGTGGAAATCATGGCTTCCGCGTCCTTACTCGCCACAGATATGTGCATATATTCTCCTTCAGGGGTAGACAGTGCTGTAAATGAAGTCTATAAGTGGCTAACATATACACCGTTGGAGGACGTTAAGCCCATATCCGGACTACAGAAATCGGAAAAGGTCATATATATAGCCAATCTCGGCCAACATTATGTGCCTGTTTACACAGAGCATCAACGCAGTCGCCATGATTTCCAATGACGTCATTCACTATCCGTGCCCAGCAAGATTATACAGAGTCGTAACATTCAATTATATTTTGCACATCTATTCTCATGCGTATTTTAGATATTGAATCACACTCTGTCAAAAATGTGTTGCAATACAGTACAAACTGGGAGAAAATGATGTGAAAAATGACAATCCCGGAGTTTGGTGAAATACTGTCTAATGTCTCAAACTATGCTTTGCTATAATCTGCTATACTCGACTACCGAATCATAATATCATTGATAGTGACGCCATAATGATTAACTATGATATGCGCCAGGATCTGAGACTTTAGTCTTATCACAGTTATCGCGGTTTCTCGATAATTCTCGTTGCACGCCGAGATAGTTTGTTGCTGTACCAACAAGCTAACTCGGCGTGCAATGAGAATTCTACACAAAAGCTGGCGTATCTTAACATTATAAATGCAGAGTATAAAACATATTTTTTTCACCGGTTATATAGGTTATTGACAAAGGATATTATACAAAGTAAAACTGTATTAAGCCTCAAAATCTCAGAACCTGGCTCGTATATATTATGATGATATGGTCTTCACTTTACACAGGTCTGTGTGACTATTTAGGGCCCAGTCACACCGGGATTGCGACCATGTTACGACCTAGCTACGACCAGAAAATGTTGGAATCGTGGGGAAGACGTAGAAAGAACGCACGACCTTTGTAGAGTTCGTGGGTGATCGTACGAGCAAAAGCAGTCGTAGCAACATCGATGGTCATGTTCAAAACATGCGATTCGGGGCGAGAATTTTCTATTTGGCCCAATTCTCAGCCTGGCACTTCCATTCATTTTGGCCCCGGCTGGTAAAAGAGACATTGCGACACATGCAACCAGTGTAGCCACAGATCAGACTGTGAATCGTCCCATCCAGGCCTACAATGTTCGTCAATCTGTCTACATATTTTCCGGTGTGTCTACCGTATTTCCCGGGTTATTTGGTACACTAATATTTTCCGGTGTGTCTACTTATTTCCCGGTATGTCTACATATTTCCCGGTGTATCTCCTTGTGTCCCGGTACCCGGTGTGTCTACTTATTTCCAGGTATGTCTACGTATTTCCCGGTGTGTCTACATATTTCCCGATGTGTCTCAGTGTGTCCCGGTACCCGGTGTGTTTACTTATTTCCCGGTATGTCTACGTATTTTCCGGTATGTCTACACATTTCAGGATGTATCTCCTTTTTACCAAGTATGTCTACACATCTCCCGTCTTGTCTACTTATTTCCCGATATGTCTACTTACTTCCCGTTATGTGTCCTTGTGTCCCGGTACCCGGTGTGTCTACTTATTTCCCGGTATGTCTATATATTTCCTGGTGTATCTCATTTTTACCAAGTATGTCTACACATCTCCCGGTATGTCTACATATTTCCTGGTGTATCTCCCTTTTACCAAGTATGTCTACACATCTTCCGGCTTGTCTACATATTTCCCAGTATGTCTACTTATTTCCCGGTAGGTCTACATATTACCCGGCGTGTCTACATATTTTCCGGTGTGTCTACTTATTTCCCGGTGTATCTACTTACTTCCCGGTGTGTGTCCCTATTTCCCGGTATATCTACTTATTACCCGGTATGTCTACTTATTTCCCGGTGTGTCTCCTTTTTTCCCTGTGTATCTACCTTTTTCCCGGGGTGTCTACTTATTTCCCGGTTTGTCTACTCATATCCGAGTTTGTCTACTTATTTCCCAGCACGTCTCCCATGCTTGTTTTATGGAGCGACTTCAAATGTTATATATATTTATTTATAGTTTTATACAAATACATATAAGTAGAGTAGCCTCTTGTCGTCATTTGATGCATATTTAAGAATTTTGAGACTATACCTCTATGCCTAGTCACATGGCTCCGCCTCAATTCGTGGCCGCCATGCGCAGAACTGCTTCCGTCTACGGATATCCCGGTCTACTATTTTACCGTTACACCGGAACCCCGTTTCGCCACGTAAAATAGTTCCTTCTATACCACCACTAATTTGTTTATTGTATGTGTTAGTTGTATAATTTTTGAGGCGCATATAAATTGCAACTGATTTACGTCTAATAAAAAGGTTATTTGATTTGTAGGTCTCTGCCACTCGTTCCGCGGTGCAACGATATCGCGCGCTGCGGAACTCGTGCATATATCCACATACAAATCTAATATACTTTGCATATCATTCTGTCCACAGTGTCGTCATTTCGCGTTTTAAAACATTATTTAGCGGACGACAGTGATTTATGTTCAGTACTGAAAGAGTAGAAGAGGGTGTATTTAGCTATTCTTGGTAGCTATTAATTGGATTGATGCCGTGTTTTCTGCTGTGTCCGGTGGCATGAAACTGGAGCAGTCAATACATTGTTTCTCACAAGGTCCAGGCCCCGGCCTTAAATTACCTTAGCTGAACAAACAAATACAAGGTCCAGGTGGTCATGTTATTGTGGTTAGTTCTGGTGATGAAGCAATTGTAGCTGAATTTGACCAAGGAAATCCTCGCTATTCACAACATCCTCCGGCAGCTGACCATTGTTAAAGTTATAGACCACTTAGAGACGACAGTGCAGCATGAGCTTAATGGTCACAAGGGTCTATTCTTCGACAGAAATGTTATGAGGTTGTTAGATTTTGTTCAGACTCGAAGCAACACATTCTCCATTATGGTCCCACATGTGCCGCTACACAACCTTGTGACAACGATTGCTGTTTCTGACAAAATCAAGGTGAGGATCATTGAGGCCATGGAGCATGGAGAGAAGACATAAAAAATTATGTGACAAAAGCGATATACATAGAAGGTAAAGAAGGGTGTCACACTCTCAACAATTCTTCTTACATTCAATTCCAAGTGTGACAACTAATCACCACCTCCAGACAATATTGACATCGAAGGACAATTCCATGGTAGGAAGAGACATAGAAATCGCAGCCATGCGAGGCATGTCACAAGAGGAAATCTACTCTCATGATCTCATTCAGGCAAGTCCGCTATTTGATGGTGACATTACCACTAAGTGAGATAAGTCACAATTAGTAGCTCAGCTGGAGAAAAAAAACCTAGATCAGACTGACTATCACTTAAACCAGACTTCTTGACACACATGTTTTGGTAGATTTCATGTCAAAACTCGACAGTTAACCAATATGCAGGCGTTTGAAACTTTTCGTGTGGCTATCACTCAGATTGTTCAAGAGTAGTTCTGAGACATGTTCTTCGACCATGACCCATTTGATTTTTGACAGCTTTAGTGAAATGTCCATACAATTTGTGAACGGATGTGCAGGGCATGTGAGGGTGGTAGCATCGACATGACGAAGATATCTGAGCCAGTCCAGATTCCTCAGCAAATGGAGAAACGTTGGTCATCCAGCCATAACAAGCAGAGGCTTCAATTATTGGCTAGGGACATAGCCATCTGGGATATGAGTACGGGTGTGCTAAGTGGTATGGTTGTGGAATTGGAGATTATGTCTGCTGGGACGAAGCATGATGCCGGTTATCCGGAATGAAATTACTCTTCTCACTGCCAGTCGCATTGTTGATCCACTCGACTATGGCCGGGTGAAGGATTATGGCAGTCTGTTGCCACAAAAATGCCTAAGACCCATCTCATCATAAACCTTGAACCAGTGTGGTTGCCATGGTAAATGCCAAACCAATAGGTGCTCATGCAAGAAACGCCATGTTCCGTGTGTTATCTTTTGTCACAAGATGAAAGCTGACTGATAATTATGAAGTGTTTTACCAGTGTTGGTAGCATTGCCCTTTAACCCATGTGAAAAACATATATAACCTACCGTTCAATGTTAAACTCATGTAAAATGCAAGCTAAAAAACCAAACATGACTTAATAATAAATGTACAGCAGGGTCAGTAGACATTGCACTGTCACCTGTATGTAAGCTGTATTTAGCTTACTGATCAATGCATCCTACTGACCAATTATGCCTTTATCTAATTAGTGGAGGTTAGGTCGGATGGCCACGTCGGGCTATGAATGTCACCCAAATCTAAAACAGTAATTTCATATGCTGTCCAGATGAAATGTATATGAATTATTAACTGTAAATTTGAAAAGAGATGCATATACACTGGCTACAGGTAGTATATGTAATGAAAGTGTACATTGAGCAACCAGTTATGCATATGATATTAATCTCATGGTCGGATTTCAAGTTAGTCACACGTTTCATACCGGAGCTCCGTCGACCTCTGTTACCGTAAGTGGTAAGAGATATTCTGGTTGTAGTGTAAATATTGTATTGCATTGTAAAGATGGTATGATCCCTCCCCTCCCAAAAATGATTGTGTTACTACACTGTCTTAGAATGTATACAATTTTAGCATCACTTGTGCACATTCGCAAATATGCTGAAAATAAAACTTGTCAAAATCAACACACTGTTCACCTCAGTATTATTAATTTACCTTTGCTTATTCAGCTTGTATTGAAGGTTCAGTACTTTAGTGTGTATTAGTGAGGTGATAATATAGCACAATGTTATTCATAAATGGAAATTTGACCTGATTCCGACAACATGTATGAACACTTTAAAGCAACAAACCAATTGGCCAATTCACTTGAGTCAGACATTGACCAACACGATTTTATATTTCGCCTCCATGTGTATAAAATAGCGTAATTTGGACAAAAACAGCATTTTCTTAGCGGCCATTTTGATTTGCAAGTTGGTTTTCTCTACCAAAGCATCTACCATTAGCAATAAGGTGCTCCTATTGTACCGTGAACCTATTCATATAGGTATATGCATCATATATATACTTTTAGGTGACTCACTAACCAAGATAGGAGTAAAAGTACTTTTTGATGGCGGCCATTTTGAAAAATGGCCGTCATGCATTGTCACCGCAAAATCCAGACTATCACCTGTGAAAACTTTGGTGGGAATGGAACATGTAACTGATTTCAGTTGTCAGAAATGTTGCCTCTCTGATTGTAAGCGGGGGGTATAGGCCAGAGTCTGGACTAATAGCGGGAACTAGTAATGTTTAGAACTTGTGGAATAGTGATACAATTCAACAATTTAATATCTGGATGTCGCCTAAATACGTGAATCATCCACTTCAGCTTCGCGAACCGCGCGAAGCACGTTGTATATCACCCCACCCCTCCCCACTCACACACAGATACACGTCTTCCCAGCTTCATGAATCACCCCCTCCAGCTTCGTGAACCACGCAGTAAGTAAAACACAACACACACGCACCCACACACACACCCACCCACTCACACCCCCACACACGCACGCAAGCACCGCACACAAGCACGCAAGCACGCATACATACACACACAGCTACATGTCTCATCAGCTTAGTACTAACGTCAGCTTCGTGAACCAAGCTGTATGCCAGCCCCCGCCCCCGCCCCCGCCCCCGCCCCCGCCCCCGCCCCCGCCCCCGACCCCCGCCCCCGCCCCCGCCCCCGCCCCGCCCCACCCCGCCCCCGCCCCCGCCCACCCCCGCCCCCGCCCCTCCCCCGCCCCCGCCCCCGCCGCCGGCGCCCCCAACCCCCGACGCACGGCAGCACGCACGGCACGACGCACGCACGCACGCACGCACGCCGCACGCACGCACGCACGCACGCACGCACGCACGCAGCTTCGTGAATTACCCACGCCAGCTTCTCGGCAACAGCTATTTGAATCCCCGCCCCCACTACCACCCCACCTCCAGCTTCGTAAATCCCGCTATGTGACCCCCACTAGCTACATGCGTTGCCAGCTCCGTGAATCCCAACCTTCGGCTTCGTGAACCCGCTATGTGACCCCCCACTCAGTTACCATGAGTTTTTAGCTCCATGAATTCCCCCCTGCAGCTACGTGAACCCCGCTACGTGACCCCCACTCAGGTACATGAGTGGGAATGAGCTCCGTGAACACCGATATTTGACCCCACTTAGTTCTCAGCTCCGTGAATTTCCACCTCCAGCTTCGTGAACCCCGCTATGTGATCCCCACTCAACTACATGAGTTCCAGTACTGTGAATTCCCACTTCCGGCTTCGTGAACCCCGCTATGTGACCCCCACTCAGTTACATGAGTTCTCAGCTCCATGAATTCGTCATGCAGCTTCGTGAATCCCGCTATGTGACCCAGTCAGCTACATGCGTTGCCAGCTCCGTGAATCCCCACTTCCGGCTTCGTGAACCCCGCTATGTGACCCCACTCAGTTACATGAGTTCTCAGCTCCGTGAATTCGTCCTGCAGCTTCGTGAATCCCGCTATATGACCCCACTCAGCTACATGAGTTCCCAGCTCCGCGAATTCCCCCCTCCAGCTTCGTGAACACAGCTATGTGACCCCACTCAGCTACGTGAGTTCTCAGCTCCGTGAATTCCCACCTTCAGCTTCGTAAACCCCGCCATGTGACCCCCACTCAGCTACATGCGTTGCCAGCTCTGTGAATCCAAACCTTCGGCTTCGTGAACCCCGCTATGTGACCCCCACTCAGTTACATGAGTTTTTAGCTCCATGAATTCCCCCCTGCAGCTACGTGAACCCCGCTACGTGACCCCCACTCAGGTACATGAGTGGGAATGAGCTCCGTGAACACCGATATTTGACCCCACTTAGTTCTCAGCTCCGTGAATTTCCACCTCCAGCTTCGTGAACCCCGCTATGTGATCCCCACTCAACTACATGAGTTCCAGTACTGTGAATTCCGACTTCCGGCTTCGTGAACCCCGTTATGTGACCCCCACTCAGTTACATGAGTTCTCAGCTCCATGAATTCGTCATGCAGCTTCGTGAATCCCGCTATGTGACCCCATTCAGCTACATGCGTTGCCAGCTCCGTGAATCCCCACTTCCGGCTTCGTGAACCCCGCTATGTGACCCCACTCAGTTACATGAGTTCTCAGCTCCGTGAATTCGTCCTGCAGCTTCGTGAATCCCGCTATGTGACCCCACTCAGCTACATGAGTTCCCAGCTCCGTGAATTCCCCCCTCCAGCTTCGTGAACACAGCTATGTGACCCCACTCAGCTACGTGAGTTCTCAGCTCCGTGAATTCCCACCTTCAGCTTCGTAAACCCCGATATGTGACCCCACTCAGCTACGTGAGTTATCAGTTCCGTGAATTCCCACCTCCAAATTCGTGAACCACGCTATGTGACCCCACTCAGCTACATGAGTTCCCAACTCTGTGAATTCCCACTTCCAGCTTCTGATCCCCACTCAGTTACATGAGTTCCCAGCTCCGTGAATTCCCACCTCCAGCTTTGTGAACCCCGGTATGTGACCCCACTCAGCTACATGAGTTCCCAGCTCTGTGAATTCCCACTTTCAGCTTTGTGAACCCCGCTATGTGACCCCACTCTGTTACATGAGTTCCCAGCTCCGTGAATTCCCCCCTCCAACTTCATGAACGCCGCTATGTGACCCCACTCAGCTACATGAGTTCCCAGCTGCGTTATTTCCCACCTCCAGTTCCGTGAATCACGCTATTTGACCCCCACTCAGCTACATGAGTTCGAGCTGTGTGAATTCCCACCTCCAGCTTCGTGAATCTCACTATATGATATCCATGCAGCTACATGAGTTCCCAACTCCGTGAATTCCCACCTCCAGCTTCGTGAATCCCGCTATATGACACTCACTCAGCTACATCAGTTCCCAGCTCCGTGAATTCCCTCCTCCAGCTTCGTGAATCTCACTATATGACATCCATGCAGCTACATGAGTTCCCAAATCCGTGAATTCCCACCTCCAGCTTCGTGAATCCCGCTATTTGACACTCACTCAGCTACATGAGTTTCCAGCTCCGTGAATTCCCACCTCCAGCTTCGTGAACCCCGTTATGAGTTCCCCCACCCAGCTACATGAGTTCCCAGCTCCGTGAATTCCCACCTCCAGCTTCGTGAATCTCATTATATGACATCCATGCAGCTACATGAGTTCCCAAACTCCGTGAATTCCCACCTCCAGCTTCGTGAATCACGCTATATGACACTCACTCAGCTACATCAGTTCCCAGCTCCGTGAATTCCCACCTCCAGCTTCGTGAATCTCACTATATGACATCAATGCAGCTACATGAGTTCCCAACTCCGTGAATTCCCACCTCCAGCTTCGTGAATCCCGCTATATGACACTCACTCAGGTACATCAGTTCCAAGCTCCGTGAATTCCCTCCTCCAGCTTCGTGAATCCCGCTATGTGACCCCCACTCAGTTGCATGATTGAATTCTCAGCTCCGTGAATTCCCACTTCCAGCTTCGTGAACCCAGCTATGAGTTCCCCCACCCAGCTACATGAGTTCCCAGCTCCGTGAATTCCCACCTCCTGCTTCGTGAACCCGCTATGAGTTCACCCACCCAGCTACATGAGTTCCCAGCTCCGTGAATTCCCACCTCCAAATTCGCTATATCATCCCCACTCAGTTACATGAGTTCTCAGCTCCGTGAATCCCCACCTCCAGGTTCGTGAACCCAGCTATGTGACCCCACTCAGCTACATGAGTTCCCAGCTACGTGAATTACCACCTCCAGCTTCGTGAACCCCGCTATGTAGGGGGCGCCAAGTGGGACATGGCTCAATTTTGTCAACAAAATTCATTTTTGTGCCACAAAATTCAATTCTGTGTCACAAAATTCACTTTTGTGCCACAAAACTCAATTCTGTGTCACACAATTCAATTCTGTGTAACAAAATTCAATTCTATTCTGTGTAACAAAATTCAATTCTGTGTCACAAAATTCAATTCTGTCAATTCTGTGTAACAAAATTCAATTCTGCACACGCATGTAAGAAGGACTACCATTGGTCAGAAACTGCACTGGAGAAATGGGTCACGGTCGCCGATCTACACATTCAATGTCGATGATTCATTTCTCGTTCTGCCGATGATTCATTTCTCATTCTGCCATTTTGCTTCAACCATCTCCAAACAGTCAAACGTTGACAAACCCATTCGTATTTAAGCTCATTTGCGTTATAATTGTACACATAATTCATGTACATGTAGATCTCCCGCGAGTACTGACGTCATTTATTGTGTATCGCAAGGTAATCTGCCCCAGTTAAATCAATAATACACGCGCTGTGGCATGTGTTCTGACTGCTGTCTGTGTTTATAAACAGAATGTGTGTATTGGGCCATTTGAGGAAACCATTTGTAGTATTTGTGTAGATACCATGGATACTAAGATGGTGTATACTGTAAATAATGCATGTAGACACATAGTTGCGAACACGTAACTTCGCAACTAGTAGACACATATCCAATACCATTTGTTTCACAAGGTTAGATCTACTGTTAGAATACGACATCATCTAATGTCATTTTCGAGCATAAAACGTTACCTGATAAATAGAATACCAGGCTAGCGTATTTTAATATCAAATTTATCAGGCTCGGCTCGGAAACGGTAGGAATTCCTCGGCAAGCCTCGGAATTCCTACGCGTTTCCTAGCCTTGCCTGATAAACTTGATATCAAAATACACTAGCCTGGTATTCTCTATATATGGGCATGCTCTCAGGTCTAGCTATGTCCCGGCTACTTTATGTTTGACCCTGTTTACATAATTGAGGGAAAATTCTGAATATTTTTATTATTTCTCCTTCAAAGTATATATGCTTATATGGTGTGACCACTCATTTGTAATCATAATATAACCAAAATAACTGTCCATAAAGAAGTATAATATTGATATATTGGGTTATATTTTCGCATTGAAATATTTAAACCTGCAAGTGTACTCCACCATCTAGTAAAATGGACTAAGACCGATCTCAACCAATCAACGTAGAGATGACATAGACTATCCTACGCAAACTAATTTTTGTGGACAAAAATGAATTCTGTCCCACAAAACTGAATTTTCTTCACAAAACTCAATTCTGTCTTACAAAATTGAATCCTTTATAACAAAAATCAATCTTGTATACGAAACGTATGCAGAATTGAATTTTGTGACACAGAATTGAATTTTGTGACACAGAATTGACAGAATTGAATTTTGTGACACAGGATTGAATTTTGTGACACAGAATTGAATTTTATGATTTTTAGTGTTACAAAACTCAATTTTGTACACATAATTAACCTGTCCTGCATGGCGCCCCGTACTATGTGACCTCCATTCAGCTATATGAGTTATCAGCTCCTTCAATTCCTTCCAGTTTCGTGAACCCCGCTATGTGACCCTCGCTCAGCTACATGTGTTCCAAGCTCCGTAAATCCCCACCTCCAGCTTCGTGAAACCCGCTATGTACATGATGTAACCGCCACTAAGCTACAAGAGTTCTCAGCTCCGTGAACACAACATCCAGCTTCGTGAACCACGTTATGTGACCCTCACTCCGCTACATGTGTTCCCAGCTCCGTGAATCCCCACCTCCAGCTTCGTGAACCCCGCTATGTGAACCCCACTCAGCTACATAAGTTCGCAGCTCCGTGAATTCCGGCCTCCAACTTCATGAACTCAGCTATGTGACCCTCACTCAGCTATATGAGTTCTATCTGCGTGAATTCCCACCTCCACATTAGTGAACCACGCTATGTGACTTCCACTCAGCTACATGAGTTCCTAGCTCTCCGTGAATCCCCACCTCCAGCTTCGTGAACCCCGCTATGTAAGCCCCACTCAGCTACGTGAGTTCCAGCTCCGTGAATTTCCCAGCTCCAGCTTCGTGACCCCCGCTATGTGACTCAAACTCAGCTACATGAGTTCCCAGCTCCGTAAATCCCCAACTCTAGCTTCGTGAACCGCGCTATGTGTCCCACACTCAGCTACATGAGTTCTCCAATCCGTGGTTTCCCCCCTCCAGCTTCGTGAATCCCGCTATATGACCCCCACTCAGCTACATGAGTTCTCAGCTCCGTGAATTCCCCACCTTCAGCTTCGTGAACCCCGCTATGTGACCCCCACAAAGCTACACGAGTTCTCAGCTCCGTGAAATCCCCCTCCAGCTTCGTGAACCCAGCTATGTGACCCCCACCCAGCTACATGAGTTCACAGCTCCGTGAATTCCCACCTACAGCTTCGTGAAGCCCGCTATGTGACCCCCACTCCGCTACATGAGGTCCAGCTCCGTGAATTTCCACCTCCAGCTTCGTGAACCCCGTTATATGTTCCCCACTCAGCTACGTGAGTTCCCAGCTCCGTGAACTCCAACCTCCAGCTTCGTGAATCCCACTATATGATCCCCACCCAGCTACATGAGTTCCAGCTACGTTAATTCCCACCTCCACCTTAGTGAACCCCGCTTTGTGAACTCCACTCAGTTACATCATGAGTTCCCAGCTCCGTGAGTTCCCACACTCAGCTACATGATTTCCAGCTCCGTGAATCCCCACCTCCAGTTTCGTGAAACCCGCTATGTGTCCCCCCCCCCCCTCAGCCACATGAGTTCCCATCTCCGTGAATTCCCACCTCCAGGTTTGTGAACCCCGCTATGTGACCTCCACTCGGCTACATGAGTTATCCGCTCTTTCAATTCCTTCCAGCTTCATGAACCCCGCTATGTGACCCAGGACTAAGCTATATGAGTTCTCAGCTCCGTGAATCCCCACCTCCAGCTTCGTGAACCCCGCCATGTGACCTCCACTAAGCTACATGAGTTATCAGCTCCGTGAATGTCGACATCCAGCTTCGTGAACCACGTTATATGACCCTTAGTCCGCTACATGTGTTCCCAGCTCCGTGAAACCCCACCTCCAGCTTCGTGAACGAACCGCGCTATGTGTTCCCCACTCAGCTACATGAGTTCCCAGCTCCGCGAATTCCCACCTCCAACTTCATGAACACAGCTATGTGACCCCTACTCAGCTACATGAGGTCCAGCTCCGTGAATTTCCACCTCCAGCTTCGTGAACCCCGCTATGTGTTCCCCACTCAGCTACGTGAGTTCCCAGCTCCGTGAACTCCAACCTCCAGCGTCGTGAATCCCACTATATGATCCCCACCCAGCTACATGAGTTCCAGCTACGTTAATTCCCACCTCGAACTTAGTGAACCGCGCTATGTGACCTCCACTCAGTTACATCATGAGTTCCCAGCTCCGTGAATTCCCCCCTCCAGCTTCGTGAACTCCGCTATGTAACCCACACTCAGCTACATGATTTCCAGCTCCGTGAATCCCCACCTCCAGTTTCGTGAAACCCGCTATGTGTCCCCCCCCTCAGCCACATGAGTTCCCAGCTCCGTGAATTCCCACCTCCAGGTTTGTGAACCCCGCTATGTGACCTCCACTCGGCTACATGAGTTATCGGCTCCTTCAATTCCTTCCAGCTTCGTGAACCCCGCTATGTGACCCAGGACTAAGGTCTCACGGGACAGTGGGCAGCTAGCTTTAAAAAGGGGGTGGACGATTTTCTATATACTTCACTACCGACCCTGTAAGTTACACCAGTGTGTCTAGAAAAATAGGTTTATGGATATTTCTTGACTTAGGGAGGCTTGACTAGGTGTATTTTTTAGAGTATTTCATAATTCTACGAAACTGAATGTTAGCTCCGGTTGATTTTGACATCTTGGAAAATGTCACCTGCTATGCTGTCTCGCCGGTACGGTTTCGCGTCAGAATTTAAGGTATTTTTCGGGCATTTGTAGCGAAAATTTGAGCTGGTTATGACCCCGCTTTGAAATCATTTTCAGAAAATGGTGTGGTGTTACAAGTGATAGAACAAGACATAACAAAGTATCTGTGCCTCATATTTTCATGAAAACAATTCCGATAAATTCAGTCGTGTTGAAATTTCTGGCCAAAAATAGGTGGGTGGGGTAACTTTGTAAAATATTAATTGAGCACATCTGATGCGGTTACTGAATTTTTATTTTGGCGCGCGATTTGTACTTCATTTGCGAGTATTTTTCAATACTTGTCGCAAGAGCCTCCTTAACTGATTGTGAGAGGCGGTGATTTTTATAAGTCACCCGCCGCCCTCAGAAAAGCAGTCAATTTTGGCTATTGTGAACCGTCCCGTGATGCCTAAGCTATATGAGTTCTCAGCTCCGTGAATCCCCACCTCCAGCTTCGTGAACCCCGCCATGTGACCTCCACTAAGCTACATGAGTTCTCAGCTCCGTGAATGTCGACATCCAGCTTCGTGAACCACGTTATGTGACCCTCACTCCGCTACATGTGTTCCCAGCTCCGTGAAACCCCACCTCCAGCTTCGTGAACGAACCGCGCTATGTGTTCCCCACTCAGCTACATGAGTTCCCAGCTCCGTGAATTCCCACCTCCAACTTCATGAACACAGCTATGTGATCCCTACTCAGCTACATGAGTTCCAGGTACGTGAATTCCCACCTCCACCTTAGTGAACCCCGCTATGTGACCTCCACTCAGCTACTTCATGAGTTCCCAGCTCCGTGAATCCCCACCTCCAACTTCATGAACCCCGCTATGTGACCCCCACTCAGCTACAGTAGTTACCACATCCATGAATTCCCACCTCGAACTTCGTGAACCCTGCCGTGTGACCCCCACTCAGCTACATGAGTTCTCAGCTCCGTGAATTCCCAATTCCAGCTTCGTGAACCCCGTGATTCCAGCTCCGTGAATCCCTATAGCATTGAAAATCCCCAAACCTCGCTATGTTACTTCCTCACAGTTTCGTGAACCCCGCTTCAGTTTGAACATTTACGTTGTATAGTTTATTGTGTATAATTGTTCATATTCTATTGGCTGGAACAGATTATAGTACGTACATTAACTTCCTGCTTTCGTTGCTAAGCATACAATAACAGTGACGCACAAGTATGTAAAGAGGTAAATATCGTATGTTTACTTATTAGTTGTTACTTGAAAACCTTCTTATACTTGTTGTAACTGATTTCATAAATGTGGCTGTGACTGGAGAAATCGGGCTTAAGGACTTTGCGACCAGTGTAGATCCAGATCAGCCTGTGCATCCGCACAATCTGATCAGGATCTGCAATGTTCGCCATTCCATCAATTAAACACCCGTCATGCTTCTAACAAGGAATATTGATCATTATTAGGCTACAGGAGAATGTTATTCGATCATGAGCTACACTGGTCACAAATCCCATAAGCCCCAATGTCTCCAGTCACAGTCACATATGTGATATGCCACCTGTAATGACACCTGCAGCGAATTTGATAGGCTCCAAATGACGTCCGTAATTGCACGATACAGCAATGATGTCTTGACGCTGACATCATCACTTTTTAAAAGCCATTAGAAGCATCCATGACTCATTAAAACTAATGCAGTTGTTAAAGTCTGATCCCGTTTGGTACTATGAAGTGCTTACAAAGAACGGGAAACAATAATATTATATACGTGTACCGGTATGTTTAATAGTTTTATCGACTTAAGTAATTTTTCTCTGTGAATATCTGCAGATTTTCTGCAATTTTGTACACCTCGCCATAACTCGTTCATAAATATCATACCAAATGGAAATTCGTTTGAGATCCTGTATATATTATTAAAACACATTGAAGTAAGCAATTATATTCTACCAAATAATACTATGGAATGATGTTGATTTCATCGCAACATTTGATCAGGTAAAGAGCTTTGCATTGACGTACCGATCGATAATATAATGTCGTAATAATCGTATCAGGCATTGAACTGATTACGATTATTCGGGTTACAACGAATTGAAAAGTGACGTTTCATTGGTCGAACGGTGTCACATGGCGCTACCGAATGACGTAAGTATAATCACGTAACGTAAACAACTCCGCGTTCTTTGCAACGCAAACTATTTTATATTTGACCAGCGGCAAGCATAAAACTGTACCTGATGAATAATACCAGCCTAGTGTATGTTGATATCAAGTTTATCAGGCTCGGCTGGGAAACGGTAGGAATTCCTTGGCGAGCCCCGGACTTCCTACGCATTTTACGATAAACATGATATCACAATACACTTGGCTAGTATTCTCTATTTCACACTTTTCGAGCTTAAGCTATACTTATGGCTGGTCAATGCACATTTAAAATGCAATAGAAATATCCGTAATGATGTTTGCGGTATGGGAATAATGTTCAGTTGATCCCAATTATAACGAGGACATCTCAAGTACGACTCGATCGAAACATCGGGGATAAAGTATGTGTTACATATAAGATATTACAGGAATGAATGGCCTTTTTGTGGAATTTATCGGGGTATAAACTTGGAAAAGTGGCGGGAATACTGGACGAGGCCTTCCGGCGACTTTTCCAAGTTTATATCCCCGATAAATTCCACAAAAAGGCCATTCATTCCTTATAATTCCAGCATTTGAAATAAATTCATCAATAAAATGTGTTTATTTTCCGTTTTCTTAAGAATTATTTTAACTTCGCCTCGCAGCTACGGAAAGTAGTTCGGCGTGGGAGTTTACTGGGATATAAATTTTGGATAAAGACTTGCTACCGGCCAATAAAATGTTAGGGAATTGTGTAAATATTTTTGTGCTGGAATTATGGTATAATATTTACACTGTCCTTAAATTCATAATGGAAACACGCATTGAACGAATTGCGTTTTCATGGTTTTATTTCCCAGTATATTACATTCATTAAATTACATGACGTTCATCGTCGTTGTCAATGCTATTGACCGGCAACGTCGCTGTTCTAATAAAATGCGACAAAATGACATAAAACAATACGATTCCTAATATTAAAGCCGTATTCGGTTATTTACAATTCTGAAACAATCAGAGCATGTAATGTAAATATAAGTAATAAAACCATGGGCAGTTGCTTTTACTATAGTATGAAAAACATGTAGTCTGATTAAAGTTTGCGATACGGACTCCACGCACTTCAAAACGGACCAAATGTTTTTCAACTTCAGTAAACACAACAGCCCACAATTGTATTCCTTAATTAAATAAGTAATGCGTACCTGACTTGTGCTGTCGTTGTTAATGGCTTCACTCCGATAGTTCTGCTTGTTTGTGTGCGTTTCCGACGAATGAACTTGAAGGTCGTGCGTACCTATGCACAAGATAATAAACCTTATTAGAAATATTGCAGAGACAACACCTGGCGAAAATAAATAGTAAATAAGTTGCGAAAACTTGGCTTTAATATTGCTAAGTAAACTGATCTATGTATTATAAGTAATAACACGGTGCTTGACAATCCAAATACACCAACCTCACATATGCAGCACTGTTTTCTAGTTTTCTCTCAGATAATGCGTAATTAGGCAATTTCCACATTGAATAAAGGTTATATTTATGTAGCGTCTATTGTACCTCTTCCAAGAATACCTATTCATTTATTCATGGATTGAGCCACTCTGAAAGTGTCTATACAAACATGTATAAATTACACATATAGGATTGTGTTAAAGGCGAGTACCTGTCAGCCAGTTTAATAGTGAGCCTATAATTCGTGTCACTTGTTGCTCATCAATACAAGGCCTCGATCCGTGCCATTCCTTGTTGAACGCTTCTGGAATATCACAAACTTCAGTATGAACCTCCTTACCATCGTCCATAGTCTTGCAGAATGTGTTATATTCGTCGACTAATTGGTTAACCCTTGGAATGCTGGGCACGAACATTGTCGCCTGCTATTCTTTTGTATATTGCCTTAATTCTCACTAAAAAACATGGATTGACAGCACTTCGGAAATGATTCTAAAGTGCTGTTATGTCCAACTTGTCAGGCGGTGCAACAAATATGCAATTAATAGTTTGTTTAGTTCTATAACAAGGACATCGTTATCACTAAGCTAATCCCCTCGCTGTCAGCCTTGGTGATACATTTTCTTAAAGCATTTTCCTTACACACAATACGATTGATTATTCATTGATTATTGGTGTTTAGCAACCTATCACAAAATTCCCAAAATCAGAACACAGCATTTACAGAAAACTGTATATTCAGCTCCGAAATTAGAATAGACTGACCTGGTGCCAGGTCCATTCCACACCAAAGTCGCTTAGCTCCAACCCCGACAGGATTTAGCTCTCACGTATCAAAAGGCCGAAAATGTACATGAGAGCCAATCCATGTAAGTCGGTATTCCGGTAAGAATGAACCCCGATCGTCGCATTACGTTTCGCGTGCTCCCGACCAACCACCCACAAGCAAGGTGAACATAAGTCCTCACTGACCTTGACCTTTGGCGGGCGGACGTGGGTCGTGAGAAAAACAACGCACCATTGCTAGACACACATTGTGGCCAAATATTATCGCGGTTCATAATTATAAGTTATTGAAAAACTGAAAGGTGTTTGTCACTAACGTATGCACGGCGCGCATGCGTGCACGTACGTACAGGGACGAACGCTATATCCCGTATTGCCTATCCGCGAGGGGATAACAAACTGCTTCCAATGCAATTGTCTCAGAAATGTGCTGAAAGTGGGGAATCAGATCAGTAAAGCATATTTTGATTATCAATTCGAATGGTATGTATGAATCCAATTGTAATTATTACCCAACTCCCTATATAAGTTGATATTCCATAGTTTTGACTAATTCCATTGGTTTTGACGTGCCTGTGGAATAGTTCCGCGTGCCCGGTCAATAGTTCCGCGTGCCCGGTCTGCCCGGTCAGTAGTTCCGCGTGCAAGTGGAATAGACAAAACTATTTCACCCCTGAAAATCATGACGTCATGATTTCTATCAAAGATTACGACATAGAATTGACTTATCGTAACCAAATTCGGTATGCATGTTTACCACGGCCAGAATAAGCTTATGGATTTAAAAAAAATCCGATTACTTACTTCCCTTGGCGGACATTTTTAATTTTCGCACTCGGTACCCTTGTCCACGTAATAACACAAGGATCGTAACAAAATTCGGTATATTTTGATCACGGCGAGATGAAGAACCATATTGGTTTTCAGTGAGTTATCTCCCATTTTTAACTGGCCTTGCCTCGACGGGTGTATATTGTGACCTTCGGCACTCTTGTAGGAAATCGCATGAAATTGTGTTTTGGGTTGATACAGGTCAAGTGAAACACAGTGCTGTAAAAGTGACTGGGTCTCAGATGATGTCTCAGATATCCAATAATGTGGCGTTTTGCTTCATGCCCAGTAGATGGCATATGTGTCTGTGACTGGAGAAATGGGGCTTATGGGATTTATGACCAGTGTAGCTCCTGCTCAAATAGCACACTCATGTGGCCTGATAACGATCTACATGTATAATGCTTGTTTCAAGCATAGCATGTGTTTCATTGAGGGTATGGCGAACAGTGTAGATCCGGATCAGACTGTGGATCTACACTGCTCCCATTTCTCCAGTCACAGCCACGTATGTCAATCAATCGCACCATTTTGTTTGAACATATTCGTACTATACCATAGAAAGATAGTAACTTATCTCCTAATTAGTAGTTAGTAGCTCCTAATTAGGAGATAAAGCATTTTAGCATTGCCACAGATAGTATGTCCAAATTAGGAGATAGTAAGTCCTAATTAGGAGATACTAAGTCCTAATTAGGAGATACTGACTCATAATTAGGATATACTAACTCCTAATTAGGAGATACTAAGTCATAATTAGGAAATAGTAAGTCATAATTAGGAGATATTACCTCCTAATTAGGAGTTAGTATCTCCTAATTAGGAGATACAAATAGTTCAACATTGGCACCAGGTCGTTTCCATACAATTGGGTTCAGAAATACGATACAATTCTCCAATTAATCTATTGTTTCCTATTCTGTTTCAATACTTTCTCGGCATATCTGAGACCCAGTGCCTTTAAAAAGCAATACGTACATTATTACGTGTAGAAACAAATATTGCTACCATGCTCCATACCTCTCGCAAGGGTAGCTTTAACCCCATCTCTTTAATGTAACACATGGAAGAGTGATTTTTGCAACCGGTTATCCGGCATGTTTGATATGTTAGCGATTTAAAACTGGCAAAGCTGTATCAATAAATTATTAATAAAGAACATACACATGCAGAAATTGGTTATTTTACTGTGCCAACTTCTAAATTCGAAATCTTTATTTCTCTATGTTGAATGTTGAACAACAACAAGAGAAAATATGGCTTCCATGGGGAAATGATTGCCCTGCTCTATTATATTTGGCAATTTACTAGATTAAATTAACGATTACGATATACAGTTTACTAAATGTTGACCTACATGCAACAGGTTTGGGTATGGGTCAAATTGTAGCCGTAGATAACTTATTGGAATCGCATTATTGTAGCTAGTAAATGTAACTGTACACATACACCTGTTAAAGGTACATGCCCACTCATTAGGCACAAAATGTTCTTTATATGAGAGACATCATCCGGGACATTTTCTAGCAAAATAAACATTCATTCACCATTACCCCACGTATTGATTGTCATTAGTATACATGTTATATCCACGCTGATGTCAGGGGCGATAACCATGTTTCCTTAAAATGTTAACGGACACTACTTTTTATGTTCTGTATTTACTTTTTGATGTGCAATGATCATACTTTATAATATGTCGAAAATATTATTTTTTCAAGTGACACATTTAATTAGTATAAATAATTAAAAAAATACCATGCCTCATTTGTATATGAAAATAATCTGATACCACCGCGCGTTACTATCAGTACAATACACATTACTAAATGATTATATCTGTATAGCGGGCACTCGTAATGTTTAGAACTGGTGGACACTTGTACACTTATTTAATTCCTATAAAGAACAGTTTGTGCCTACTGAGTGGGCATGTACCTTTAATAGAATATTTATATTCCTTATATGGCGTTGTATTTGGACACCCTGTTATATTTCTGATAATTTCATGGGTGTTGAACTATATTACACGGAAATGTCGTACGTGTTTAACGACGCAAGTATATGCTGTTTAACGTGTAATTATTACCAAGTCAATACTTAGTACAATACAATGTATATGGCTGTGACTGGAGCGATGGGAATTATGGATTTTGCGTCCAGTGTAGATCCAGATCAGCCTGTGCATCCGCACAGTCTGATCAGGATCTGCGCTGTTCACCATTTTATCAATGGAACACCCGTCATGCTTCGAACAAACAATATAGATCACTATCAGGCTACAGGAGTGCTATTTGATCAGGAGCTACACTGGTTACCAATCTTCCTTTCCATTAGCAACCGAAAGCGTACAACATAGCGTCCCGCAATGGAATTGGGGTGGAAAGAAAACCAAACGTAGTCAAGAATATTATTGAATAAGAGTAATTCCCTCGCTGACAGCCTTGATACTAAAAAACAAAAAAACAATTTAACATGTTTGCTTTACAAACAATGTGAATATAAGTCCTCATCGACCTTGATCTTGTGCGGTTTGACGGTGGGTCTATACAAAGCAACGCAGCTTCCCGAAACACAGATTGTGGCCAAATATTATCAAAATCGGTGAAGCGGTTCATACGTTATTGAAAAATGAAAGGTGTTACAGTTACTAACGTACGTACGTGCATGGACTAACGCTACATCCCCTCTTGCTTATCGGCGAGGGGATAATGAGGGATACTGAGGTACTGTAGCTAGTTATTTCCCTTTGCAAATATATTTATAGAGATCCGGCCCTATGTTTTATCTTAGTGTTTGTTTCTTACTGAATAGTGCAAAAATAAAGACTACGAATATGGTAGACACATCTGTGCAGTCTACACTGTTGGTAATATTTAATAATTGTGAAAAAATAGTGCAGTCCCGGATCATATTGAGTAGATATAAATGATGAAACTGGTCGACACTAGTAGAAAACACTATAATGGCTCCTTTACCCAACAAATCGTGATACACTCGCGCTTTCGACAAGCAATAAGGCCCGAAAACACATAATTTGGACCGGATTTCTATAAATAAATTAAAAGGGAAAGAACTAGTTATGCTCCGATGGCGAGCTCCAATTCCTCTTTGATTGTCCGAATACATTCATTCAGTTTAAATTCAAACAGTTTGTTCAAAAGAACGATCACTGGAATGCAGTTCCAAAACCTAACAATTTTCGTACAAAAAACCCACATCGTTAGCATTATAATATGAGTAGTATAAAGGGAGTCAAAATGATACCACCTACGGTGGCATCATTTCCACCCCCATATACTACTCCCACCACCCCCGAAAAATCAAAAATTGGTTAACGAGGAAATTGTCTCCCACCACCCCGAAAAATCCAAAATTGGTGTCATAAATACATCATGTTGTTTTCACGTCCAATTGAACAGATAAAACGATAGTCTTAAAATGGATTTATTTTGTCTCGTTGTCATAAATACATCATGTTTTTTTCACGTCCAATTGAACATATAAATCCCATAGGTTATAATAAAATATTATAACAAAATGGATAATAAAATACACAACGAATTGGAATTTTGTAATGACTTTTATGGAGAATTTTACGCTGTTTCTACAGTATTAAAACACGGTAAAATGACAATACTATGTTGTATCGAATACATGAAATATCAGCGTAATTTATTACGCTGCGATAAAAACGTTGCATTTACAATATTAAACCGACAATTATGTCGCCGGTATAAGGATCAAATTTGTGTAATGAAGCGACTAAATATGATCAATTGGATAGGAGAAACACTACCGAAATATTATCAAACTAATTTTATAAAACAGTTTAAAATCAAAGATTCGTTGACGGATATGCGTTTCTACGATATCGCTTTTAACGAAGAAATTGGAAAATTATTAGAAGAAATTGGAAATTATTAGAAGAAATTGGAAATTTAAAAAATTATTATTGAACAGAACTAATTTATGTTATAATCACACCAAGCAGACGACAATGTTTCAATTACACGTGTTATGAACATGTAAATTAGGTGTCCCACCTTACACGTATATTAAGTGTCCATTTTATAGAGAGATTACACGATTACGTCTTCCGGGATGAAACATAAACACACTATAATATATACTACACACACGTGGGTGTGTATTACACAACCCGCTATCGATATTCCGGAATGAAACATAAACACACTATAATATATACTACACACACGTGGGTGTGTATTACACAACCCGCTATCGATATTCCGGAAGTATTTCTTACATTGTGATTGGTTGGCATGTTTTTATTTTTTTAATTTTACTTTTAATAATTTAGAACGTTATAACCTATATTATTAAATAAAAAATGAACTTGTTATATATAAAACAAATAAAAATAAACGAGTAAATATTTGGTATTGCACAACACGGTTTTAACTTCATATATGTAAAATTAACAACAATACTTTGTCTTGGGGGGACGCCCCTTGACGAAAAATGAGCGCTCAGTGCTTCCGTGCAGGCACTTCCAAGGTTGCCTAGACTTTCGACACTGGTTCCTAGATCAGCCGATAGATGGGGGTGTGCTGTACAGGCAGCTATTACACCCGGCTAGCCACAACATGAGACGAGTAAGACAAAAGACAAGATCAGAGAAGATCAGAAAAGGTGGCCAGCCGGGTGGGCCCAGAAGGGTTTTGCTGGCGTGGGTTCGAGCCTCGGTGGAAGCTAAAAAAAAAATTTATTTTTTTCTTTTTTTCTTTTTAAATTGTTAATAATTTTCCTAAAATTAATTAATAAATTGTTTACTGCGACAATATAATTAATTTTAATTTTAATTAATTTTAATTAAAATTAAAATTAATTTTTTATTTTTTAAAAATCACAATGGTGCTGTAACATTTCCTCCGACTTTATTTCCAAGTTTTACCCTAAATTTATCCCAATCAGTACACTCAATTTTGGGCATGGTGGCGCGCGCCTTGATTCTTATATCATTTTTTAATTCTTCATATCTCCCATTTCTTCCACCACGGATTCAAACTCTAAATTTGATATTTTCTTATCGGCCAACGCTTTGGACACCATAACGTCGATGCTATTTTTCTTAGACCTAGCGAGAACGGATATTCTATCATGTTTTCTACTTTTTTTCTCGAGTTTTCCACCCACCGCCCTAATTACCATACAAAGTGTTCCAGATAAAACGGTAATTCCACTCAAAACCCCTGCAAGTGGAACCATTACAATTGTAGATAGCGTTGCAGCAGTCCCCGCCCCACACAACACAGAAACACTTGCCAGAACCGTACTAGATGCTTCAGCTATGTTTGCCGCGCGCTTATATTTTTTAGCGTGTCTTTTTCTATTTGCACATTCTCTAACTAAAATATCCTGCATAGCGACGATATTATTCAACCTAAAATCTGAACTTCTTTCGTTAATTGGATATAGTGTTGGGGGAGTGGTATTGAGAGTTGGATACAGTGTTGGTGGAGTGGTATTGAGAGTTGGATACAGTGTTGGTGGAGTGGTATTGAGAGTTGAATATAGTGATTCGTTCATATTTAAATTTTAGTTCAATATATTAGTATTTACACAATAAGTTCAATTAACAATGAGACAATAGTGGAAGAACTCTCTGAGTCACCGATTTTCGTAACAAAGTTAATAACACTACCTTGGGAAAGTCTAATTCGATCATTACCGGCGAACGAAACAATCGTCGAACTATCTCCAGAGATTTTAGTGACTCCAACCCCCCGTTCTTCCCCATCTACTACAATATTTATCGCGACCGCGCCCACAGGTTTACCATTAGCATTAACGAGCAGACCGCCATTTGGATAACTTCACCTGCAGCTGTCATAGTGTATCCCCCATATTTATTACTCGCTTTGGCACCGAACGAATATTCATAGTGCCCCACAACCAATGGGCCCCGCTTCTCAGCCCAAACTGTTATGACACGTTTTGGTGTTTTCATTGTTTTCACTATTCCGGCAAGCGCCCTGTTTGCGTTATATGCCTCAGTATGAATCTCATAAGAGGCCTCCTCAAGAGCTTTGGTCGCGGCTATACGATCATGTTTCAGTTTATCAGAAACTTCGGTTATTTTTCCATCTAGTTCGGTAAGTGCCGCTTCTCTGCTGAGAGAGTCCTCTAAGCGCAACGCATCATAAGCCTCCGTAATGGTCGCCTGGTGGCCTTCTAAGGCTTTATCAATACCCGATCGGGCCTCTTTTTGAAATTCGGTTATTTTTCCATCTAGTTCAGCAACCGCCGCCTCTCTGAGAGTCCTCTGAGCGCAACACCTCATAAGCCTTCGCAATGGCTACCTTGTGGTCTTCTCGGGCTTTCTCAACCCCCGACCGGGCCTCTTTTTGAAATTCGGTTATTTTTCCATCTAGTTCGGTAAGTGTCGCTTCTCTGTTGATAGAGTCCTCTAAGAGCAACACCCTATAAGCTTCCGTAATATCCGCCTGGTGGTCTTCTCGGGCTTTCTCAATACCCGTTCGGACTCCATCAAGATCAAACCGGGTCTCTTTTTTAAATTCGGTTATTTTTTCGTATATGTCAGTAAGTGCCGCTTCTCTGTTGAGAGAGTTTTCTGAGCGTAACGCCCCATAAGCCTCCGCAATGGCCTCTTTGTGGTCTTCTCGGACCCCCTCAACCCCCGACCTGGTCTCTTTCAGAAATTCGGCTATTTTACCGTCTAGTTCGGTAAGTGTCGCTTCTTACTATGAGAGTTCTCTAAGCGCAACGCATCATAAGCCTCCGCAATGGAACTCCTCAAGGTTCGACTGGTGGTCTTCTCGGACTTTATCAATACCCGACCGGGTCTCTTTTCGAAATTTGGTTATTTTTTTATCTAGTTCAGTAAGTGCCGCTTCTCTGATGAGAGAGTCTTCTGAGCGCAACACCTCATAAGCCTTCGTAAGGTCCGCCACCTGGTGGTCTTCTCGGGCTTTCTCAATACCCGACGTGGCCTCTTTTCGAAAATCGATTATTTTCCGTCTAATTCAGCAAGTGTAGCTTCTTTGCTGAGAGAGTCTTCTAAGCGCAACGCATCATAAACCGCCGTAATGTCAACCTGGCGGTCTTCTCGGGCTTTATCAATCCCCAACCGGGCCTCTTTTCTAAATTTGGTTATTTTTTTACCTAGTTCGTTTAGTTCCGTATGCGTTTCTTCACGACTTTGTGTATTCACAGCCAGGGCATATTCTCTAAGTTGTGATAGTAGACTTTTGTGAATCTCGTCCGGGTGGCCCTCGATATAGTTCTATTGATCAAGGCCTTTGTTTTTTGGGTAGTTAAAAAGTCGCCCTCTGTCGGGATGATCCCCCTTCTGCCGGTTCCAAATTATTTGAATTTGTCACCCAATCGGAAGAACTACCTGGTCGTATATATCATAATTGATAATATATTACGAACATACGTTTAATTCTAAATAATTAATTTGAAATTTCTAGGACTACCGAAATCGGGTAATCGTTCTTCAACTCTCGCCCTTTATCATCAAGAATAGAAATCTTCAACTCGTGGATGTGTCCCGATTCCAAAACTTTCATCTCGGAGTGTGGGAAGTCTAAGGTCACAGTCTCGCCATAGAAACAGTCGCTGGCGGGCACAGTTTTCAGTAATGTGCTGGGGGATCCGTCTACCGTGTTGTACGATGTGTTCACCCGATCAAGGTGCACCCCGAGAGTTTTCGTGAAGGTGAAGTCCACCGGATTATCACCGACGTACTCACCCGTGGTAAACACTCCTTTGTTTGAGGAGTATGTCTCTCTAAAACCGAGTTGAATACCCAACCCCGGGGAGACCACTACCTCATTATCAGTGCTGATGGTCATTGTTGCGATACCGGTAGCCTTCGATACTGTGAGGTTGATTATACCGTCAAGCTCTGAGTTGACAAAATCTTTGAGCTGTCTTATTCCCCACAGCCCGTGAGGCAGCTTTACACCTAATTGTTGTCCATCCTTCACATAGTAAAACCCTTCGCTCTTCCCCACATTCTGCCACCCAACCGTGAACGTGATTGATCTAAGGCCTACCCGGCGTTGTCCGCAGCAGTTGTCTATTAATTTTTGAAGTTCACAACTCTCTTTTTGAACATTAGTTATAGTAGCAAACATAATAATATATTTCAATGGATACCAAAGCATTTAGCTTTAACTCTAATGTAAAGTACGCGGTCGGAGGTAAATACACGCAAAAAGACGTTGTTAACCCCCTTGTACACCCAACCGTAACGGTTAGACCGGACAGCGGCTTTGCCACCAACTTCCCTAATATCTTTGAACAATATAGGCTGCCCAAGATTACTACGATGGAGGTGGTAAACGGGTGGAAAGCAACACCGATGCAGTTTTGGCAGAACCAAATAAATTTCTCTGTATGGTGCGCAACAGCCGGGTGTGGAGTTTCATATAAAGACCATCTGACATCCAAGAATGTCATGCTCCGAAGTGTCTACAACTGTCACACGTATTATACTATTAGGAGGATTCTCAAAGAACTAGGTATTTCACTACCTCAAGACGACGCCTGGGATCCCATTCCAACGCAGACGACGTATGGCCTTTGAAAGACTGTGTAACGAATTTAACGTTTCAAAAGACGCGGACTGGAGACAGAAAGCATTTCCTACCAGCACCGGCCTCGGGGACGTTCTCATTCACGGCCAGTCCGGGAATTGGACACAGACTGATTTTAGACACGATCACTCCGGTGACCACATCGTCAGTCGGAACGCTGGGAATTTTGGTGACCCCGCGACTATGACTTTCGGGCCGGAAGTGTCTGGAGGTCGGCACTGTGGCGTGTTTTCTTGTAAAATGTTACCTCCGAAACTGGCTCACGTCGATTACATACAGCAGGCTGCTGAGGTTCAGAACGCGTGGGGTACATTTATGTTAGTACGGGTCTAGCGTTCACGCAGGCCGGGGTTACTCGCGTCAACGACTCCATTCGCACGTACGTCTGGGCCATCCTCGGCGCACAGAAGCAAACTCGCAGTTCTATACTGGGCATGGGAACAGCGTTTGATGCACAAAAACAATTCTTGGCACTTGTAGAGGACGCCATCTCAGCTAGGGTGGACCTGGAGAAGGCGATCCAGAATTATCAAGACGTTTTGCAGAATGCCAGCACCCCAGTAGACTATGTATTTGGAATAGGTCTTTATATGGCGCCGAGCAATATGATACTACGAGACGACCCGGTTGACGGTTACAATAATCAGATCGTAATCGCCACCGCCAATCAAAAAATAGGCCACAACGGTAACGTGAACACGGATATCATCAAGCGCACCCCCAACAGTGGAACCGATTTCATAAAACACAAAATGGATACACCTCCCCCAATTCGTAAATCGAACCCAGTACCCCCAATTCGTAAATTGGATGAACCATCGAGATCCATCAACAGACCAATCGCGATTAGAGAAACACCAATCAATTACAAATTGGGTGAAATTGGAAGCACAACACACGAGGAGGAGAAATTAGGGCTCGTCATCGACCTCGTGGCGATCGGATTATTTACGCTTTGGTTGTAGGAACTCTCTGACAGAGAATAATAGGAGACCGGCGATTGCCACGATTAAAGCCCAAGTATTATTTGCGAGCCATCCGACCGTTTTTGATAATATAGATAGCAAGTAAGAAACGATACTTCCGATCAGTCCAGGTAGTGCGGCAGCCAACTTTCCTGCTAATTTAGCCAGGAGATTGGCGAGGGCTTTTAGTTGTTTTTGTATCCATTCTTTTACCCCACCGGATGGTGCTGGTGCTGGTGCTGGAGCTGGAGCTGGAGCTGGAGCTGGTGCTGGAGCTGGTGCTGAACCACCCGTGATAGATAGAACTAGAGACGATATTATAGAGATAGAAATTTAGGGTTGATATAATCATGCTTGAAAAGCCGCGATGATGGTTATTATCGTGACGCCCTTCTCTCTGAACAGAGTGCGAATACGCGCACCGAGTGTAGTGTCCTCGTGCAGGACCCTAGAGATTGTTTCGCGGCTCCGACTTAATTGACCGGAAAGCGTCTCACGGTTAGTCGAGGCAGCCTCCAATCGAGCTTCTCTTTCGTCCCGCAACGACCGCAGGAGTTTGTTGATCCGCTCGGTAGATTCTCTATCGCCCGTGCTTCCTTTATTTTTCGTTCTTCTAGAGCGATATGTTTGTCCAGCTCTGAGAGTTTGGAGAGGTTATTAACTAGTTCGCCCCGAGTTGTTTGCAGAACCTTATCGAGTCCCCGGAGTTCGCGAAGAGGTAACGGTGGGTCAAACTTCGTGCCGTTTATTTCGTTGACCGTGGTTTCAATCATGTTAATAGCGTCGGTGGCTACGCGAGGGATCTCACTGAGCTCGATCGTTTCTATAGTGGCGGCCGTCTTCTCCAGCGTTTCGTCGGTAGACTGTAGGGTTTTTACCATTTTTGTAGGCAGTGGCGCCCGAATGTCGTCGAGCACTCCGAGAGCTCGAGTGAGTAGTGCTCCATATCGCTTCAATGAAGAGGGTCTGTGACTTGGAACTTGTTTGGGTGGTTCTTGTACGTCAGCAACTTCCAGGTATTACCCCATTTAACCCACAGGTCTCCTCTTTTAGTGCTGCGAAACTCCAACGTGGCCTCGATGCCGCGTTTAGACACTATACTCTCCCACCGTTTCACCAGAGTATCCGTTTCCTTGGTAGACGCCAGCTCATTCTTGGAGATCCCCTCAGGAATCTTGGCACCGCCCGCCCATACCGGAGTTTTCGATTTGGCCTCCCACGTTTCGAAATGTGTATTTTTCCCGGGTTGAAACAAATTCTTCCCGGGCGGGTGCTCTATGAAGGACGTTTCGTCCTCATCATCGAGGTAATCAACGATGTAATCTTCTCGGTCCAAGCCCTCTAAGCGGGTATATGGATCGATATCATCATCATCATCATCATCATCTACTAGGTAATCATCTCCGTCGCCCGTAGTGCGATCGAATTCGTCCATGCCAATATCGAGACCAGCCATCTTTAATAATTATTATTATATTAAAGACAAAACAATACAGGTTTAATAGTTTCAATAAAATTAATTATGTCTTCGAGTCAATACGGTCGCAAACTCAATCCATACCGCAGACTGCGTGAGCCCCTCGGGGCAAAAGGCGTGAGACAGAGTGTCGTTATTACGAACACCCATCGACGATCGACCAGAACCAGCAGCTCTTGGTCCGCTTCCCCAACCTCGGAGCTAACGACGTCATTGTGCCGGGGGTTACTGTAGTTCGCCTAGCTTTCACTATTTCGCTAATGTCGACGGACGCGGACCGAACCGTCGTTCAGAACCTGGGTCGCGCCATCGTCAAGAAGACCATGATAAAGATTTCTGGTAATGAGGAGATCGTCAGAATCGACGACAGCGACGTACTAGCCATATTGCTATCAAGGACCTGTGGAAGACGTCACAACCGGACAAAGCGTGAAAACGCTGTCCCTATCAAGGTAAATTGACACCTAGGCCAAAAATAACGAACGTAACCAAACATAGAATCGGGGCTAGCTTAACAAGGTAGATAAACAACGCTAGTTTGACAACGCGGTCGCGAGGGCGCTTACGGCAACCGCTTCTACAGTCCCGCTCGACTTATTTGAGTTGCTGGAAGAGATCCCACATGCCTTCCCGACAACTAATCATAAGACATCAAGCGCTTTGGCTGACGCCGCCCTCGAAATACGAACTAAACGTTCAACCGACTACTGGCCGAGTTATACAATAGCCAGGCGACTTGTATTATCGACGTATACGATCGATAATGTTTCGCTGGAGTAACGACATGGTCATGGATACCCGAACCTCGCCGCGATTGATCAGAAACCCCAGTACGTCCGGGCGCGATTGGCCATACCTTTTACGAACCCGAGTTCTTTCGCCATCCGTAAGAAATGACGAAAGACACAAAGGCGACACAATTGTGGGAATATTAACGTCAACGTACCCGCCCGCTCGATGAAAGTTAAACTGACTGAGTTGTTCTCGAGGAGGCTCGGGTAGCGCTCGGTGTTAGAAAAACCGACAGATTCTAATAACCCCAAAAATCACGAAGGTAGAGGTGACGATCCGAGGGATGTCCCCAATTCAACTCTACAGCGCGGGTCTTCGCGCGCATCCCAGCAGTGGGACGAAGTAAGAAAGCAGTTTTGCTGTCCGGCTCTAAGCGCTTCTGCCGGAGGATTGTCAGCAGTTGCTCCAAAGACCTACATCACTCGGCCGACTCTCCCTCGCAGAGTTCCTGAAGACCAAATACGCGTTATGGCTAGACAATGCGAGCCAGCGACGATGACCAAATACACGGCAGCGGACGCCAAGTTGAGAACGCTAGCGAGGGTGTGACGATCCAGATAACCAAAGAGGCGGACGGAGCCGGGCCATTGAACGTGTACTTATATATAATTAGAGACGCACAACTCAACATCGAAGATGGCCGATACGTCTCAGCACTCTACTGATTTAATAAAAAAATCATCTAACGATTTATTAATACATAATTCTAAAGAAAAAATTAAGAAATCTAGCAATCAATACCAATTCACGATTGGAGATGCTCACTCTGCCATAATATGTGGGCAGACAGGATGTGGAAAAACGGTTTTTCATCCTCGACTTGCTCGAGGGCTCCTACCGCGATGCCTTTCGTCATATTGTGATCCTGTGTCCCACTGTGCGGCACAACGATACTTATCAGCGGCGCCCTTGGATATGGTCCGATCCTGAGGTATACGTTATTGACCCGGGTGATAGGCTTCACGATTGGTTGCGTGGTTTATACCAAAGATTCCAGGGTGAGCCCACCCTATATGTGATTGACGATTGCTCGGCCAAGGCGGCGATGACCAAAAAGAAGGACATGCTCTCCGAGCTCGCATTTTCTGGCCGCCATGCGAGGCAAAGCGTATGGATCTCCACTCAAAAATACAACGCCGTCCTCAAGGATCTGCGCGAGCAAACGAAATGGGTCGCCCTTTTTCACTTCAAGGACCGAGACTCATTCGATGACTGTCTTCGAGAGAAGGACGTTATCCCAACGCGCGAGGAGCGCCTGGAGGTTCGACAGATGCTTTCCGAAACTAAGCACGCCAAGCTTCTGCTAAAGACTGATCAACCAACTGCTTATAAAGTTATCAATTAATTAATAATTTTGAAAAAATTAGGAAAATTACAAAGTAATAAGCTATTGCAATGCTTAACAATGCTTAGCAATTGCTGAACAATGCTTAGCAATTGCTGAACAATGCTGAACAAATACTGAACAATGGTTAACAATGTTAACAATTTTCTGCTCCGCTGCGAGCTTTGTTGCGAGCATAATGGTGATCATAAGTATCGGGTGGTGCGCTTGGCAATATGTTAAAGTGATGAGACTTGTTAGAATAGTTAAATTACTAATTTTGAAAAAAATGAACTGCGACGAACTTCTCGATCAGCTAATGGAAGAAACAGTCGCTCTGACTGAAACTGTAGGAACACCTGTCAGCACGGCTGCCGATACGGTCCCGAATGAAAATGAAAATGCGGCGCGACGCGAGCGTCTAGCTGCGCTGGTTGCTGGGGGACAATCGGAGCATTATCTAGGTAGGCGTCTCTCAGTTTGTCAGGTGGATAAGATGTCAGATGCGGAGATCGATAAAATGTATGCGCGATACGAATCCAAATTGGGATGCAGAGATGACAAAAACTCTTTGGATCGGCGGCTATTCATTTGTACGCTACCGCCGTTAGTAGACTTCTGCCTATTACCAAACACCGAAGGGTTGATTATTCACCGATCTAGAGACTGACCCTTTTATAGGACACAATCTTTATAAGAACGGCATGCTGCTCAATTTATCACAAGTTTGGAGTGTACTTAGCTCCACTAACAACCGCGTTGACCACGGTAAACACTGTCAATTTGGACATATATGCCCACGAACTATAGCCCTGAAAATGATGACACACATCACCACGAGAGTGACCGGAGTTGAACCAGATTGCTCCAACACAATCGAACCAAGATTGTTACTCCCGCCACTGGATGACATACCGCATATAAAAAATCCCAAAAGACAAAAGAGGCAGCTGGGCGGGCGGCGGCTGCCACCCGAAAAGTTTAAAACAAGATAAAATACTCGCCGAGCTTCGAGAGGCTAAACTCCAATCGAGATTGGGGTTGCAATCGGGGACGGAGACAGCAAAACATCTGAAGACAGAGTTGAGTGCAACAACACCCCAAATTCACTAATTAGAAGCACACCCAAATTCTTTGAATTTGTCACCCAATACCAACTCCCGTTGGAGTTGGACTGAACCCTAATTCACGAATTGGAGTTGGTTTGTTGGTGGTAGTCTGGTAGTTGTTGGTGCCATGTGCGTGTGGAAATACCCGAAAAAACAACCAGCCAGTGTTCAGAAGAAACACCAATCATCAACAATGTTGAATTTGGATGCGCCCCATTTAAACATTGATCGCGAACCCCTTTTATATGCAATAATTATAAACAATGGCTGAACAAGATGGTAAAAATGTTAGTGGAATGCGCTTTATCACGCCGTGGATATCGGGTTTCAGTATCGGGTATGCTCGAGACTATCAAAGATGGTCCTAGGAGGAACCGCTCCCAAATTGGACTTTACTGTGAGAGACGTAGGGCTCGCGACCTTAGATGTAGCGGCCGCAGTTTGGACCCGAGATTATCTAGTTAAAGCTGGAATTCTACCAGTTAATATATGGAAATAAATGGCTTCAATCGCAGTAATAGTAGGTGGTGCGCTTGTAAACGCATTGACGTTCAGCGGTAGCAACTTTATATTCTCTAAAATGAAAAGCTCGAACGTGGATGAGGAGCGTAAGCGTCATGATTTAGCTGTTATAGAACAACTCAATTAGTGCAAAGGAAGCGTGGTCGAAAAAACGAACCGCCCCATCTGGACTGGGTCAATGAAGAGCTTCGCCGCGAAAATCATGCCGCGCAAACTTTTCAGAACGTTGAAGAAGCCAACCGCGAGTACGCGCTGGCATATCCGACACAAAAGTCTCGATCCAATGGATCCCGAGCCCCAACTTTCAGTTTTATATGTACCGTCAGAGGCCCAAAAGGGACCGCGAGACGCGGTTTCATCATCGTGGGAACGTGGGTTAATGGGTGGTTGGGCTCGTCGGCTACTATATTCAATCGAGATTTTAAATTAATTAATTAAAAAAAACATTATTTTTTTTTATATAAATATATATATAGAACGATGTTAGTTTGACGAACTTTATTGACGTCTATGATCGATGTAGGCTACACTGCGCCCAAAAACATCGTTTACCTGGTGCAAAGAGTATGATTCGTCTGGCCCGAGATTGTCTCGAGATCGGCGTCGCGAGGACGAAAAAAAGCGGACCACCTTTTCGCAAAGCGGATGTTAGATTCCTCCATCAACTCCCAATCGAGATTGAATGAATTAGAATTCCCCTCTCCTGTTCCAACCCAAATCGCGATTGGGGCTGCAGCGAAACTTACCAACAAAGGTTTATTATTAACGACGCAGTTACCGGACGAACTGGCCTGAGGGCATGTTGGAGATTGTCCGATATATTAGAATACTTCGCATATGATGAACACGCGCAAACATTGATACCAAACTAAACACGCAAGCTCGAATAACTTCATACTATCAGCACACGCGGCCTACTGGAAGGGACTCGCGGCCATCAAGAACCTCGCGGCGGCGACCAAGGTTTCAGAAAACGCTGTCAAGGAATGGCTCAAGAAGCAGGCATCTTGGCAGATCTATTTACCCGCGCCTCACAATATTTCCGCGCCCGAAATTCGACCTGCCGGTGCCCCGAACCAAGTTCACCCAAGCGGATCTCCTGTTTCTACCTCACGATCGCGGTCGGTCGCAAAACGTACAAGTAAAGCACTGACAATCGTTGACGTAGCGAGTCATTATAAGGGGTCTGAGCCGTTGGCCACTAAAAGAGTCTAAGGAAGTGGCCGAGGCTCTTTCCCGAATATATAAGAGGAGTCCTATCAATGGCCGAATCTTCTCAAGGTCGATCCCGGCCGCGAGTTCAATGGGCGCGGCTCTCATCTATTGTCTAAGCATAAAGTTTCTATCAGACGCGGCCGCGTCAACATCCACCGGGACCAGGGGATCGTGGAACGCTTCAATCGAACCCTGGCTGAGAGACTGTTCGGACACCAATATGCCAAAGAACTTGGTAAAACCCTCATTCGCGATCGGACCGAGTGGGTTGGCCAGACTGCCCGCCGTGGTCTCCGCACTGAACGGAGAGGTGACCAGATTGATAGGTAAGAAGCCTGTTAGATGCATCAATGAAAAAGGGTGACGAGGCGAGTCCCTCTGCCGTCTCGCGCGAGGCGACCCGTTGGTTTAGAGGAGCAGCGGCCTTCCATCAGATATTGACGTCCGGTACCTCTATCAACCGGGAGAGCTCGAAGGTGGCAGCCGCCGCGCGACTGATCCAGTGTTGGGTCTCTCAATGTATATCATTCTAGATCGATCTATTACCAAACCCGATGAGCCCGATGCTCTACTATTTGGATGATGGGCCATCTCGAGGGTTTGTTCGCGAAGAACATTCTTATAGTTCCTTGCTGACACCCAGTTACCCCCCGATTACTTAAATCAAATAGAGGTTCTGTATGTTATTCCGTCTGGTAACTACGCGTCTTTTATCGTAGTATGCCGAGAGTCCTAATTTTGTTGACAGTACGTTTGTTTTCTAACGCCGTCTTTCATTTTAAAATCCTCTATTTTGTGCTACATCTATAATGTGTTTTCCATCTTCTGTAGTTTCACTTAGTACTCGTTTATATCTATCCCAATTTAAATTGTAGTTCTCTTGGACATTCCTTTCGCAGAGTTTTTATTTTTATTAATTGAATTGTTTAGAATTATCAAAATTAGTGTGGAATTAATTTTTTCTACAAAAATAACACTTACTAGATAACGCTATCGCCCTATCCCCGCTAAATTCCATTTTGAAAAGTCCGGGCTCTCTTTCGCTCCATTTATCCCAAGCCAACCATTTATTTTTTTCTTTTTCAAACTCGTCTAGTAAGTTAGGTCTAATCAATTCCTCTATCGATTTTTCCACTAAACTCCTATATACATACTATTCTGTATCCATCTGTATTAATTCAAAGTCTTCTCTTTTTACGTATTTATCTAGAAATTCGTAGTGTAAAATTCCCAACATTTTCTCAATTTAGCTAGTTGATAAACCGCTATTCCACAATGGAATGGTCTCTTTACCGCCACACCTGGGTTTTCTTGAAGATATTTCGTACGCATCTCCTATCTCTTCCAAATCGTCAAAGAATGCAGATCTTAATGCTTTGTCAACACAGGTTTCGTTTTTTGTGTATATGTCGTATTTAACTGTCTCCTCCGTTGCCTCTATCATTTTTCCACAACACGAGTTTCCTAATAATTTCATTATGTCAGCTACTGGTTTCTTATTTGGTTCTACATCGCCTGTTCGTCTTTGCGGCTGTAACTTCTTTTGCGAACCATTCGAATGGTTTTCCGCTAATAAATCTATAACACGATGAACTCCAGTTATTTCTAGCCGTGTTTTTTAAATACCATTTCAACAGTGGCGCGTACAATCATACTTTAGTGGCGGTCATAGATCCCACCATTTTTTTCCATCTCCTCTTGTTCGGCCAGTATCGTTTAAATATTTTAACATGTGTGTGGGAACTTCATCAACCTCTACTTCTCTGTTTATAAATATTGGGGACCATTTCAGAAAACTTATGTTTTAAGTTGTGTGGAACTTCTATATCCACCTCCGCAAACCCAAACCAGTCTCCATGATAAAAAACTCTTTTAACAAAACTTTTAAATAAAAATTTTTAATAAATTTAGGGTTATGTGGGGTATCTATATGGTGTATAGTTTCTCTCCCACACGGCATCTCTTTATTTTTTAATCGTAGATAAATATAACGCGTTTGCATCGTACCCCAAAACAGCCCTTGCACGGTTTGTTAATTCCTGTGGAATTAGATCTAATATTTGAAAACACCAGCTTCTGCATATCGTGTTAAATAAAACTATTGATGGACGCCAAACTAGAGCGTCCTTCATCATTTCGTATGTTTCTTCTTTTGGTGCATATAGAGCATCCTCCGGTATAATCGTCTTTGAAGATTTTTTGTTCTTTAATGGTTCCTCTCCAATAAATATTGTATAGCTACTCCAGGTAGTGTTACCGCATCTTTGAAAATACCACACCTCTGTGTTTATAAAATTCACACATTTTTTCCACCGCTTCTAGGAACGGTGCTACATCTAAATCGTTATAATATTTCAACCAATCTCTGAAGTTTTCATATTATTTTCTTCGAAAATTCGACGACATTTACTTAATCTGTTTCATCTATTAACATTTTCCCAGATAGTTTGGAATACCAATTCTCTATATCCGGTAGTCCTGGGTAATCCAGTTTGTCTGGAGAATCGAACCACTCATAAGGAAAGAAAGATTTCTGTCCTTTGCATTCGTAGGCTTTTATCCAACTACCGTAACTTACACCGGGTCCTAGATAAAGTATTACATCAAGAAATCTAAACTCTGGAGTAAATAGAAATATTGTTGCGTTTGCCCGTTTTCCGACCATTACTTTCTTTGTTGTTGATGCCAGTTCGCCTACTAGGTATTTCTTTATTAAGTTTATATCGTACTTACTGCTGTTAAAACCTATAAACCGGTACTTGCTCTATCCACTGTTCGATCTTGGCGATTTGGTTTTTACGTAAATATTCCGTATTAAACTTATATCTTGACCACACTTCTTCTCTTATAGCTTTTCCCCTGACTTTCAAATCTTCTACGAATTTTTCTATAAGTTTTTGCGGGATCTTTATCACAAATATGAGTTACTGTTCCTGAGAAATTATCTCCTATACTAACCGTCTTACCGGAACGTGCTCGGCTTCGTAACTCTAAAACTATACCGTTAGTTTCAACTTCTGGCTGGTGATACACCTCAAAATCGTATTACTATCTGATATGGATAAAGAGTAGTGTCGCAACCGATCTTTATGTCTTTACCCGTTCTTTGAAATTCGCATTACCCACATAACTACTAGGTTGAATTCTTTGCTTCTTACTAATAAATGTATCTCTTCTCATAGTGGATGCGCGTTCTTCTTTTCTATGCATTTGCATGAATCTCACACCCGTGCCTAGTAACAGCCGTGATATTGATATACGGTATTGGTTTCTGGACAGTATCCATCTACTGGAGCTCCTAAAATCCATCTTTCACCTCCGTGTCCAACACTGTTCGTGGTGAATGTGAATTCCCTCCCGCTTTTCCACAGAGTACATCCAATCGATCACGCCATAACTGTTAGAACCTTTTGGGTTATAGAACGCTTATCGAACGACGAACGCGGGCGCTCTAAATAATTACCATCGCATATTACTTTGTCTACACCTCATACATGTTGGTCCGTGTCTCTTCATATTACTCGCTTTCGTGAATTTCTGTTTGCAATTATTGCAGGCGTAAATTTTAGATAGGAGGTTTTTTAAGGTTTTTTTTATCGGAAATGCGTGATTATTAAACAGTCCTATTGTCATTGGTTTATTACCTATTTCATTATAGTGTGCTTGGTACCTTTTTCAACCACCATACATTACATTCGGTGGGTTGATATACTTCTATACCGATTTTAAAAAACTCTTTCAGATCTGAAAAAGGAATTGGTGAAACCACATTACTAACCGAAATATTGCTTACTAAGTTCTTCCGCTTTTTCTGTACATCTGTCAGGTCTGATCTTTTTATCAAGGTGCATAGCTACACACTGAAAAGACAAAGATCGTCATTATACTTATCTAAAGAATACATACCTTTCTAATTCCTCAACCATTCTGGAAGTTCTCCTCCTGCGCTTCTTTGGATTGATAGTCCCAAAATCTATTCCCCCTACTACCCGAACCAGACAAAGATCGTCATTATACTATCTAAATGAATACATACCTTTTCTATTCCATCAACCATTTCTGGAAGTTCTCCTCTGCGCTTCTTTGGATTGTAGTCCCAAATCTATTCCCCTACTACCCTGTATTAGCTTTAAAAAAAACCCTCTACCCATCTTACAAACTTCCACTTTTGTATTTGGTCTGTCTATTTTATCGGACATTATTCGTGTTTGCTCCTTATCTGACAGCCATTTTTTAACGGTTTTCATTGATGATAGTGGTTCGCTACCACCGAGATTTTTTAGTGAAATATAGTTTTAGGTTTTCCATTTTTAGTTTCCTCCATATGTTCTAGCTTGTAAGAATAGGAATAACTCAAATCAAATAAAAAATTGGTTTGTTAGATACGGAACGAGTTTATCGGACATGCGTTCAGACTCGTTAATGTTAATGTTTTTACGAAATGGATAATGTAAACTACCCGTCTTCCATTTTCTACCTTTTCCAATGTTTCATCGTGAGCCCCCAATATTTCTTCAACCTTTTTCCACTATCGCGCGAACTATAGATTTTTTCTTATTATTTTGTAGGTGGGCGTCTCAAATTATTGGTGCATTGAAGGTAATTCTTTGAATTAATTACACTAGCCCTTAGCTCCGCAATACTTTCTTTTTGAATTCTGTTACCAACTTCCTCCGCTAGAGAGAGTCTTTAAATGCCCCTCTTTTATTAGGCGCGGGTAAACCGCTTCATAAACGCCTCATCTTTGTGGCATTTATCAGCTTTGTCAACCCCCTAACTCTCAACCGTGTACTATAAGTAATCCTAGAGATTCGGCTTCTCTTCTCAAACTTTCTATTTCTGACGTTTATCATTACTTTCTGTAATATAACCTATGAAATTTATCTGTTCAATTGGTCTTGAAAACATTATGTTTTTTTCACGACCAATTGAATATAAACATATACTATACATATATAATGGAGTGTGAGACTTGTTGTAAAACGTTTACGCGTAAAGACTATCTACGAAGGCATCTAGCGAGACGTAAAGAAAGTTTCCTTGTGCACAATTTCAATGCCCCAGATTGCCCTTGTAAATTCGTTAGTGCCCAAACTCTTTGTAGACATAAGCAACTACGCTGTCAGGTGGCTACAGGTGAACGTGGTAGACTAGAGCTGGTATAATTAGTTGCTGATCTACGGAATAAATTAGCTATATCGGAGGAGGAAAATATGGAGTTGGAATATAGACTATTGCGTGAGGACGCATTTAAATCGGAAACTTATTAGAAGAAATTCATAAATTTACTGTCGAAAAAAAAACATGATGTATTTATGACAACGAGACAAAATAAATCCTTTTTAAGACTATCGTTTTATCTGTTCAATTGGACGTGAAAACAACATGATGTATTTATGACACCAATTTTGGATTTTTCGGGGTGGTGGGAGACAATTTCCTCGTTAACCAATTTTTGATTTTTCGGGGGTGGTGGGAGTAGTATATGGGGGTGGAAATGATGCCACCGTAGGTGGTATCATTTTGACTCCCTTTATACTACTATATGTTATTGAATTTGTTAGTTGTACCGATTTTATATAATGTACACCTCGTGTGTCATGTTACTTCGCTTTGAGTGAATACACATATTGTATTGTATTGTATTGTATTGTATTGTATTGAATACTTTTGAAAACTATAAACCGTTGAGGCATTGATCGCGGAACATTATACCTTACAATTAGTAGGACTGTATTATTATGCAATTAACCCTCATACAGCTATCTTAATATTTTGTCGTCTGCTCTTTATGTTTTTATTTTCCATTTTTATCATAAAAAAACATGCCTTGACAGCACTTTAGCATAATAATAACATTGGACTTGATTCTGAAGTGCTGTCAAAACATGTTTTTATTGAGAAATAATGCAGAGGCGTCGGAAGCAAATTAAAATTTGGGAGGCGACAGTCGACCCGAGTGAAGCGAGGGAGTACTAGGGGGTCCGTGGGTATGCCCCCACCCCCTATTTCTTTTTAATTCTAGATGGCATTTCCTGCATTCTGCTGCATTTAAGAAACAACATTAGTAGGTATCTCATACACATTGTATAGCAAAAGCACTGGTAAAAAGGGGTAATTCACTGGTAATTTTATGACAATTATTAAAAAGGTTTGTCTGATTTGTATGAGGTTTCACCATCTATATATACGTATTTGGAAGTGTTCAAAATGCAAATACCAATAGTATACTTATACTATATCATTTTGCATGTGTGTAATCTGTTTTAGTATGTACATGTATTACAAAAAAATAAACAAACAACATATTACAGTCAGTTGTCAGGAATGGCACTAGCTGTTTCCGCGCTCGGTAAAGTCAATATTTGACATTACATAATTGAATTAAAATGTTATTACCACGATATTCACTACATTACATGGGGTGTTTGTTTACCCAAATCACGATCACGTTCCGATCCCAAACTCACAGTAAAACAAAATGTTTGCTCCAAATATTGGGGCGGCGGTCGCCCTGGTTCCGACGCCTCTGTAAGGCAAGATATAACAGCAACAGCAGACGACAATTGTTGTGTGGTCTAAGGGTTAAGAGTTTAGGCTATAAATCAAACTTTGCGTAATTAAAGAAAATCAGACAGGAAATAAAATTAGTATTATCACATTGAACTAGGTTTGTTCGCATGTACGACGCGATTCAAAAATATATTTCCCGGTGTATCTCCTTGTGTCCCGTTACCCGATGTGTCTACTTATTTCCCGGTATGTCTACGTATTCGATGTGTCTACTTATTTCCCGGTATGTCTACATATTTCCCGGTGTATCTCCTTGTGTGTCTACTTATTTCCCAGCTCGTCTCTTTATTTCCCACGCTTGTTTTATGGAGCGACTTCGCGATCAAATGTGTTATATATTTATTTATAGTTTTATACATATACATAGAAGCAAACTAGCCTATTGTCGTCATTTGATGCATATTTAAGAATTTTGAGACGACCCCTCTATGCCTAGTCACATGGCTCCGCCTTAATTCGTGGCCGCATGCGCAGAACTGCTTCCGTCTACGGATATCCTGTCTACTATTTTCCCGTTATACCGGCAGTAGCCGGACCTGCCGGACCTGTTCCGACGCTCCTGCTGTAATACTTACTACCACAGTGAATTAATTATTTTCGCGTATGAATTTTTAAACTATGAAATATAAAGAGTTTTGTTATTCTTGTGGGGAGCATTTCTGGATGTCTATCTAGCCAATATTCTTCAGCTTCTAAGCCAATTGAATGTGGTATGTTCAAATATAATGAGCCTACATCAAATGAAACTAAATAGCTACGGTATTTGATTCGATTGTTTTTGGTAAATGGTCGAGAAAATCGATATCATCTCGGACGTAACGTTTTATTACGTTAGTAAAAGGATTAAGTATTGTGTAGACAGCTTGGTCCTGCTATGATAGGTCTCAATTTTATATCATTTTGTTCTATTCTATTCTGAGAATGGAAGCCGGAACCGAATATTGTGTTCGTGCACGGAACCATGGAGTTACGAATTGCGAATAATCACATATGGCAGTTAATAATCGCATCCTAAAGCTAATATATCATTGGGCTGCGACTGTTGGTTTCCAAAATGTCTCGAAACGTTCGCAGGGGTTCTCAATTTCCTCGCGTGAGTCACAGGGTCTCGCTCTCGTGTCGCTGGAATTTTGAAAATGTTCAAAAAATTCGAGCGACAAATTTTCTCTCAAAATAGTCACAGAGTCGTCGCGTGTGTCTCGAACTCGTCTCGAACCTTTCTCAGTTTAGTTTCCGTGAGTCAGAAAGTGCGAGAAATGCGAGACATATTTGTGAGGGGTTGGCGACCTATGAAACTAAATTGTGATTGATTGGAGACAAAAATGAGAATCTGACATTCCGGGTGCGAGACAGGCGCGAACTGCCTATTTCTCAATTGTCACGCATAACTGTCGCGCGACTGTTGCAAGTGCCAAAAAAATCGCAATTTTGTTGCGCGAATGTCGCGCGAGTGTCGCGCGATATTCGCGCGACATGTATGCGAACTCCCGGCGAATTTTGGCACAGATTTCGCCGGGAGTTCGTGCGATATTCGTGCAACATTCGTGCGACATACGCGAACGTGTCGTAAGTACCAATTCAGTGTGATTCCAAGTGAAAACTATCGCTAATTCGCGTAGATACTACTGAAATATTTGCAATCAGATGAATTTAGCATAAAAAAAGCAAACAAAACAGTAATCACACTATAAAGGCGATCAAGCTAAGTGGTTAGAAATATTTTTTTTATGGCGTAAGACCCGTGTTTTTAAAAAGTTCAACAGAAGCACATTTGCATAAAAGCTGGAATACCTCAGCTTTGGATATGGGTTGTATAATTCTTCGCTAGCACTCGGATAAAAAAAGAAGGTCCAAAGGCAAAATACAAGGCATTTCGAGCCGAGCTCACGCTCAGCTCATTTCATTCGTGTTCAGCTCAAGCTAAACTCGCTCTAATTTGGCAGAGCACGTTAGCCAGCCGAATGTTGTTTCAGTGTCAGTAACTAGCCAACTCATGCGTTAATCGCCGGGTGGATATTTAGCCATGCATAGTGGTTAAGAACTGCATTTTTATTACACATCATCAGAGAAAGTAAGGAAAAATAAGGTCTAAAGTCAACATGCATGGCCATTTGAACCGAGGCTCAAGTCGCCCTTTAGCAACCTGGGCAGTCAGCCCTTATATGGTTGCCGGATGGCTTTTTGTGACGATTAAAGCCTAACGCGGCATAACGCCAGAGACGGCTGCGTGCCTTATGGATATTTAGCCATGTATATTTCCGGACCTCCACTATCTAACATGTGCGTCTTTCCTTATAAATGAACCATATTTACCATTGTATGGAATATGGCTGTTAGAATTTAAATATATATTATTTTATTTATTTATTAAAATGTGTACTGGTCCAGCAATGGGATTTTTTCTACATACAATATCTCTAAAAGATATAATCTACTGAATCTATATATTCTAAAAATAATTAAATAAGTGTCGTTATAGGCAATCTTTAATTGTTAATAACATTTTGTTTACTTTAAAATATGTGTATTCCAATATACTATATATAGATCGATACCAGGGTATATTATTGTATTGATTAATGTGTATGAACTGGTAAAGGAAAGAAACTTCACTAGCAGTTATAGAAACAGATATCTAGAGTAGGAGCCCTTTGTGACGACATTAGCATCCCCTCGCCGATATAACTAGGCCGTCAGCCAGAAATGGACCCCCCCCACACTGTGGAAGTTTTGCATATTTTTCCTGAAACTACATTCAATTACGAGTGTTATGTCGTATATCTGCGCTCTGTAACCCGCTTGGTAAATGTTAGCACCATTTTGAAGCATACCACTCTTGGACTTTTCGCAATTGTGAAAAATCACATTTTTCATTGAAATTCGACTGTTTTTTTTATCATTAGAAACAACTGATATGGCAGTTGTGAATGTTGTCGGATGTGTTCATAACTATGGAATGACCATTTTACAAGTAATACCTTTTCTTACTATATACGCTGCCAGATACTTATGAAAGGTTCATATGAACATGTAGCTACTGCCCCCTGTATATGTGTCTGTGAATGGAGAAATTGTGACCAGTGTAGATGCAGATCAGCCTGTGCATCCGCATAATCTGATCAGGATCTGCACTGTTCGCCATTCCATCAGTGAAACGCATGGTATGCTTCTAACAAGCACACGATATCGTGAGCAGGGTACAGGAGTGTGCTATTTGAGGAGCCACACTGGTCGCATATGCCATAAGCCCCAGTTCTCCAGTCACAGCCACATATTAGTTATCCACACACATTTCAGATACAGAATGCAAGCATGTTCGTCTCTCTATATGTCCATTTCATATTTATGCAACCATGACAATACCATGATTACACCGTTGTGTATACCAATATGAACGTCTCTGATACATATAATTTTTACTCTCAGCTGTTGACAGACCTTTAATCACCAGTAAGTAAAATAAATACATAAGTAGAAATATTACTGTCAATAGTATAGGTCGTAGGTACTAATTTGCAAATTGGATATAGAAAATGTACATTTTCTACCATGCTGAATGACTGATTTGTAGCACATATTACTCAATGTATCACACAGTAAATACTAAAATTAAGATAGCTGTAAATAATACGAGCAAGGTAAGCTGGAATAAAACAGGACACAGACATTTCTGGTACACTTTCAAGATGACAGCCACGCACGTAAATCAGTTTGTTTGACATAAAAATAAAATTAGGTAGTAGACTGGGATATGTATATTCCGGTTCCACATAATGTACACACTATTTATCGTGCATTCCAATAATATTCCCTCAACCCATTCCGAGTCATCATCAGGAACATGATTCAAATGTGTAGTTGTATAACTACTGAAGTACACTACGTGTCATACGAGAACGTGTGTATTTCAATGTGCATGACCGTCAGTCATCCATTACCAGTGTAAGTGCACATCTGTACATGTATCTTGGCCATTACATGCAGGTATATAATTCCATTAGTCTCATTTGAGAGGCACCCATTACCATATTGTATTTTGTAAGTGAGGCATTGTCAGGAAATATTTAACCATGATTTCATAATAGCGGCATTTGATAACCTGTAAGGTTTATATACCATTTCATAAGTTTCATATAAACAAATACATTAAAGGTACATGGTATTTCTAAACGCATGCATATGCTCTTCAAATATATCCACTATATTTATATAGCTGCTTATGCACGCATACATAAACTACTTTCTCCAATATGTTTCAACATTCGGTGTTCTTAATTATAGCACACGAGTTATTCTTCAGCTGTTGTGTCAAATTACCAAAAATCAAAAAGGATGTAGGCTTGTAATCAACTTGTGATAGTTAATATTGGCATATACCTGCACAATATTCGAATAACAACATCATTACATATTTCAAATACACAAGTACATCGCTTAAATGTAGTCTTTGCATTTCATACTGTGCCGAAATAAATATTTGACAAATGCGGCTAAACGTATATATGACTTCAGAAAAGATGTATATGTTCTCCAAGCTCATTTATGTAATTATATAACTATGTATACACACGCCAATTGTAGTATGTATGTAGTGTGAATAAGCCATTCCAGGGTATTCGACAATCAATCTAGTCCAGTTTAAGAAGTACGCACATCTGACCTACATACATATAACTACAAAATACAACAGGATACCATATTTAGTGGTATTGTTATTCCAAAGGTGATCCAGATTGAAACTCATACATCAATAGGAGTATTCTATTACACAAAGGATGTGCCTATTTTCACCAAATCCCCGAATTACACAAGCTCATGTGTTACCACGCGTAGCCATACACACTCGTATGCCCATTAATCTACGTTTAAATCCCCATAAATGATAAACGCATTTCCACAACATAGTATGCAAAGCATCAAAATGTTCATCTAAACAATATCACATATCTCTATCGATAAACATGAAATTTCGATTTTACTATGCAATTCAACTATTGTCTACATGTCATTCTAACTATTTACGCAGGCGGTCAGAATCAGGTTTGTGGAAGGCGTTTTCTGTCGCATTATACCACAGTTATGTATTTTTCTGGCATTTTGATGTCATTGGAATATATATTTTTCGATTTGACAACAGGTAATGGCATTCTACTGATCTCAAAACTCTATAATCATGTACCATGTGTACATTTATTTCATGAATGCAGAACTATATTTACATTGTACCTGTTTAGCACATACATACCACACGTAGATTGTAGCTGATAAACATGTATTTGCAACCTTATACCCCTATGTGGCACTAATCCACATAACAAACATCCCTATGGCTGTCTTTAAAATGTATTACACCACTGATGGACAAATATATTCCATTACTATAGCAACAGAGACATGTATTCGAGTATATATCCTGGGCTAGCACATGTTGGTGTCATCGCAAGATGCGGGACCTCCTCGGTATCAACTATATTAATAAAGTTAAGCTGTATTAAGAGTTTATATATAGATCCGTAAATATCACATCCTAATTGCAAAAGCTACCATGTTTATGGTCAACTTGAAACTGACATCCATGGCGACACTGTATATGATTAAGTTTTGGGTGTATTAGTTTCAATAATGTTTAATTAGAAACATGAATGCAACACATGTAGTGTTTAATGTAGAACTGATTACACCAGTGACTGCATGAATTATATATCGTTACCATGTATTGTATTTATTTTCCAATGTTTGCAACTCACAACCAATGGTTAATTTAATATTGACACGTGTGAAGACATATGCGGGATGTTTAATGCGGGATAAAGCCATGCATGTTTGCAATAAGCATACACACGCCATTCATCATACCATACCACATACTGTATTGGCCAATGATCATCATGTTCACTTAATTGTGTTCGTTGTGTCGCATTAACTAGACAGCCCAATAATAACAGTTTATTCCTTGTCAACAGCCAATCCATTTTGGAAACACTTTGAAACAATTATTCAATACTCACTGATTGAAATACTGATTGAAATACATCCGTATTTGTCTTTGACAATAAACATAATATAACACTTTATAAAATAACAATGCTAGTGTTGTTTAATTACTGAAAACTGCAGCTTCATCGTCAATATTATTGAACATCTAATCCTTTTGGTGGCCATTTTGAAAATATAATTATAGCATTGTATACCTGGATATGTATATGTTATTACATGATTTGATTTGTATATCAAACTGTTATGGATACATATACTATGTACATGAAATGCTGTTTATAACAACTCCATACAGTAAAACATAGACAGAAACAATAACATTTTGGCGGCCATTCTGACTTTTCGGACAATTTTGGATGGATATTGCACTATCTCCTGTATTTTCCATTTATTCGTAAAGGAAGCAATGTATATATATTTCAACTTTATGAATGTCTGCAATCGTTGGTAACAGAACCCGGCTCGCAGAAAAATGTTTTAAAACAGCCTATTTCGGCAGCCATTTTGAAATATATTGCCATTTGTGATGTAATTAAATGTAAGATGTATTCTAAATCATATTACATTCAAATTGTGACTTAATTATAGCAATTTAACCGGTTAATATTGATCAGACTGACAGTTAACAGTCCTTAATAAAACAATATAATAATGTTTTGCGGCCATCTTGAAAAATGGCCGCCAGTAGTTTTGCTTTTTTTTGGCTACCAATGTTTTTTTTTTTTCATATTTAGACCACGGAGAACAAAACGGGTTGGTTCAATTTTTTTCGACAATTCCTTTGGCCGCCATTTTGGATTTCAAAATGGCCGCCCTGAACTGCTACATTCATCATATATACACTTTTAATACAGGTAGAAGGATGATTCATTTTTTGGTGATAATCATCGTTTGACCAAAAACAACAACACCAGTATTATTTTCACTTTAACAACCCCATGGCGGCCATCTTAGATTTAAAAATTGCCGCCCTGAAATAGTATACAATATATTGTAATATTCATATCTACATTTATGATGCAGTTTGAATGTTTTTTTTTTGGCTATGCCATCTACATACTTCAAATAATAACACTGGGGTTGGTTCCACTTTTTTCTGATAACTGGTATGGCGGACATTTTGTTTTAAAAATGGCCTTTATGTAAATAATATTTTGTATGTCTTCACTACGTACTGTCTTTAGTAAAATGTATTTATAACCAGGTTGTGTTGACTGTTTTGCCACGTTCTTGGAACAAACGTTCTTTGCATCATCAAAGCAAACATGAGTTGTTCGTATTTTATTCTAATTTTCAAAATGGCTGCCGTGAAAATCATATACTTCTGATATAATCATGAACAAACCATTTGGACTGATTTTTTCCCATACTATGATCATTATTGAAAGTAAATTTGATATGATATATGTCAATTTCAAGTCAATGTTTATGTCAAACATGTTTGATTTCAAAATAGCCACAGTGTGTGTGTATGCAGGAATTTTCTTCATTATGGATACAGTGCATTCAATCAGTCTCATGTTGTTGGTGTTCCTGAAAGGCAGTGCTGGCACAACCACACTCAACATGCGGTGAAAGGAGTAAAATAAAATACATACCCTATACAAACTTGTAAGCATGAAGTAGTATAGAGGGAGTCAAAATGATACCACCAACGTTTTTAACGTTATTGAGCTGTATTGTAGCTCCCACCACCAACCAATATTTGGTGGTGGTATTGAATGATAAAAAGTGGTCTTGTAGTCCAAATTATATTGAACAGAAAAAACAATACCAATTATACCACTATTATTAGAGAAAATGGATACTAAAATACTATGAGAATTGAAAGTTTATAATGCCTGTGTCGAAGAAGTTTACGAAGAATACGGGGGTTATAGTCCTATATATAAATTCTATAAATTGAAAACACTAGGCGATATCGAATACATGAAATATCAGCGTAATTTATTACGCTACGATACAAACGTTGCATTTACAATATTATACCGGCAATTATGCGAACTATACAAGAGGCAAATACAAACATTAAGACGGATAATGCGTATCGGATATGAAACTAGGATGTATTATATAAAATTGTTAAAACCCAACGATTCGTTTACGAATATACATTTCTACGATATCGCTTATAAAGATATTGAAAAATTAGTATTGAACAAGCACAACGAAAAATAGCAAAAGCCTCCACTCGTGCACAACACCCCCAGCGACTGGGTAAATTTCTTAGCCGTCACCCAGCCACTGGGGTGTTGGGACCTTTCTTAAGCCCACGCATCTGTTGGCTTACAGTCTAGTTTTACGGGTCGCCTTTAACCCCATTTCCAATTCCTCTCCGAAACGAATTCAGAGAAACCAGCGAAGTAAGGCGAGCCTATTTTGTGAATTTGTTTTCCAAAATTGCAAGCTCTTAGGCAGATATCTTTTAGGCCGGCACCTTTGAGCTATGCAATTCCATCGCCAAATTCACATATTTAGAGACTGCTACCATTAAACAGACGAGACGGACGTCATACCGGATCAACAACATGGCATGCACGAGATGAGACCAATTGTTGTAAGGCAAACAAAAGTATATATACTCATCAGTTTCCTATACAACATACAAATGGTGTGCAAATTATAATTATTTATTAATACCTATTATTTTATAATTAATTTTGTAAACTTTTTTAATAATTTAAAGCTGAAAACACAACTATTTCCACCAACAAAATTAGGTTTTTTCCGGCGCGAGTTTGAGCCTCAGCGGGACCTAAAACTTTTTTTTTTTTAGTTATTATGTTTACTGATTTAAATTGTTTACTGCACCAATGTAATTAATTATAACAAAAATTATAAAATTAATTATTTTTTAAAACATTATTTAATAAAATATCACAATTTCGGGATGGTGGTGCTGTAACATTTCCTCCGACTTTATTTCCAAGTTTTACCCTAACTTTATCCCAATCAGTACTCTCAATCTTGGGCATTGTGGCGCGCGCTTTGATTCTAATATCATTTTTTAATTCTTCATATCTCCCCATTTCTTCCACCACGGAATGTTTTCAACAATCCGATAAGCCCCCCGATAGAGGTATGGGCCTCAGCACGAACCTTTTCAGCGGTCTCCTCAAGTGCTTTGTTCGCGGCTCTACGAACACGTTTCAGTTTTTCGGAAACTTCGGTTATTTTTCCATCTAGTTCAGTAAGTGCTGCAGAGTCTTCTGAGCGCAACTGTCACAAAAATCATAGACAGAGCTTGGTTATTGTAGGGCAATTATACATATATGGTATTTTAGTACAGTTAGGTGTAAATAAATATGAGAGGGTCTTTAGAAGGAAGGGACATTTTGCATAAACTTACAAGGGGCTATTGATCAGAGGTCAGATGACAATAGGCTCGGGTAGATATATGGTACTGGGTAGCATACCAATGGGCATGTAGTGTCCAGGCGAAGGTGTGAAGATTATGTATTGTGTTTGAATGCAGGTTCATGAGCTATTGTGTGAATTGTTGCTGGTACATGTAGTGTGGTGAGTTGGCAACATGCATTTGAATAGATAGGTTGTGTTTGTATGTGTGTGGGGAATGGAAGATTTGATATTGGATTTTACAAGCTGAGAATTGTCAGGTAAGATAATTATTGTAGTTGGTAGACTAGTGAAATGTCTATCGTGTATGGAATTTGTGAATTGTTGGGTAGCGACAACATACTTAGTAGTGTATGTTGTCTGTTTCATCACCCAGGGTCGGTCCATGTCGGAGTCTTGGTGTAGTAGATGGTAGAGTCGAACCGGAGCGATAGCGGGGCCCGTGACGATACCGAAGTTGGGGAGCAGTATATGTTCCAGTAGACACGCATGCAGAGATAGCGCTCCAGATGAGCCAGGAATTATTTAGCAGAGAGACTACAGTTTTGTCGTATGATTAAAGATGGAACAACGAATTACCCATTGATGACATAACAGCGTTATTTCTTGAACGTTATTTCTTAGTATGGGAGCCGATACTGTATATTTACATGAAACAAATTCGACATGGAATTTGGTTCATAGTCCGAGAACTAAGGGGTTATTCTGGTGAAGATTGACAGGGTGGTGAACACTGAATAAATATGAACTGGACTTTTACATGTGTAATGAGAGGGTGAAGAAACAGTTTCGTTATTTCTACAATTATTTTGTCTGAACAATTTTCTTCGTGTGTGCTAATTAATTGTATTAATTGTTGATAACAGTACTGATGACTATTAGACATACTACCGTGAACTCAGAGATTGAACTTACAGTAGTGCAATATTTGTGACGTGAAACTACTTGTTGAACTTTAGGTGGTGATTTAAGTACAGACAGCATATCAAGTGATATTATAGCCAGAAGTCATAGACTTGCGAATATAATCATGTAAACGAAACTGTAATTTATATTATACATGTATGTCTTGGAATGTATGGTGTAAATGTGGTATGTATGAGTACATTGCTTGTATTATAGGTGTGTATAGCGTCGGGTTGTGTACATAAACTGATAAGTTGACATTGATAACTACATTGTATATTTCATCCGGGCTTAAGTCTAATTGACCGCATGCACATATCATATCTTGACGTAACAGCAACACCCCATACGCCTCCGTAAGGGCCGCCTGGTCTTTCTCAATACCCGTTCGGACTCCCTCAATCCCCAACTGGGCCTCTTCCCGAAATTCTGTTATTTTTCCATCTAGTTCAGTAAGTGATGCAGAGTCCTCTGAGCGCAACACCCTATAGGCCTCCGTAAGGGCCGCCTGGTGGTCTTCTCGGACTCCCTCAACCCCCAACCGGGCCTCTTTTCGAAATTCTGTTATTTTTTCGCGTAGTTCAGTAAGTGCTGCTTCTCTGTTGGGAGAGTCCTCTGAGCGCAACACCCTATAAGCCTCTGTAAGGACCGCCCTGTTGGTCTTCTCGGGCTTTCTCAATACCCGTTCGGACTCCCTCAACCCCCAACCGGGCCTCTTTTCTAAATTCTGTTATTTTTTTGCCTAGTTCAGTAAGTGCTGCAGAGTCCTCTGAGCGCAACACCCTATAAACCTCTGTAAGGGCTGCCTGGTGTTCTTCTGCGGCTTTCTCAACCCTCAACCGGGCCTCTTCCCGAAATTCGGTTATGTTTCCGCCTAGTTCAGTAAGTGCTGCATGATCTTCTTCCCCAACTTGGACTATTTTTTGCGCCGAGATCCTTAAGTCCTGTATGTGCCTCTTCGCGAACTTGTGCAGTCGCCGTCAGCACGTCTACTCTAAGCTGTGCTATACTCCTGTGAATCCCGTTTGTGGCCTCCGATATAGTTTTATTGATCAGGGCCTTGGTTTTTCCGGTAGTTAAAAAGTCGCTCTCTGTCGGGATGAATCCCCTCCTTCTGCCGGTTCCAAATTCTTTGAATCTGTCACCCAATCCCGATTGGAATTGGAAGAACTACCTGGTCCGTATCTCATAATAATTAATTTTAAGAAAATTATAAAATTAAATTATAATATTGGGGCACCTATACTCAATTGGAAATTTCGAGAACGACCGAAATCGGGTAATAGTTATTCAACTTTCTCGCTTGATCATCGAGAATAGAGACCGTAAATTCGTGGATGTGTCCCGTTTCCAAAACTTTCATCTCGGCGTGTGGGAAGTCTAAGGTCACCGTCTCCCCAAATAAACAGTCGCTGGCTTGCACGGTTTTCAGTAATGTACTGGGGGATCCGTCTACCATGTTGTACGATGTGTTCACTCGATCCAAGTGCACCCCGAGAGTTTTCGTGAAGGCGAGGTTATCACCGACGTACTCACCCGAGACAAACACTCCTTTATTTGCGGAGTATGTCTCTCTAAAACCGAGTTGAATACCCAACATCGGGGAGATCATTATCTGGCTGTCTGGACCGATGTTCATTGTTGCAAGTCCGGTAGCCTTCGATACTGTGAGGTTGACTATACCGTCAAGCTCTGAGGTGACAAAATCTTTGAGCTGTCTAAAACTCCACAGTCCGTGAGGCAGCTTTACACCTACTTGTTGTCCATCCTTCACATAGTAAAACCCTTCGCTCTTCCCCACATTCTGCCACCCAACCATGAAGGTGATTGATCTGAGGCCTACCCGGCGTTTTCCGCAGCAGTTGTCGATTGACTTTTGAAGTTCACAACTCTCTTTTTGAACATTAGTGATAGTAGCAAACATAATAATATCTTTCAATGGATACCAAAGCATTTAGCTTAAATTCTAATGCAAAGTACGCGGTCGGAGGTAAATACACACAAAAAGACGTTGTGAACCCCCTTGTACACCCAACTGTAACGGTTAGACCGTACAGTGGCTTTACCACCAACTTTCCCGACATCTTTGAACAATATAGGCTGCCCAAGATTATAACAATGGAGGCCCCGCGACGATGACCTTCGGGCCGGAAGTGTCTGGAGGTCGGCACTGTGGCGTCTCATCCTGCAATTGGTTACCTCCGAAACGGGCTCACGTCGATTACATACAGCAGGCTGCTGAGGTTAACGACGTGTGGGGTACATTTATGTTAGATAAGGGTCTGGGTTTCACTCAGGCCGGGGTTACTCGCCTCAACGACTCCATTCGCACGTACGTTTGGGCCATCGTCGGCGAACAGAAGCAAACTCGTAGTTCTATACTGGGAACGGGAACGGCGTTTGATGCACAAAAACAATTATTGGCACTTGTAGAGGACGCCATCTCAGCTAGGGTGGACCTGGAGAAGGCGATCCAGAATTATCAAGACGTTTTGCATAATGCCAGCACCCCAGTAGACTACGTATTTGGAATAGGTCTTTCTATGGCGCCGAGAAATATGATACTACGAGACGACCCGGTTGACGGTTACAATAATCAGATCGTAATCGCCACCGTCAATCAAAAAATCGGCCACATCGGCCACCCACTCCAATAGGACCCCCAATTCACGAATTGAGTTCCCCCAATTCTTCCCTCAAACCCCAATTTGGGCTCGTCGTTGCCCTCATGGCATTCGGACTATTGGCGCTTTGGTTTTAGGAACTTCCAATCTCGATTGTTGGCGAAGAATAGTAGGAGACCGGCGATCGCCACGATTAAAGCCCAAGTATTTTTGGTGAGCCATCCGACCGTTTTTGATAATATAGATAACAAGTAGGAAACGATACTTCCGATCAGTCCAGGTAGTGCGGTAGCCGCCTTTTCGGCTAATTTAGCCAGGAGACTGGCGAGGGCTTTTAGTTGTTTTTTTACCCAATCCTTAGCTCCACCGGATGATGGTGCGGGCGGTGGCGCGGGTGGTGTCGCCGCACCACCAGTGAAAGCCAGAACTATGGTCGATATAGTCATGCCGATAGCAACGAGGATGCTTGATATCGTGACACCCTGCTCTCTGAACAGAGTACGAAGACGCTCACCGAGTGTCGTCTCCTCATGCAGAACCCTCGAGATTGTTTCGTGGATCCGACTTATTTGTGTGCGGAGAGCCTCACGGCAAGCCGATGCAGCCTCCGAGCGAGCTTCTCTTTCATCCCGCAGCGACTGCAGGAGTTTGTTGATCCGCTCGGTAGATTCTCTATCGCCACGGGCCTCCCCAAGTTTTCTTTCTTCTAGCGCGATATGTTCATCCAGCGCCGAGAGTTTGGAGAGGTTAAGGACCAATTCGCCCCGGACTGTTTCAGAGCCTTATCGAGTCCCCGGAGTTCGCGAAGAGGTAACGGTGGGTCATGGCTCGACCCTTGGGCGAGGTTGAGTATTTCGTTTTCGCTGAACGTGGTCTCCATTGTGTTAATAGCGTCGGTGGCTACTTGAGGGACCTCGCTGAGCTCGACCGTTTCTATCGCGGAGGCCGTCTTCGCCATCGTTTCGTCGGTAGACTGTAGGGCCTCTACAGCGCGGGTCGGCATAATTGGTTTACCCCTCTTCCAATCTGGGAATCCGAGTTCGTTCCTTATGATTTGGCCACCGCCTGGGTTTCCGACAACGGTGTTCAGCGCTAGGGGTTTTCCGGTCCTCGTGTTGACTATTGTGAGATTTGATGCTGCTTTTAGTCGCAATCTACCGTTCAGATAAAATTTGAACTTGGAGTAGTCGCGACCGACAGATGGGACCAGACCTTTTTCTGCCAAACTGTTGTAGTAGTCGTTTACAGCTCCCTCGAGTAATTCCCGACTTTGACTAGTGATAGCGCCACCTATTTCCTCGCCGGCTGAAGTTCCTGGCGTCTCTATGAAGGGTGTTTCGTTATCATCAAAGTCATCATCGACGTAATCGTCTCTGCCGATTTCATCCATGTCAACATCGTAATCAGCCATATTAATTATGTATCAAAGACAAAACCATTCGAGTTTAATAGATTCACTAAATTATGTCTTCGAGTCAATACGGTCGCAAACTCAATCCATACCGCAGACTGCGTGAGCCCCTCGGGGCAAAAGGCGTGAGACAGAGCGTCGTTATTACGAACAACCCATCGAAGATCGACCAGAACCAGCAGCTCTTAGTCCGCTTCCCCAACCTCGGAGCTAACGACGTCATTGTGCCGGGTAATGTTCGCCTCGCTTTCACTATTTCGCGGACGTTGACAGACGTGGACCGAACCGTCGTTCAGAACCTGGGTCGCGCCATCGTCAAGAAGACCATGATAAAGATTTCTGGTAATGAGGTGATGTCGATCGACGACAGCGACGTCTACCATTGCTATCAGGACCTGTGGAAGACGGCGCAAGAGCTCGAAAATGCTGTCTATCAGGGTATTGACACCAGCAAAAATAAGAACGTAACCAAACTTAGAACCGGGGCTGGTAACAAGGCAGATAACAACGTGAGCGACAACGCGATCGCGGATGCTTACGGCAACCGCTTCTACATCCCGCTCGACTTTGAGTTGCTGGAGAGTCACATGCCCTACTATCAGAGCGCTTTGGCTGACCGCCTCGAATACGAACTAACGTTCAACGACTACGGCCGAGTTCTCATAGACACCGACGTAACATCGACGTATACGATCGATAATGTTTCGCTGGAGTACGACATGGTCACGATGCCCGAGCTCGCGCGATTGATCAGAACCCAGTACGCCGGGCGGGTTGCCATACTTTACGACCGAGTTCTTCGCCACCGCAAGATGACGAAAGACAAAAGCGACACATTGTGGAATATTAACGTCAACGTACCCGCCCGCTCGATTAAAGGTATACTGATGTTCTATGACCCCAAAATCACGAAGGTAGAGGTGACGATCGAGGGAGTCCCCAATCAACTCTACAGCGCTGGTGTTCGTGCACACCAGCAGTGGGACGAAGTTAGAAAGCAGTTTGCTTCCGGCGCTAAGCGCTCCCCGGAGGTTGCCGCGGTTGCCAAAAACCTGCAGCTCTCGGCCGTCTCCCTCGCGGAGTTCCTGACTACCAAATACGCGTTATGGCTAGACGTGCGAGCCAGCGACGACGACCAAATGCACGGTAGCGGACGCCAAGTTGAGAACGCTAGCGAGGGTGTGACGATCCAGATAACCAAAGAGGCTGATGGAAATGGGCCATTGAACGTGTACTTATATATAATTACAAACGCACAACTCAACATCGAAGATGGTCGATACGTCTCAACACTCTACTGATTTAATAAAATCATCTAACGATTTATTAATTAATTTTAAGAAAATTAGCAATCAATCTAACCCAATTTAAAATTGGTGTTTGTGATGCCCACTCTGCCATAATATGTGGGCAGACAGGATGCGGAAAAATGGTTTTCATCCTCGACTTGCTCGAGGGGTCCTACCGCGATGCCTTTCGTCACATTGTGATCCTATGTCCCACTGTGCGACACAACGAGACTTATCAGCGGCGCCAGTGGATATGGACCGACCCTGAGGTATACGTTATTGACCCTGGTGACAGACTTCACGATTCGCTGCGTGGTTGATATCAAAGATTCCAGGGTGAGCCCACCCTATACCTGATTGACGACTGCTCGGCCAAGGCGGTGATGACTAAAAAGAAGGACATGCTCTCCGAGCTCGCATTTTCTGGCCGCCATGCGAGGCAAAGCGTATGCATCTCCACTCAAAAGTACAACGCCGTCCTCAAGGATCTGCGTGAGCAAACGAAATGGGTCGCCCTCTTTCACTGCAAGGACCGAGACTCATTCGATGACTGTCTTCGAGAGAACGACGTTATCCCAACGCGCGAGGAGCGCCTGGAGGTTCGACAGATACTTTCGGAAACTAAGCACGCCAAGCTTCTGCTAAAGACGGATGAACCAACTGCTTACGAAGTTATTAATTAATTTTACAATTTTCTTAAAATTAATTAGCAATTGCTGAACAATGCTGAGCAATTGTTGAACAAATGCTGAACAATGGTTAACAATGTTAACAATTTGGTGCTCCGCTGCGAGCTTTGTTGCGAGCATAACGGTGATCATAAGTATCGGGTGGTGCGCTTGGCAATATGTTAGACTTATGAGACTTGTCAGAATAGTTAAATTAATTTTAAGAAAATTAGCAATAATGAACTGCGACGAACTTCTCGATCAGCTAATGGAAGAAACCTCAACTCCGTTGAACCCCAAAACCAATCGCGAATTGGAAGAGCAATCGGGTTCAAATTCAATCCCGATTGGGTTGAGTGCAACGCCTGCCGATACGAATGAAAATGCGGCGAGACGCGAGCGGCTAGCTGCGCTGGTTGCTGGGGGACAATCGGAGCATTATCTCGGTAGGCGTCTCTCAGTTTGTCAGGTGGATAAGATGTCAGATGCAGAGATTGATAAAATGTATGCGCGATACGAATCCAAATTGGGGGCAGAGATGACAAAAACGCTTGGATCGGCGGCTATTCATTTGTACGCTACCACCGTTAGTATACTTCTCCCTATACCAAACACCGCGGGGTTGATTCACGATCTAGAGACTGACCCTTTTATAGGACACACTCTTAGAACGGCATGCTGATCAATTTATCACAAGTTTGGAATGTACTTAGCTCCGCTGACAACCGCGTTGACCACGGGTAAGCACTGTAAATTTGGATATATATGCCCACGAACTATAAGCTCTAATATTAATATTATAAATGATGACAAAAGACACACCTGCGAGAGTGACGGAACCCTCAACTCCCATTCCGATTGCTCCAACCCAATACCAACCGCCATTGGAGTTGGTGTTGAACCCGATTGCACGATATACAAACCCAAAAAGATAGGCAGCTGGGCCGCCCGAAAAGTTAAACAAGATAAAATACTCGCCGAGCTTCGAGAGGTCAAACGGTCGTTGCAATCCCCGATTGCTGTTGAAACAGTAAAACACCCGGTGGCAGCTGTTTCTCCCCCAATCGCGATTGAATTGAAACAGGAAGAGCAATCCCCGATTGCTGTAGCTCCTACCCCCTATTACCTCAACATTGTTGAACCTTATTGGAAGATCGTCCCGTGGGTTGTTGATGGTGGTCTGTCAGTTGTGGGCACCCTGTGTGTGCTGAAATACCAATCCAGATTGGAAAAACAACCAGCTGCGGTTCCGAAGAAAGTTACGAAACACCAATCGCGATTGGATGCACCCCATTTAAACATTGATCGCGATCCCTTTTATATGCAATAATTATAGTTATCAACAATGGCGGAACACGATGGTAAAATGATAGTGAATGCGCTTTATCACGCCGTGGTGATATCGGGTTTCAGTATCGGGTATGCTCGACTATTTAAGACGGCCCTAGGAGGGTCCGCTCCCAAATTGGACTTTACTGTGAGAGACGTAGGGCTCGCGACCTTAGATATAGCGGCCGCAGTTTGGACCGGAGATTATCTAATTAAAGTTGGAATTCTACCTGTTAATATATGGAAATAAATGGCTTAGATCGCAGTAATAGTAGGTGGTGCGCTTGTAAACGCGTTGGCGTTCAGCGGTAGCAACTTTAAATTCACGAAAATGAGAAGCTCGAACGAGGATGAGGAGCGCAAGCGTCACGATTTAGCTGTAGAACAACTCCAGAGCGCAAAGGAAGCATGGTCGAAAAAACGAACCGCCCATCTGGACTCGGTCAACGAAAAGCTTCGCCGCGAGAATCACGCCGCGCAGACTTTCCAGAACGTTGAAGAAGCCAACCGCGAGTAAGCGCTGGCATATCCACAGAAAGGTCTCGATCCAATGGATCCCGAACCCCAACTTTCAGATTTCTATGTACCGTCAGAGGCCCAAAAAGACCGCGAGATCACGTTCATCGTCATGGGAATGGTTGCGATGTGTTTCGTCGGCTACTATATTCAATCGAGATTGAAATAATTATTTTAAACAAATATTTTTTTATAAATATATAGAACGATGTTAGTTGACGAACTTTATTTTGCTATGATTGATGTAGGCTACACTGCCCTTAAACACCGTTTATTGGGCGCAAAGGGTATGATCCGTCTGGTCCAAGATTCTCTCGAGACGTGGCGCGAGGACGAAAAAGCGGCCATCCTTTTTGCAAAGCGGATGTTAGATTCCTCCATCAACACTGTTGAATTAGATTCCCCAGAATTCCTTCTACTGTTCCAACCCAATCACGATTGGGGCTGCAGCGAAACTTCCAACAAAGGTTTATTATTAACGACGCAGTTACCGGACGATCTGGCGAGGGCATGTTTGAGATTGTCTTATCAATTAGAATACTTCGCATACTATGAACACGCCCAAACTTAATACCAAACTATCGGTTCGCCTAATGCGCAAGCTAGCGAATACATACTATAGCCCCCGCAGCTACTGGAAGAGACTCGCGGCCATCAAGAACCTCGCGGCGGCGACCAAGGTTTCAGAAAACGCTGTCAAGGAATGGCTCAAGAAGCAGGCCATCTGGCAGATCTATTTACCCGCGCCTCACAATATTCCGCGCCCGAAATTCGAAGTGCCGGTGCCGAACCAAGTTCACCAAGCGGATCTCCTGTTTCTCCCTCACGATCGCGTCGGTCGCAAGACGTACAAGTACGCACTGACAGTCGTTGAAGTAGCGAGTCGCTATAAGGGGGCTGAGCCACTGGCTACGAAAGAGTCTAAGGAGGTGGCCGAGGCTCTTTCTCGAATATATAAAATGAGTCCTCTCAAATGGCCGAATCTTCTCCAGGTCGATCCCGGCCGCGAGTTCGTGGGCGCGGTCTCTCATCTATTGTCTAAGCACAAAGTTTCTATCAGACGCGGCCGCGTCAACATCCACCGAGACCAGGCAATCGTGGAGCGGTTCAATCGAACCCTGGCTGAGAGGCTGTTCGGTCACCAATACGCCAAAGAGCTACTGCTTGAGCTGCGGGACCCTCATTCGCGATCGACCGAGTTGGTGGCCAGACTGCCCACCGTGGTCTCCGCACTGAACGGAGAGGTGACCCAGATTGATCGGCAAGAAGCCCGTAGATGCCATCAAGTCCAAAAAGGTGACGAGCAAGCCCTCTGCCGTCTCGTGCGGGCGACCCGTTGGTTTAGAGGAGCAACGGCTTCCATCAGATGTTGACGTCCTGTACCTCTATTAACCGGGAGAGCTCGAAGGTGGCAGTCGCCGCACGACTGATCCTGTGTGGTCTCTCAATGTATATCATCTGGATCGATCTATTACCAAACCCGATAAGCCCGTGCTCTACTATTTGGTTGATGGTTCATCTCGCGGGTTTGTTCGCGAAGAACTTCTTGCGGTGTCACCCAGTCTTTAGAGAGGTTCTGTATGTATTCCGTCTGATAACACGCGTCTTTTATCGTAGTACGCCGAGAGTCCTAATTTTTGTTGACAGTACGTTTTCATAACACCGTCTTTCATTTTAAATCCTGTATTTTGTGCTACATCTATAATGTGTTTTCCATCTTCTGTAGTTTCGGTTAGTACTCGTTTATATCTATCCCAATTTAAATTGTTAGTTCTCTTGGAGATTCCTTTCGCAGAGTTTTTATTAATTAATTCTTTAGAATTAATTTTTTCTACAAAATAACACTTACTAGATAGCGCTATCGCTCTATCCCCACTAAATTCCATTTTGAAAAGCCCGGGCTCTCTTTCGCTCCATTTCTCCCAATCCAACCATTTCTATTTTTCTTTTTCAAACTCGTCTAGTAAGTTAAGTCTAATCAATTCCTCTATTGTTTTTCCACTAACTCCTATATACATACTATCCGTGTACATCTGTATTAATTCAAAGTCTTCTCTTTTTACGTATTTGTCTAGAAATTCGTAGTAAAATTCCAACATTCTCAATTTAGCGAGTTGATAAACCGCTATTCCACAATGGAATGGTCTCTTTACTGATCACCGGGGTTTTCGGGAAGATGTTTCGTACGCATCTCCTATCTCTTCCAAATCATCAAAATACGTGGATCTTAATGCTTTGTCAACACAGGTTTCGTCTTGTGTATATGTCGTATTTAAATGTCTCTCTGCTGCCTCTATCATTTTTCCACAACACGAGTTTCCTAATAATTTCATTATATCCGCCACTGGTTTCTTATTTGGTTCTACATCGCCTGTTCGTCTTGCGGCTGTAACTTCTTTTGCGAACCATTCAAATGGTTTTCCACTAATATAATCTATAACCCGATCGATGAACTCCAGTTATTTCTAGACCGTGTTTTAAATACCATTTCAATAACGGTGCGTACAACAATACTTTAGTGGCGGTCATCGATCCCACTAATTTCCTTCCATTTCCTCTTGTTCTGCCAGTATCTTCCAAATATTTTATCATGTGTTCTGGAACCTCCGCTACGTCTACTTCTCTGTTTATAAATATTGGGGACATTTCAGAAAACTTATCTTTTAAGTTGTGTGGAACTTCTATATCCACCTCCGCAAACCCAAACCAGTCTCCAGATAAAACTCTTTTACAATTTTTTTAAATAAATTTAGGGTTATGTGTGGTATCTATATGGTGTATAGTTTCTCTCCCACACGGCATCTCTTTATTTAAGGTAGATACATATAACGCGTTTGCATCGTACCCCAAAACAGCCTTGCAAGGTTTGGAACCCACTCTAATATTTGAAACACCAGCTTCTGCATATCGTGTAAATACTATTGATGGACCGCCAACTAGAGCGTCCTTCATCATTTCGTATGTTTCTTCTTTTGGTGCATATAGAGCATCCTCCGGTATAATCGTCTTTGAAGATTTTTGTTCTTTAATGGTTCCTCTCAATAAATATTGTATAACTACTCCAGGTAGTGTTACCGCATCTTTGAAAATATCCACACCTCTGTGTTTATAAAATTCATACATTTTTTCCACCGCTTCTAGGAACGGTGCTACATCTAAATCGTTATAATATTTCAACCAATCTCTGAAGGTTTCCATATTCTTTTCTTCGAAAATTCTACGACATTTACTTAATTCTGTTTCGTCTAGTAACATTTTCCCAGATAGTTTGGATTACCAATTCTCTATATCAGGCAGTCCTGGGTAATCCAGTTTGTCTGGAGAATCGAACCACTCGTAAGGAAAGAAAGATTTCTGTCCTTTGCATTCGTAGGCTTTTATCCTTACACCCGGTCCTAGGTAAAGTATTACATCAATAAATCTAAACTCTGGAGTAAATAGAAATATTGTTGCGTTTGCCCGTTTTCCGATCATTACTTTCTTTGTTGTTGATGCCAGTTCGCCTACTAGGTATTTCTTTATTAAGTTTATACCGTACTTACTACTGTTAAAACCTATAACCGGTACTTGCTCTATCCACTGTTCGATCTGTGTAACTTGATTTTTACATAAATGTTCTGTATTAAACCCATATCTCAACCATACTTCTTCTCTTATAGCTTTTCCCCTGACTTTCAAATCTTCTACGAATTTTTCTGTAAGTTTTGCAGGATCTTTATCACAAATATGAGTTACTGTTCTTGAGAAATTATCTCCTATACTAACGCTTACCGGAACGTGCTCAGCTTCGTACTCTAAACTATTACCTAGCGTTTTAAATTCTTGGTTGAGATACGCCTCAAAATCATATACTATCTGATATGGATAAAGAGTAGTGTCGCAACCGATCTTTATGTCTTTACCCGTTCTTTGGAATTCGCATTCCCACATAACTACTAGGTTGAATTCTTTGCTTCTAATAAATTGATCTCTTCTCATTGTGGATGCGCGTTCTTCTTTTTTATCCTTTGCATGAATCTCACACCCGTGCCAGTAACAGCCGTGATATTGATGATATACGGTATTGGTTTCTGGACAGTATCCATCTACTGGAGCTCCTGAAATCCATCTTTCACCCCCGTGTCCACACTGTTCATGGTGAATGTGAATTCCCTCCTGCTTTTCCACAGAGTACATCCAATCGATCGCACCATAACTGTTAGAACCTTTTGGGTAGAACGCTTTCTCGAACGACGAACGAGGGCGCTCTAAATAATTACCATCACATATTACTTTTGTCTCACCTCTCATACATTTTGATCCGTGTCTCTTCAATTTACTCGCTTTCGTGAATTTCTGTTTGCAATTATCGCAGGCGTAAATTTTAGACAGGTTTTTAAGGTTTTTTATCAGAAATGCGTGATTACTAAACAGTCCTATTGTCATTGGTTTATTACCTATTGCCTTATAGTGCGCTGGTACCTTTTTCAACCACCAAACACCACGTTGTGTCGGTTGATATACTTCTATACCGATTTTAAAAAACTCTTCAACCTTTTTCAGATCTGAAAAAGGAATTGGTGAAACCACATTACTATCGAAATATTGCTTACTAAGTTCTTTCGCTTTTTCTGTACATCTGTCAGGTCTTTTACCTGTCATATGCATAGCTAGACACCTGAACAGACAAAGGTCGTCATTATACTTATCTAAAGAATACATACCTTTTCTATTCCTCAACCATTCTGGAAGTTCTCCTCCTGCCGCTTCTTTGGATTGTAGTCCCAAATCTATTCCCCTATTGCCCTGTATTATCTTTGCAAAAACCTCTACCCACCCAAACTTCCACTTTGTATTTGGTCTGTCTATTTTATCGGACATTATTCGTGTTTGCTCCTTATCTGACAGCCATTTTTTAACGGTTTTCATTGATGATAGTGGTTCGCTACCACCGAGATTTTTGTGAAATATTATATTCATAGGTTTTCCGTTTTTAGTTTCCTCCATATGTTCTAGCTTGTAAGAATATGAATATCTCAAATAAAAATTGGTTGTTAGATACGGAGCGAGTTTATCGGACATGCGTTCAGATCCGTTAATGTCAATGTTTTTACCAAAGGATAATGTAACTACCCGTCTTACCTTTTCTACCTTTTCCAATGTTTCATCATGAGCCCCCAATATTTCTTCACCTTCTGCCACTATCGCGCGAACGATAGATTTTTTCTAATTCTCCAAATTATTTGGTATTGGGTCACCTGTGCGTCTAATTTGGGACAAATTATTGGTGCTTGACGATTTTATTACACTAGCCCTTAACCCCGCAATACTTTCTTTTTGAATTCTGTTACCAACTTCCTCTGCTAGTGAGAGGTCTTTAAATGCCCCTCGTTTGTGGGCTCGGCTAAACCGCTTCATAAACGCCTCATTCTTTGTGGCGTTTATCAGCTTTGTCAACCCCCTAACTCTCAACCGTTTACTATAAGTAATCCCTAGAGATTCGGCTTCTCTTCTCAAACTTTCGATTTCTGCTCTAGTTTCTGGCGTTATCATATTTTCTGTATATATAACCTATGAAATTTATCTGTTCAATTGGACGTGAACAATTTACATAATGTTTTTTTCACGTCCAATTGAATATAAACATATACATATACATATATAATTGAGTGTGTGACTTGTAAGACGTTTACGTGTAAAGACTATCTACGAAGGCATCTATCGAGACGTAGCAAAAATTCCTTGTGTAGCCCCACAATTTCAATGCCCCAGATGCCCTTGTAAATTCGTTAGTGCCCAAACTCTTTGTAGACATAAGCAACTGCGCTGTCAGGTGGCTAAAGGGGAACGTGGTAGACTAGAGCTGGTAGAATTAGTTGCTGATCTGCGGAATAAATTAGCTATATTGGACGAGGAAAATAGGGTGTTGGAATATAAACTATCGCGCACGAACGCATTTTAATTGCATTAATGATTTCTACTTTTTAAAAAAAGTCAATTTCCAATATAATTGGGGCTACAAGACCACTTTTTATCATTCAATACCACCACCAAATTTTGGTTGGTGGTGGGAGCTACAATACAGCTCAATAACGTTAAAAACGTTGGTGGTATCATTTTGACTCCCTCTATACTACTCATGAAAGTGTAGAAGAACTGTCGAAAAGGCAGTATTTTTGTGATTAAATGACTTTTCGGAATTAAAACGCCATGTGCACATATTCAATATGTCTAGACGATGTCAGTAAAGTAAAATGTCAGATTGATTGCCAAAACAATGTTGGAGAGGTGGAATACACTCTATACATAATACAGAATTGTATGCATGAAACTGTAGAAATATGGCCACATTGAAAAGGCAGTATTGTTCCATGGTCATAATCATTATTTACGATTACCATATGGTCTTAAGAGAGCACAACTCCTGTGTCAATATAAAAGTGATCAATGCCTTGATGGTCCAAATTGCGTTTCACTTGTTGAAATCGTCACATTATGACTTGATAAAGCCATAGACACTGCATTACGGTGTGCCACAAAGGCAAGCCAATGCATAATGCTTCCATATAATTGATTATCGCAGAAAACTAATATACTCTGATTGAACATAAATAATGAGGCATGTTATTTGGCCGGAAACGGTTTCGTTATGTGTACGGATTGACTATTCAAGTGGAGTAAATACTCTATTCATGTAGTAGTAGTAAGGGAGTCAAAATGATACCACTTACCGTGATATCAGTTATAACCCTCTATAATACCCCCACCACCCCCGAAAATCAAAAATTGGTTAACGAGGAAAATTGTCTCCCGACAGCAAATTTATGAATTTTTGGAGAAAATAATTTTGAAAAGAGGGAGTCAAAATGATACCACCTCTAACCAAAAGTTGGTGGTGGTGTTGTAGTCCCAATTATATTGGTATAATATATATTGTATTATATATATATTGGTGCCATAAATACATCATGTTTTTTTCACGTCCAATTGAACAGATACATTTCATAGGTTATAATAAAATATTATTAGAGAAAATGGATAATACAATACAATTGGAATTGAAAGCTTTTAATGCCTGTGTTGAAGAAGTTTACGAAGAATACGGGGGTTATAGTCCTATATATAAATTCTATAAAATGAAAACACTAGGCGATATCGAATACATGAAATATCAGCGTAATTTATTACGCTCCGATAAAAACGTTGCATTTACAATATTATACCGACAATTATGTGAACTATACAAGAGGCAAATACAAACATTAAGATGGATAATGCGTATCGGATATGAAACTAAGGTGTATTATATAAAATTGTTAAAACCCAACGATTCGTTTACGAATATACGTTTATACGATATCGCTTATAAAGATATTGAAAAATTATTATTGAACAGAACTAATTAATTTATGTTGTAATCACAACACCAACCAGACGACAATGTTCCAATTACACGCGTTATGAACATGTAAATTAGGTGTCCCACCTTACACGTATATTAAGTGTCCATTTATAGAGAGATTTACACGATTAAATTTTCTGGGATGTAAAATAAACACACCGTAATATATACTACACACACGGTTATTTATAGCCTTATCGATGGTATGTAAACAGGCTATCGATTTACACAGGTGGTGTGTACACAGTTTATAAACACTTAGTGAGGGTTTTATAGTTCACGAATTTCCGGGATGATTCGTTATTTAATTTTGTAAAAAATATTTATAATTTAAAGCTGAACATATAGAAAACATATTAATATAATAAAATAATTAATTAATAATAAATAACAACATTTTTTTTATTTCCACCAGCAAAGTTAGGTTTATATGTGAGAAATAAACACATGTATACATTGCTGGGACGCTAGCAGTAATCTCAAAAGTGAGACAGGTTTCGCCACATGTACTTCATTCTGGCCGCTCTACACATTATAGCGGATGGAGGTAACGAAGGGGAGAGGTCCGCGGTATCGGTCCAATGATGGGGTGGAGGAGATGTGAGTGTAACACACCTCGCTAAGCCTAAAAAAAAAAATGGAAGAGATTTAAGCGAAGGCTTAGTGGGGTGGACCCAGAAGGGTTTTGCTGGCACCGGGTTCGAGCCTCGGTGGGACCTAAAACTTTTTTTCTTTTTTTTTAAATTGTTAATAATTTTCCTAAAATTAATTAATAAATTGTTTACCGCACCAATATAATTAATTTTATAATTAATTTAAAGAAAATTATGAAATTAATTATTTAATAAAAATATTAATTTCTTCCGACTTTATCTCCAATTTTTTCCCTAAATTTATCCCAATCAGTACTCTCAATCTTGGGCATGGTGGCGCGCGCTTTGATTCTAATATCATTTTTTAATTTTTCATATCTCCCCATTTCTTCCACCACGGATTCAAACTCTAAATTTGATATTTTCTTATCGGCCAACGCTTTGGACACCATAACGTCGATGCTATTTTTCTTAGACCTAGCGAGAACAGATATTCTATCATGTTTTCTACATTTTTTCTCGAGTTTTCCACCCGACGCCCTAATTACCATACACAACAACCCAGAAACGGCCGACACCGCGCATAAAACCCCCGCTACAGGAACCGTTATAATGGTGGATATAGTTGCAGCTGTCCCCACCCCACACAACACAGAAACACTCGCCAGAGCCGTGCTAGATGCTTCAGCCATGTTCTCCGTGCGCCTATATTTTTTAGCGTTTCTTTTTCTATTTGTATATTCTCTAACTAAAATATCCTGCATTGCGACGATATTATTCAACCTAAAATCTGAACTTCTTTCGTTAATTGGATCCAGTGTTGATGGAGTGGTATTGACAATTGGAAGCGTTGATTCGTTCATGATTTTCAATATATTAGTATTTACAAATTAAGTTCAATTAACAATGAGACAATAGTGGAAGAACTCTCTGGGTCAGCGATTTTCGTAACAAAGTTAATAACACTACCTTCGGAAAGTCTAATTAGATCATAACCGGCGAACGAAACCACCGACGAACTATCTCCAGCGATTTTAGTGACTCCAATCCCCCGTTCTTCCCCATCTACTACAAGATTTACCGTGACCGCGCCCACAGGTTTACCACTAGCATTAACCGAGCAGACCGCCATTCGGAGAACTGTACCTGTAGCTGTCATGGCGTATCCCCCACATTTATTACTCGCTTTGGCACCGAACGAATATACATAGAGCCCCTCAACCAATGGGCCCTGCTTCTCAGCCGAAACTGTTATGACACGTTTTTGCGTTTTCATTGTTTGCACCAATCCGGCAACCGCCCCGATAGAGGTATGGGCCTCAGTACGAATCTTATAAGAGGCCTCCTCAAGAGCTTTGGTCGCGGCTCTACGAACATGTTTCAGTTTATCGGAAACTTCGGTTTTTTTCCGTCTGGTTCTCTGCTGAGAGAGTCCTCTAACCGCAACGCATCATAAGCCTCCGTAATGGTCGCCTGGTGGTCTTCTAGGGCTTTTCAACACCCAACCGGGCCTCTGTTTGAAATTCAGTTATTTTTCCGTCTAGTTCAGCAACCGCCGCTTCTCTGATGAGAGAGTCCTCTGAGCGCAACGCCCCATAAACCTCCGTAAGGTCCGCCTGGTGGTCTTCTCGGACTTTATCAATACCCGTTCGGACCCCCTCAACCCCCAACCGGGCCTCCTTTCGAAATTCGGTTATTTTTTCGTCTAGTTCAGTAAGTGCCGCTTCTCTGTTGAGAGAGTCCTCTGAGCGCAACGTCCAATAAGCCTCCGCAATGGCCTCCTTGTGGTCTTCTCGGACCCCCCCCCCTCAACCCCGACCTGGTCTCTTTCAGAAATTAGGCTATTTTTCCGTCTAGTTCAGTAAGTGTCGCTTCTCTGCTGACAGAGTCCTCTAAGCGCAACGCATCATAAGCCTCCGCAAGGTCCACCTGGTGGTCTTCTCGGACTCCCTCAATCCCCAACAGGGCCTCTTTTCGAAATTTGGTTATTTTTCCGTCTTGTTCAGCAAGTGCCGCTTCTCTGATGAGAGAGTCCTTTAAACCCAGCGCATCATAAGTCTCCGTAAGGTCCGCCTGGTGGTCTTCTCGGACTTTATCAATATCCGACCTGGCCTGTTTTCGAAATTTGGTTATTTGTTTTCCTAGTTTGGTAAGTGTCGCTTCGCTGATGAGAGAGTCCTTTAAGCGCAACGCATCATAAGCCTCCGTAAGGTCCGCCTGGTGGTCTTCTCGAACTTTATCAACACCCGTTCGGACTCCCTCAATCCCCAACCGAGCCTCTTTTCGAAATTCGCTTATTTTTTCAACTAGTTCGTTTAGTTCCGTATGCGTTTCTTCACGACTTTGTGTATTCACAGCCAGGGCATATTCTCTAAGTTGTGATAGTAGACTCCTGTGAATATCGTCCGTGGCCGCCGATATAGTTCTATTGATCAAGGCTTTTGTTTTTTGGGTAGTTAAAAAGTCACCCTCTGTCGGGATGAACCCCCCTTCTGTCGGTTCCAAATTCTTTGAATTTGTCACCCAATCGGAAGAACTACCTGGTCCGTATATACTCATTTTCAATAATGTTGATAATATATATATATATATATATATATAAATTACGAACATGCGTTTAATTCTAATTAATTTAAAAAAATTATAAAATTAATTAATTTGAAATTTCTAGGACGACCGAAATCGGGTAATCGTTCTTCAACTCTCGCCCTTTATCATCAAGAATAGAAATCTTCAACTCGTGGATGTGTCCCGATTCCAAAACTTTCATCTCGGGGTGTGGGAAGTCTAAGGTCACAGTCTCCCCAAAGAAACAGTCGCTGGCGGGCACGGTTTTCAGTAATGTGCTGGGAGTGCCGTCTGATCCAGGTGCACCCCGAGAGTTTTCATGACGGTGAAGTTTACTGGGGTATCGCCGTGGTGCTCGCCCACGGGGAAGACAAAGTTCAACGGGAACTTAAACCCTTCATTCTCGTTGTAAGGGGGTGCAAATTTAAATCCTAACATTGAGGCCAACCCCGGAGAGATCTTTATTTTTTTTTCAGCGGACAATGTCGCAAGCCCCGTGGCTTTTGAAACTGCGAGAGGGGGGGCTATATCAGGCTTATCCGTCGCGATTAAAGCTTGGACATCTCCGATACCCCAAAGGCCAGGAAGTAATACGGCAGTTGGTCCAACATCTCCGGAATAGATAGCATCGAACGTTTTAACGTTTTTCCACGCGACCGTGAACGTGATTGATCTAAGGCCTACCCGGCGTTGTCCGCAGCAGTTGTCTATTAATTTTTGAAGTTCACAACTCCCTTTTTGAACATTAGTGATAGTAGCAAACATAATAATATCTTTCAATGGATACCAAAGCATTTAGCTTTAATTCTAATGCAAAGTACGCGGTCGGAGGTAAATACACGCAAAAAGACGTTGTTAACCGCCTTGTACACCCAACCGTAACGGTTAGACCGGACAGTGGCTTTGCCACCAATTTCCCTAACATCTTTGAACAATATAGGCTTCCCAAGATTACTACGATGGAGGCGGTAAACGGGTGGAAAGCAACACCGATGCAGTTTTGGCAGAACCAAATAAATTTCACTGTATGGTGCGCAACAGCCGGGTGTGGAGTTTCACTTAAAGACCATCTGACATCCAAGGATGTCATACTCCGAAGTGTCTACAACTTTCACGTGTATTATACTATTAGGAGGATTCTCAAAGAACTAGGTATTTCACTACCTCAAGACGACGCCTGGGATCCCATTTCCAACGCATACGACCGTATGGCGTTTGAAAGACTGTGTAGCGAATTTAACGTTTCAAAAGACGCGGACTGGAGACAGAAAGCATTTCCTACCAGCACCGGCCTCGGGGACGTTCTCATTCGGAGTCAGTCCGGGAATTGGACGCAGACTGATTTTAGACACGATCACTCCGGCGACCACATCGTCAGTCGGAACGCCGGGAATTTTGACCCCGCGACTATGACTTTCGGGCCGGAAGTGTCTGGAGATCGGCACTGTGGCGTGTTTTCTTGTAAAATGTTACCTCCGAAACGGGCTCACGTCGATTACATACAGCAGGCTGCTGAGGTTCAGGACGTGTGGGGTACATTTATGTTAGATTCGGGTCTAGGGTTCACGCAGGCCGGGGTTACTCGCGTCAATCGCACTCATTCGCACGTACGTCTGGGCCATCCTCGGCGCACAGAAGCCAACTCGCAGTTCTATACTGGGCACGGGAACGGCGTTTGATGCACAAAAACAATTATTGGCACTTGTAGAGGACGCTATCTCAGCTAGGGTGGACCTGGAGAAGGCGATCCAGAATTATCAAGACGTTTTGCAGAATGCCAGACTATGTATTTGGAATAGGTCTTTATATGGCGCCGAGCAATATGATACTACGAGACGACCCGGTTGACGGTTACAATAATCAGATCGTAATCGCCACCGCCAATAAAAAAATCGGCCACAACGGTAACGTGAACACGGATATCATCAAGCTCCCACCCAAGATGCCCGGGCGCGGAGTTGTGAGTGGAACCGATTTCATAAAACCCCCAAAACACAAAATAGATACACCTCCCTCAACACAATCGGGATTGAAGTTGAACCCAGTACCCCCAATTCACAAATTGGATGCACCATCGAGTTCCCCCAATCCAATCAACAATGTTGAAACAGGAGCGGAAACACTAATCGAGATTGGAAGCACAACACACGAGGAGGAGAAATTAGGGCTCGTCGTCGCCCTCATGGCGATCGGACTACTCGCGCTTTGTTTTTAGGAACTCACGAGAGAGTAAAAGTAGGAGACCGGCGATTGCCACGATTAAAGCCCAAGTATTTTTAGCAAGCCATCCGGCCGTTTTTGCTAATATAGATAGCAAGTAAGACACGATACTTCCGATCAGTCCAGGTAGTGCGGCAGCCGCCTTTTCGGCTAATTTAGCCAGGAGACTGGCGAGGGCTTTTAGTTGTTTTTTTACCCACTCCTTGGCTCCGCCGGATGGCGCGGGTGGTGGTGTGGGTGCTGGCGCGGGTGGTGGCGCCGCACCACCAGTGAAAGCTAGAACTATGGTCGATATAGTCATGCCGATAGCAACGAGGATGCTTGCTATCGTGACACCGTGCTCTCTGAACAGAGTGCGAAGACGCTCACCGAGTGTCGTTTCCTCGTGCAGGACCATCGAGATTTTTTCGCGGATCCGACTTATTTGGGTGCTGAGAGCCTCACGGTTTGTCGATGCAGCCTGCAAGCGAGCTTCTCTTTCGTCCCGCAACGACCGCAGGCGTTCGGTGATCCGCTAGGTAGATTCTCTATCGCCACCGGCTTCCTCCAGTTTTCTTTCTTGTAGCGCGATATGTTCATCCAGCGACGAGAGTTTGGCGAGGTTAAGGACCAGTTCGCCCCGGACCGTTTGCATAACCTTATCGAGGCCCCGGAGTTCGCGAAGAGGTAACGGTGGGTCATCGTTGAGTATTTCGTTTTCGCTGGACGTGGTCTCCATCGTGTTAATAGCGTCGGTGGCTACTCGAGGGAGTTCGCTGAGCTCAACAGTTTCTATATCGGCGGCCGTCTTCGCCATCGTTTCGTCGGTAGACTGTAGGGCCTCTACAGTGCGGGTCGGCATAATTGTTTTACCACGCGCCCAATCTACGAATCCTAGTTCGTTCTTTATGATTTCGCCACCACCCCGGTTTCTGGCAATGGTGTTCAACGATAGGGGTTTTCCGGTCCTAATGTTGACGATCGGGATATTTGATGATTTTAGTCGCAACCTACCGTTCAGATCCAATTCGAACTTGGAGTTGTCGCGGCCGACAGATGGGACCACACCTTTTTCTGCCAAATTGTTGTAGTAGTCGTCTACAGCTCCCTCGAGTAATTCCCGACTTTGATTAGTAGTAGCGCCACCTAATTCCCCCGATTGCGATTGGATTGGAACTGGAGGCTGTATCAAGGGTGTTTTGTCATTATCATCATCACCATCACCATCGAGGTAATCGTCTCTGCCGATTTCATACATGTCATTATCGTAATCAGCCATAATTTTCTTAAAATTAATTATGTATTAAAGAAAAAACCATACGGGTTTAATATAGTTTCACTAAATTATGTCTTCGAGTCAATACGGTCGCAAACTCAATCCATACCGCAGACTGTGGGAGCCCCTCGGGGCAAAAGGCGTGAGACAGAGTGTCGTTATTACGAACAACCCATCGACGATCGACCAGAACCAGCAGCTCTTGGTCCGCTTCCCAAACCTCGGAGCTAACGACGTCATTGTGCCAGGGACTGTTCGCCTCGCTTTCACTATTTCGCTGACGTCGACGGACGCGGACCGAACCGTCGTTCAGAACCTAGGTCGTGCCATCGTCAAGAAGACCATGATAAAGATTTCTGGTAATGAGGTGATGTCGATCGATGACAGCGACGTCTACCATTGTTATCAGGACCTGTGGAAGACGGCGCAAGAGCGCGAAAACGCTGTCTATCAGGGTATTGACACCAGCAAAAATAAGAACGTAACCAAACTTAGAATCGGGGCTGGTGACAATTCAGATAACAACGCGAGCGACAACGCGGTCGCGGGCACTTACGGCAACCGCTTCTACATCCCGCTCGACTTTGAGTTGCTGGAGAGTCACATGCCCTACTATCAGAGTGCTTTGGCTGACCGCCTCGAATACAAACTAACGTTCAACGACTCTCATAGCCACCGACATGTTATCGACGTATACGATCGATAATGTTTCGCTGGAGTACGACATGGTCACGATGCCCGAACTCGCGCGATTGATCAGAACCCAGTACGCCGGGCGCGTTGCCATACTTTACGACCCAGTTCTTCGCCATCGCAAGATGACGAAAGACAAAGGCGACACATTGTGGAATATTAATGTCAACGTACCCGCCCGCTCGATGAAAGGTATACTGATGTTGTTCGAGGATGCTCGGTTCGCGTTCGGTGTTAGAAAAACCGACAAATTCTATAACCCCAACATCACGAAGGTAGAGGTGACGATCGAGGGAGTCCCCAATCAACTCTACAGCGCGGGTCTTCGCGCGCACCAGCAGTGGGACGAAGTAAGAAAACAGTTTGCTGCGGGCTCTAAGCGCTCTCCGGAGGTTGCAGCAGTTGCCAAAAACCTGCATCTCTCGGCCGTCTCCCTCGCGGAGTTCCTGAATACCAAATACGCGTTATGGCTAGACATGCGAGCCAGCGACGATGACCAAATACACGGTAGCGGACGCCAAGTTGAGAACGCTAGCGAGGGTGTGACGATCCAGATAACCAAAGAGGCGGATGGAAATGGGCCATTGAACGTGTACTTATATATAATTACAGACACACAACTCAACATCGAAGATGGTCGATACGTATCAGCGATCTACTGATTTTAAGAAAATTAGCAATCAATACCAATTCACGATTGGCGATGCTCACTCTGCCATAATATGTGGGCAGACAGGATTTGGAAAAACGGTTTTCATCCTCGACTTGCTCGAGGGGTCCTACCGCGGTGCCTTTCGACACATTGTGATCCTGTGTCCCACTGTGCGGCACAACGAGACTTATCAGCGGCGCCAGTGGATATGGGACGACCCTGAGATATACGTTATTGACCCCGGCGACAGACTTCACGATTGGTTGCGTGGTTTATACCAAAGATTCCAGGGTGAGCCCACCCTATACGTGATTGACGATTGCTCAGCCAAGGCGGCGATGACCAAAAAGAAGGACATGCTCTCCGAGCTCGCATTTTCTGGCCGCCATGCTAGGCAAAGCGTTGGGATATCCACTCAAAAGTACAACGCCGTCCTCAAGGATCTGCGCGAGCAAACGAAATGGGTCGCCCTCTTTCACTGCAAGGACCGAGACTCATTCGATGACTGTCTTCGAGAGAATGACGTTATCCCAACGCGCGAGGAGCGCCTGGAGGTTCGACAGATGCTTTCGGAAAGTAAGCACGCCAAGCTTCTGCTAAAGACTGTTCAACCAACTGCTTACGAAGTTATCAATTAATTAATTTTTACTTAACGCTCGTTAGTAATTGCCGAGTAAATGCTTAACAATTGCTGAACAATGCTTAGCAATTGCTGAACAATGCTGAACAAATGCTTTACAAATGTTGAACAAATGCTGAACAATGGTTAACAATGTTAACAATTTGGTGCTCCGCTGCGAGCTTTGTTGCGAGCATAATGGTGATCATAAGTATCGGGTGGTGCGCTTGGCAATATGTTAAAGTGATGAGACTTGTTAGAATAGTTAAATTAATTTTAAGAAAATTAGCAATAATGAACTGCGACGAACTTCTCGATCAGCTTATGGAAGAAACCTCAACTCCGACTGCCAACATCCTGAAAGATAATGAAACATCAACTCCGACACAAGCAATCGGGATCAACTCCAACTCCAACGGCGGTTTGGTATTGGGTTGAGTGCAACGACTCAGAATGAATGAAAATGCGGCTCGACGCGAGCGGCTAGCTGCGCTGGTTGCTGGGGGACAATCGGAGCATTATCTCGGTAGGCGTCTCTCAGTTTTTTTCAGGTGGATAAGATGTCAGATGCGGAGATCGATAAAATGTATGCGCGATACGAATCTAGGTTTAGGTGCGGAGATGACAAAAACTCTTGGATCGGCGGCTATTCATTTGTACGCAACCGCCGTTAGTATACTTCTCCCTATACCACCAAACACCGCGGGATTGATTGACGATCTAGAGACTGACCCATTTTATAGGTCACACTCTTAGAACAGCCTGCTGCTCAATTTATCACAAGTTTGGAATGTACTTAGCTCCGCTGACAACCGCGTTGACCACGGGTAAACACTGTCAATTTGGACATATAATGCCCACGAACTATAAGCCCTAATATTAATATCATAAATGATGACACAAGACACACCTGCGAGAGTGACGGAACAGCAATACCCGATCCAATCGCAATTGGAGTTGGACCCGATTGCAGCACTTCCAACTCCGATTGATCCTCCAACCCAATCGCGATTGGAGTTGGGGGTTGCACGACATAAAAACCCAAAAAGGAAAAAGGCAGGCACTGGGAGGGCGGCGGCTGCTACCCGAAAATTTAAACAAGAATGAAATAATCGCCGAGACTTCGAGAGGCTAAACAGTCGTTGCAATCGGGACAGAGACAGCAAAACATCTGAAGACAGAGCAATCAGGTTCGACAGTGTTGAGTACAAAACAACACCCCAAATTCACGAATTGGAAGCACACTCAACACCCAATCGAGGTTGGACGAATCCGATTGAACCCCAATTCACGAATTGGAGTTGGGTTGTTGGTGGTGGTCTGGCAGTTACTGGTGCCCTGTGCGTGTGGAAATACCCTATTACACCAATCCTTATCGAGAAAACAACCCCCATCAATTCATCCAAAAACAGTTACGAAACACCAATCGACGATTGGATGCGCCCCATTTAAACATTGATCGCGATCCCTTTTATATGCAATAATTATAATTATCAAGAATGGCTGAACAAGATGGTAAAATGATAGTGAATGCGCTTTATCACGCCGTGGTGATATCGGGTTTCAGTATCGGGTATGCTCGACTATCAAAGATGGCCCTAGGAAGGTCCGCTCCTAAATTGGACTTTACTGTGAGAGACGTAGGGCTCGCGACCTTAGATGTAGCGGCCGCAGTTTGGACCCGAGATTATCTAATTAAAGCTGGAATTCTACCCGTTAATATATGGAAATAAATGGCTTCAATCGCAGTAATAGTAGGTGGTGCGCTTGTAAACGCATTGGCGTTCAGCGGTAGCAACTTTATATTCTCTAAAATGTGAAACTCGAACATGGATGAGGAGCGCAAGCGTCACGATTTAGCTGTAGAACAACTCCAGAGCGCAAAGGAAGCATGGTCGAAAAAACGAACCGCCCATCTGGACTGGGTCAACGAAGAGCTTCGCCGTGAAAATCACGCCTCACAAACTTTTCAGAACGTTGAAGAAGCCAACCGCGAGTACGCGCTGGCATATCCACATAAAAGTCTCGCGCCGCTGGATCGCGAGCCCCAACTTTCAGATTTCTATGTACCGTCAGAGCCCCAAAAAGACCGCGAGATCGCGTTCATCGTCGTGGGAATGGGTGTGGTGGGTATCGTCACCTACTATATCCAATCGAGATTTTAAATTAATTAATAATTTTTACAAAATTAATAATTATTTTAAATAATTTTTTTTTTATATATATATATATATAGAACGATGTCAGTTGACGAACTTTATTTTGTTATGATTGATGTAGGCTACACTGCCCTTAAACACCGTATAACTGGTGCAAAGGGTATGATTCGTCTGGACCGAGATTCTCTCGAGACGTGGCGGGAGGACGAAAAAGCGGCCATACTTTTCGCAAAGCGGATGTTAGATCCCTCCACCAATCCCGGGGGATTGGATGAATTAGATTTTCCTAAGTTCCTTCAGAACTTAACCCCCAATCACAATTGTACTTCCAACAAAGGTTTATTATTAACGACGCAGTTACCGGACGATCTGGCGAGGGCATGTTGGAGATTGTCCCATATATTAGAATACATCGCATACGATGAACACGCGCAAACTTAATACCAAACCATCGGTTCGCCTAACGCGCAAGCTAGCGAACACATACTATAGCCCCCGCGGGTACTGGAAGGGACTCGCGGCCATCAAGAACCTCGCGACCGCTACCAAGGTTTCAGAAAACACTGTCAAGGAATGGCTCAAGAAGCAGGCCATCTGGCAGATCTATTTACCCGCGCCTCATAATATTCCGCGTCCGAAATTCGATGTGCCGGTGCCGAACCAAGTTCACCAAGCGGATCTCCTGTTTCTCCCTCACGATCGCGTCGGTCGCAAGACGTAGAAGTACGCACTGACAATCGTTGACGTAGCGAGTCGTTATAAGGGGGCTGAGCCGTTGGCCACTAAAGAGTCTAAGGAGGTGGCCGAGGCTCTTTCCCGAATATATAAGAGGAGTCCTCTCAAATGGCCGAATCTTCTCCAGGTCGATCCCGGCCGCGAGTTCATGGGCGCGGTCTCTCATATATTGTCTAAGCACGACGTTTCTGTCAGATGCGGCCGCGTCAACATCCTCCGAGACCAGGGAATCGTGGAGCGGTTCAATCGAACCCTGGCTGAGAGACTGTTCGGACACCAAATACGCCAAAGAACTTGTAGACCCTCATTCGCGATCGACCGAGTGGGTGGCCAGACTGCCCGCCGTGGTCTCCGCACTGAACGGAGAGGTGACCAGATTGATAGGTAAGAAGCCTGTAGATGCTATCAAGTTTAAAAGGGTGACGAGCAAGCCCTCTGCCGTCTTGCGCGGGCGACCCGTTGGTTTAGAGGATCAACGGCTTCCATCGGATATTGACGTCCGGTACCTTTATCAACCGGGAGAGCTCGAAGGTGGCAGCCACTATTATTTGGATGATGGGCCATCTCGAGGGTTTGTTCGCGAAGAACTTCTTATGGTGCCTTCTGACACCCAGCTACCCCCGGATCGTCAGAGTCTTTAGATTGCTAATTTTCTTAATTTTTTCAAAATTATTAATTAAATAAATCATTAGAGAGGTTCTGTATGTATTCCATCTGGTAACACGCGTCTTTTATCGTAGTATGCCGAGAGTCCTAATTTGTGTTGACAGTACGTTTTCATAACGCCGTCTTTCATTTTAAATCCTCTATTTTGTGCTACATCTATAATGTGTTTTCCATCTTCTGTAGTTTCACTTAGTACTCGTTTATATCTATCCCAATTTAAATTGTTAGTTCTCTTGGACATTCCTTTCGCAGAGTTTTTATTAATTAATTGTTTAGAATTATCAAAATTAGTGGAATTAAATTTTTCTACAAAATAACACTTACTAGATAACGCTATCGCCCTATCTCCGCTAAATTCCATTTTGAAAAGTCCGGACCCTCTTTCGCTCCATTTATCCCAAGCCAACCATTTCTTTTTTTCTTTTTCAAACTCGTCTAGTAAGTTAGGTCTAATCAATTCCTCTATCGTTTTTCCACTAACTCCTATATACATACTGTCTGTATCCATCTGTATTAATTCAAAGTCTTCTCTTTTTACGTATTTGTCTAGAAATTCGTAGTAAAATTCCAACATTCTCAATTTAGCTAGTTGATAAACCGCTATTCCAGAATGGAATGGTCTCTTTACTGCACACCTGGGTTTTCTTGAAGATATTTCGTACGCATCTCCTATCTCTTCCAAATCGTCAAAGAATGCAGATCTTAATGCTTTGTCAACACAGGTTTCGTTTTGTGTATATGTCGTATTTAAATGTCTCTCCGTTGCCTCTATCATTTTTCCACAACACGAGTTTCCTAATAATTTCATTATGTCGGCTACTGGTTTCTTATTTGGTTCTACATCACCTGTTCGTCTTGCGGCTTTAACTTCTTTTGCGAACCATTCGAATGGTTTTCCGCTAATATAATCTATAACACGATGAACTCCAGTTATTTCTAGGCCGTGTTTTAAATACCATTTCAACTGTGGCGCGTACAGCAATACTTTAGTGGCGGTCATAGATCCCACCAATTTTTTTCCATCTCCTCTTGTTCGGCCAGTATCTTTTAAATAGTTTAACATGTGTGTGGGAACTTCATCAACCTCTACTTCTCTGTTTATAAATATTGGGGACATTTCAGAAAACTTATCTTTTAAGTTGTGTGGAACTTCTATATTCACCTCCGCAAACCCAAACCAGCCTCCAGATAAAACTCTTTTACATAACTTTTTAATAAATTTAGGGTTATTTGGGGTATCTATATGGTGTATAGTTTCTCACCCACACGGCATATCTTTGTTTAACGTAGATAAATATAACGCGTTTGCATCGTACCCCAAAACAGCCTTGCAAGGTTTGTTAATTCCTGTGGAATTAGATCTAATATTTGAAACACCAGCTTCTGCATATCGTGTAAATGGACCGCCAACTAGAGCGTCCTTCATCATTTCGTATGTTTCTTCTTTTGGTGCATATAGAGCATCCTCCGGTATAATCGTCTTTGAAGATTTTTGTTCTTTAATGGTTCCTCTCAATAAATATTGTATAGCTACTCCAGGTAGTGTTACCGCATCTTTGAAAATATCCACACCTCTGTGTTTATAAAATTCACACATTTTTTCCACCGCTTCTAGGAACGGTGCTACATCTAAATCGTTATAATATTTCAACCAATCTCTGAAAGTTTTCATATTATTTTCTTCGAAAATTCTACGACATTTACTTAATTCTGTTTCATCTATTAACATTTTCCCAGATAGTTTGGAATACCAATTCTCTATATTCGGTAGTCCTGGGTAATCCAGTTTGTCTGGAGAATCGAACCACTCATAAGAAAAGAATGATTTCTGTCCTTTGCATTAGTAGGCTTTTATCCAACTATCGTAACTTACACCAGGTCCTAGATAACGTATTACATCAAGAAATCTAAACTCTGGAGTAAATAGAAATATTGTTGCGTTTGCACGTTTTCCGACCATTACTTTCTTTGTTGTTGATGCCAGTTCGCCTACTAGGTATTTCTTTATTTTAAGTTTATATCGTACTTACTGTTGTTAAAACCTATAACCGGTACTTGCTCTATCCACTGTTCGATCTTGGCGATTTGGTTTTTACGTAAATGTTCTGTATTAAACCCATATCTTGACCACACTTCTTCTCTTATAGCTTTTCCCCTGACTTTCAAATCTTCGACGAATTTTTCTATAAGTTTTACGGGATCTTTATCACAAATATGAGTTACTGTTCCTGAGAAATGATCTCCTATACTAACGCTTACCGGAACGTGCTCGGCTTCGTACTCTAGATTATTACCGAGAGTTTCAAATTCTGGGTTGAGATATGCCTCAAAATCGTATACTATCTGATATGGATAAAGAGTAGTGTCGCAACCGATCTTGATGTCTTTACCCGTTCTTTGAAATTCGCATTCCCACATAACTACTAGGTTGAATTCTTTGCTTCTTCTAATAAATGTATCTCTTCTCATAGTGGATGCGCGTTCTTCTTTTCTATGCTTTGCATGAATCTCACACCCGTGCCAGTAACAGCCGTGATATTGATATACGGTATTGGTTTCCGTACAGTATCCATCTACTGGAGCTCCTAAAACCCATCTTTCACCCCCGTGTCCACACTGTTCGTTGTGAATGTGAATTCCCTCCCGCTTTTCCACAAGGTACATCCAATCGATCGCCCCATAACTGTTAGAACTTTTTGGGTAGAACGCTTTCTCGAACGACGAACGCGGGCGCTCTAAATAATTACCATCACATATTACTTTTGTCTCACCTTTCATACATGTTGGTCCGTGTCTCTTCATATTACTCGCTTTCGCGAATTTCTGCTTGCAATTATCGCAGGCGTAAATTTTAGATAGGTTTTTTATCAGAAATGCGTGATTATTAAACAGTCCTATTGTCATTGGTTTATTACCTATTGCCTTATAGTGTGCTGGTACCTTTTTCAACCACCATACGTTACATTCGGTGGGTTGATATACTTCTATACCGATTTAAAAAAACTCTTCAACCTTTTTCAGATCTGAAAAAGGAATTGGTGAAACCACATTACTACCAAAATATTGCTTACTAAGTTCTTTCGCCTTTTTCTGTACATCTGTCGGTCTTTTATCTGTCCATATGCATAGCTAGACACCGAACAGACAAAGGTCGTCATTATACTTATCTAAAGAATACATACCTTTTTTATTCTTCAGCCATTCTGGAAGTTCTCCTCCTGCTGCTTCTTTGGATTGTAGTCCCAAATCTATTCCCCTACTACCCTGTATTAGCTTTACGAAAACCTCTACCCATCTTACAAACTTCCACTTTGTATTTGGTCTGTCTATTTTATCGGACATTATTCGTGTTTGCTCCTTATCTGACAGCCATTTTTTAACGGTTTTCATTGATGATAGTGGTTCGCTTCCGAGATTTTTGTGCATTATTATATTTACAGGTTTTCCATTTTGAATTTCCTCCATATGTTCTAGCTTGTAAGAATATGAATATCTCAAATAAAAATTGGTTGTTATATAAGGAGCGAGTTTATCGGACATGCGTTCAGACCCGTTAATGCCAATGTTTTTACGAAAGGATAATGTAACTACCCGTCTTCCATTTTCTACCTTTTCCAATGTTTCATCGTGAGCCCCCAATATTTCTTCACCTTTTTCCACTATCGTGCGAACTATAGATGTTTTCTTATTATTTGGTATTTGGTCACCTGTGCGTCTAATTTGAGACAAATTATTGGTGCTTGAAGGTTTTATTACACTAGCCCTTAACTCCGCAATACTGTCTTTTTTAATTCTGTTACCAACTTCCTCCGCTTTGGATATATCATTAAATGCCCCTCTGTTATAGGCGCGGGTAAACCGCTTCATAAACACCTTATTCTTTGTGGCGTTTATCAGCTTTGTCAACCCCTAACTCTCAACCGTTTACTATAAGTAATCCCTAGAGATTCGGCTTCTCTTCTCAAAATTTCTATTTCTGCTCTAGTTTCTGGCGTTATCATATTTTCTGTATATACTTTTGTATATATACTTTTGTATAACCTATAAAATTTATCTGTTCAATTGGACGTGAAAAATTTACATCATGTTTTTTTCACGTCCAATTGAACAGATAAATTTCATAGGTTATATACATATATAATGGAGTGTGTGACTTGTTGTAAGACGTTTACGTGTAAAGACTATCTACGAAGGCGTCTAGCGAGACGTAGAAAGTTTCCTTGTGTCCCTCCACAATTTCAATGCCCCAGATGCCCTTGTAAATTCGTTAGTGCCCAAACTCTTTGTAGACATAAGCAACTACGCTGTCAGGTGGCTAAAGGTGAACGTGGTAGACTAGAGCTGGTAGAATTAGTTGCTGATCTGCGAAATAAATTAGCTATATCGGAGGAGAAAAATGGGGTGTTGGAATATAAACTATTGTACTTGCATTAATGATTTCGACTTTTTTCAAAAGTCAATTACCAATATAATTGGGACTACAATACCACCACCAACTTTTGGTTGGAGGTGGTATCATTTTGACTCCCTCGTTTCAAAATTATTTTCTCCAAAAATTCATAAATTTGCTGTCGGGAGACAATTTTCCTCGTTAACCAATTTTTGATTTTCGGGGGTGGTGGGGGTATTATAGAGGGTTATAACTGATATCACGGTAAGTGATATCATTTTGACTCCCTTACTACTACTCATGTCGTCACAGATTACAAGATATTTTACTGCTGCTGAAGCAATATGGCCTGTCAATGAAACACGTGTCTGGCAAAAAACATACTAGTTACTGATACGCTATCCAACGAGTCAGTAACATACACATATTCTAACTATATAAAGGTTATGAATTCACAGGTACATGCAGTATTCGCGAACTTACCTGTCAGTGATCACGAGTTGCAAGAAATTGCAAACTTGACTGAGTAAGATGCACAATTGATTCTGCTAGGAAAACGAGTATAAAGGGATAACTCAATTTCAGAATACAATGTCCATAGTGGCGTTATGGGACTACAAAGATAAACTGAAAGGATCTAAACATATAATTCTGATTCCCCTCGAGTCCTAAATGTTGCAAGCCGTGTACAATGGTCATCTCGGCATTCAGACATGTCTTAGACGAGAGCAAGATATTATGTTCCGGTAAAATGGTAGGAAGATGTTCAATTGAAGATATAAACTGAAATGCCAAAGAAACTCTGATATCACACCAGGCCACCCATAACAAACTGTTGCTACAAACATTTTCACATGGAATGGAAAGGAATTGCTCGAGACTGTTAACAACAACAGTCACACAGCATCACATCCAAAATGGCCATTGTACAGTTGAAAGGGATTTACAGTAAGCATAGTGTACCAAGTGCACATGTGCCAGATGAAGTCTGCAATTTACCTACAAGGAATTTGCTGATTTTGCAATAAAATGGGATTTCCTTAATGCCACGTGTTCTAAGTAGCCAAGGTCCAGTGGGTAAACTGAGCGAACAGTACTCATTGTGAAACACAGTTTCGTAAAAACAAAAGGTGAATGTACAGACCTATATTTGGGTACACTGGAATATCGAAATTCCCATAACAGGCTCGGAATGGTCACCTGCACAGTTATTGACGGGACAGCGGCCTCTATCCAGTTTACTGACCACTTGTGAGCAGGTATTTCCAATACATTTGTGACAAGATCATATCCAGTCATCAACAGGGCAGAACATTAAGAGAGCTAATCATTGGCGACCAAGTTAGACTCCATAAAGACAGCAAACTGTTGAGACCAGTTGCAGTCTGCTACCGTTGTCAGTTCTTACAGACTGCAGATGGTGCATCAAATCGCCGTAACAGACGCTTTCTCATGAAGCAATTATGAATATGATTACTACCTTTGCAATGCAATATACAATACCATAATATACACTTTATTGGATAAAATCGACGATTTGCCATATTTGCATATTCTTATTTTAAAGGAAAACACATGTGCTGACCAATATATCATTTGGAGAAACATAACTATAAGCCGCTACAACAATATGTAATCTATGTAAATTCTAGAAGTGGCAATGTATGTGAGACACTTATTTCCAGCGGCCATTTTGAAGATAATTGTGTCTGGTACCACAGTACTAGTTAGCAATAATCTCAACAGTTTGTGTTCATTGTCTTACGAGTATAAGCAGAAGAAACATACAAACTATCACCGCTGCATTAAACATGTATAATAAATATTAGATTGTCAAGTTTAAATGGCGGCCCTTTTAAAAATAATATGGCCGCCAGATAAAAATATACTGAAATAATTATGCCAATATTTCTTATCCATAATAAATAATAATAATAAAAAAACACCACATATAACATTGACGTTAAATATAAATTAATTTCAATGGCGGCCATTTTGATATGGCGGCCATATCAAAATGGCGGCCATGCGGCTCTTAGAAAAATGGAACCAACTTCAGTTTTGTTATATGTTGGATATAGATATGTTTTGAAGAAGACACACACGTTCCAATCACAATATCATTTCAAAGAACATAACTACAGCCACAGAAATACTAGAATGTGTAACAAATCTTTGATGTACATAACACACTTAGTGTTGGTGGCCATTTTGAAGATAAAGATTACTCGTAGCACAATACCAGTTAGAAATAATCTCAGCTGACTGTGTTCAAAGAAAGACGAGTATAACCAGAAGGAAAATACAAATTCTTACGACGACATTCAAAAATGTAAAATAAATACTGGATTTCCAGTTTTGAAATGACAGCCATTTTGAAAACCAAAATGGCCGGTATCTCAAAATGTATTGAACTCATTCTGCCAATATTTCTTTGCCCTAATAATGTGTTTTCCGGTGCAAAAACACCACACATAATGACTTTGACCTCGAAATATAAATTTCGATGGTGGTCATTTTTAATTTGAAGATGGCGGCCATATGGCTTATAGAAAAAATAGAACCACCCCAGTTTTGTTGTATTGTGCTATATAGATGAATAACAACCTTGGTTCAAACAATGTAGCAAACAAATTCACAACACCTAAAATAACGACAGTATACACTAGTATTAGACATTACAATCGGGAAAAAATATGCCAAAGCTGATTTTTTTAGCATACGTCCAGAATATCATTAGGAGAAACATATAAAAACTCCCCATGAATCCCACTGGAGCTTAATCCAGAATTCAAGATAGAATCCAAGATGGCTGCCGTACACTGATTAAGCACGTAAAGGTGACTACATGTATAATTATCACATTAACACGTAACATGGCAGCATATAACAGAACAATGCACATGTTAACCTTTCCAATACTTCTGTGTCGCTTATCCTTTCAAATATCCAAGATGGCTGCCAAGATGGCCTACAAAATAAGTAACAGTTGCATTTTCTTTGATATTTAATTACTATGAAAAACAGTTTTTATTAATAAAGCTTCATTAAACTAATACATGAAATAATACGGTGTCCAAGATGGCCGCCAAAACATGCTACAACACGTTGTCCAATGTGCATAACAGATGGCCACAGACCGCATGTTGAGCCAGCCGAGGCTTTTGATAGTCCGAGGGTGTATTGTCAGTCCCTCTATGTAGTGATCATATCAGGGTGTATACAAGTGGTTAGATATATACGGTACTTAAAACGTTTAATTAAAATAAACTGTTAACGCAATGTAGTTTGACATTGATATTGGTTATGTAGGCCAATTCAATGTGTATGATCACGTGGTACTAACAACAACAAGAAGTACTGAAACTTCCAGAATTCATAAGATTGAAAGTACGTATTATTGTATATTGTCCTTATTACGTAATGGATTTTGATGAAATATGGCGCATCAAACGCGTCTTGTTAAGCTGCATTTGGTGGTCTCTGTACTTTGGCGTTTTTGCGAAAAATCGGTTTCCGTGTCGTTAGACACGGAAATCGATTCTTCGCAAAAACCACAGAATTCTGTGCCGAATTTCCTGGAATACCAAATGCAGCTCATGAAGACGCGTTTGCTGCTGCGCCATATTTCATCAAAATCCGTTTCATATTAAACAAAATATCAACTAATACTTTGTTTGGAGTTGGTAATATTTCAACACTTTCAGCCACTCTTGTTGTTGTTGTTGTTGTTGTTATAACCACATGAGCATGCACCTTGCAATTGGATGAGCTACAGAATACAAGTATCGATGGTGACGAAACAAAAGGTTTGAAATTTCAAGTAGACGCGACTTACGCATAAGATATTTAAAAACGTTACCATACACATTTTTTGAAAACTTTATACAACACAATATAATTATGGTTGGAGAGATTAATGCTAATTAGTACATATATATTGTATTTTCTTTTCATAAATATCTTACTTTTACCGTATTACTTTTGTGCATGAGTACATTGTAAACATAATGTATATATTTCCTGTGAATAAATAATGATCGTGATAGTTCAGAGCTATATATATATGATGTATGCTACTACTTATGATATTAATCAAAGGTTATGTAGCATGATCTTCTCATTTGATTACTAGTTTTGATATGTTATTACTAATGATATTCTGAACATTTTCCGAAAAATTCAACTTTGGTCCATTCTTTTACGATCTCAACCCTAATACTCTTCGCCTATTATGTGGATCAGAGAACACGCTTTGGAAAACTTATAAATATATGAATTGTTCTCAACAATTTGTCTTTTAACCCTTTCACCCCTAAGTAACTGGAATGGATATTGATATGTTAATTTTGCAACCAATCCAACCGTCACAAAATGGTTTTCAGACTAGTCCATTTATGAGAAGGGGATGTTTTTGTTCTAAGAAATATGAAAATTACTTGCTTACGAGCCGGCTCATCTTGATCTGCACTGTTTGCATAAACCGCTATAGCGGGCTTTCGGGTTGAAAGGGTTAAACAAATATACATGTACTTTCCTATGAAGCATGTCCTTAACCGCATGATCATACGATAGCTTCTCGTCGAGACGGCACTGGAAAAAAACAATAAGACGGCGCTATCCGCTAACTAATACTCATTACTGGAACGGGTCCAGCACCGGGGCTCAATAACAACTCTATAATGACCAATTACCGCCACATCTTTCAGCTGCCATTTCTGAAAATATATTCTTTGTTATGTCGGTTTATGACTTATGGTAATGTTCACATATGTGTGCCGCCTGTACGGAACGAATTTAAATATACGTTTGGAAAAGGACAACACATATTATACATGTATGCTTGTATAACAAATGTTGCGAGCAGTCCAGCTACTGACCCACCTACATATCCGCATGATTTTGTCGTGGGAGTATACAATAAAACCGAACACGAATGCAGTCTATGTATCATTAATTGTATGGGTTTTTTACTGTTGTATGTTGTTTTCTTTATCATCCATATCTGATGATAATTCATGTTCAAGTTCGCAAAGTTCGCATCTGTATGCCTTGGCATAGTCATATGTCAGATTTACAGTGAAACTTCTCTAAACCGGACACCCTGGAGACCTCCCAGGGTGTCCGGCTTAGAGAGGTTAGACTGTATTGTCCAAATCACAATGGCAGTACACGCACATACTTTTACAATGGCAGTTTTGATAGGATAACCATATCTGCTACCAAATTTCTGATATGTGGCTGTGACTGGATATTTGGGGCTTATTGGTTTTGCGATCTGTTTAGATCCAGATCAGCCTGTTCATCCGGATCAGGTCCTGCACTGTTCGCCATTGCATCAATGAAACACCCGGCATACTTGTAATTCTAACATGCAAAATAGATCGCTATCAGGCTACAGGAGTGTGATATGCGATCGGGAGCTACGCTGGTCACAGATCGGAAGCGCCCCATTTCTCCAGTCACAGCCACTTGTATCGGCATGCGTCTATCACAATTGTGACCCGTGTAGATCCAGATCAGCCTGTGAATTCGCACAGACTGATCAGGATCTGCACTAATCGACATTCCGTCATATCAAGTTGGCCATCGGATCATCGGCGCTTTTATTGCAATTGAGTACAACTGTCACTGAGATTTGTATGATGTTGTATGACGCTGTAGATGTTGTTATTCGTTAGTTATTCTTTACTACTTAAATAAATGCCACAGTTAGATAACGGTTCGTCCGCATGTACGAGGAGATAATCCGCGAGCGGATTATCTCCTCGTACATGCGGACGAACGTGATATAATAGACAGATTCACAATACGGTACTATCATTGGTCGAGAAACACAATACGGTACTATCATTGGTCGAGAAATTAGGGTAAACATAATTTGAGACACGCCATGTGATTTTGTATTTTTGATTTTGTACCTTTGGATATCTGTGTAATTTTATGAAATACGGTTACAAAATGTACAATATCTTCCGTAAATGGCGTCAGAGAAGTTGACAAAAACTTTCAGAGTATATACGGAATTCAAGTTCGTCTACTTTTGACTTTATTTATGAAAAATATTGTACAGTTTGTAAACGTATTTAATGAAATTACGCAGATGTCCGAAGGTACAAAATCGCATGGCGTGTCTCATTTGTGATTATAATTAAACTACTTGTTCGATGTTTAAAGTTATGAAAAAAAGAGGAATTAATTTCCCGATAAAGTGGTTCTGTAGAGCCGATATGATCTACGACGCTATGTTCACGTATAATTAAGCGGGGAAATAACACCCATTTCTGAAGCCATTTCACCTCATCGACGACTATCCGGGGTCCATCGTTCACGTGTATGATTAACCCGGGGAAAATAACCAATGGCTTCAGAAATGGCTAAGTTATTTTCCTCTGCTTAATTATTTTCACGTGAACGATGTCGTCGATGAACAATAGTCGGCTCTAACATCAACGACTATTGTTAACGACTAATGTTCACCGGTAGTGAAGTTTCTTATAAATTGTCTAAGTTGTTCAACGACGCACAGTAAAGGTGAAATGGCTTCAGAAATGGCTAAGTTATTTTCCCCGGCTTAATTATACACGTGAACGATAGTCGTCGATGAACAATAGTCGGCTCTACATGGCTCTTCTGTTACCAGCTGCTGCAAGGAGCACGACGATTGCTATGGCGACGTGTACAACTTCTGCCATTACTGGAGCGCCATGTTGGTCGGATACAACGTGCACTGTGAGGGGGTTATCTGCAACTGCTCAGGTATTATCACGTACACTGGCTTTCGCATGTCACGGTATCATAGTATGATACCGTGACATGCGAAAGCCAGTGTACGTGAATATGTACATATTATTATAGGAATGAATGGCCTTTTTGTGGAATTTATCGGGGTATAAACTTGGAAAAGTCGCGGGAATAATACTGGACGAAGGCCGGAAGGCCTCGTCCAGTATTCCCGCGACTTTTCCAAGTTTATATCCCCGATAAATTCCACAAAAAGGCCATTCATTCCTTATAATTCCAGCATTTGAAATAAATTCATCAAGAAAATGTGTTTATTTGCCTCGTCCAGTATTCCCGCGACTTTTCCAAGTTTATATCCCCGATAAATTCCACAAAAAGGCCATTCATTCCTTATAATTCCAGCATTTGAAATAAATTCATCAAGAAAATGTGTTTATTTTCCGTTTTCTTAAGAATTATTTTAACTGCGCCTGACGGTTACGGAAAGTAGTTTGGCATAGAGTTTACTGGGATATAAATTCTAGACGGAGACTTGCAACGGACCAATCAAATGTTAGGGAATTGTGTAAATATTTTTGTGCTGGAATTATTTACTTGTGACTGAATAAATGTGGCTTATGGGTTTTGCGACCACTGTATATCCAGATTCAGCCTGTACATCCGTCAGTACCATACATGAAAATTTCTTTCAAAAAGTGCAGATCCTGATGAGACGGCTCGTTACGAGCCGGCTCATCTGGATCTGCACGGTTTGCATAAACCGTTATAGCGGGCTTTCGGGTTCAAAGGGTTAAAACTGCAATTATTGAAATGCTTAATCATTTTAGTGCGTATTATTATATATAAGTATATCAGAATGATTTGCATGTAATAAGTATGGATATGTCTGTTTCATGGTGTTCATGTATGGCAAGCCAAATGCACAATAATTCCATTATCCATCGGTTGGAGCTTAAACCCTAGTTTAGGCTCCTAAAAACCCTAGTTTGGGCTTAAACTGCCATTTGAGATCCCAAATGGTAGTTTTCTAAAACCCTGCTTTGGGCAATTATTGTGCACTTGGCGGATCAAACCACTGTTTAGACTCAAACGGCAGTTTCTGGCCAAATGCACAATAATTGCTTAAACTGGGGTTTGGGCGCCTAAACCATGGTTTAGACTCTCAAACTGGGGTTTAATGAATTGTTATGCATTTCGCGAGCCCAAACTAGGGTTTGAAGAGCCTAAGCTAGAGTTTGAGCTCCAAACCATGGTTTAGGGATTTATTGTGCATTTGGCTAGCCATATACATGTTTTGATGATAATATGGTAGTATGTTCTCCACAGGAGACAAGTTACTGCGATACCACAGACAAGCCATGAGATGTTTTACCTGTGAAGATGTGTGACATATTTACACAAACTGGGATATTTTCTGTAAATGACGTCGAAAGTTGACTAAATGATCACAGCAAATGCCGAATTCAATTCCGCATTTGCTCTGAACATTTCGTCAACTTTCGTCGTCATCAACAGAAAATTTCGTATTTTTTTTGCAAATGATTTCTATGTGATATGCACATATTCGGTACAACATCACATGACTTGTCTCATGTTTAGTCCCGACGCAATTACGTTGGGCGGAATAACGGGGTTCACGTGCTCTACTGCTTTGGAATTTCCTGGAAACGCGAACAGAAGTGTCGCATTAACCAGGCAATTAGGGATAATTACGTCATCAGTTGAACAAAACACCCTACGTTTTCTGGGACCAGTATACAAGGTGCATGATCACGTGGTTACAACAACAACAACAACGTCGCCCACTCCAAAGCAAGTATTATTTGATATTTTCCTTAATATGCAACGGATTTTGATGAAATATGGCGCAGCAAACGCGTCTTCATGAGCTGCATTTGGTGGTCTAGTGAGTTTGGCACAGACTTGTGTCGTTTTTGCGCAGAGCGAAGAATCGATTTCCGTGTCGGAGACACGGAAATCGATTCTTCGCAAAAACGACACAAGTTTGGGCGAAAATAAAGAGACCACCGAATGCAACTGAACAAGACGCGTTTGATGCGCCATAATTATACATCAAAATCCGTTATGTAATAAGGACACTATAAAATAATACGTACTTTGAATCGGTACTTGTTGTTGTTGTTAGTACCACGTGATCATACACCTTGGTATAGTGAAATATCACATTGTGAACTGTGACTGGAGAAATGGGGCTTATGGGTTTTAGCGACCAATGTAGATTCATATCAGCCTGTGCACCTGCACAGTCTGATCAGGATCTGCACCGTTCGTCAGTTCACCAGCGAATCACATGTCATGCTTCTCATACGCAATATAGATCGTTATCAGGCTACCTGAGTTTTCTATTTGGTCAGATTCTACACTGGCCAAAATAACATAAGCCCCATTTCTCCATTCACAGCCATAACTGACCATCAATCTATGTAGTCGTAATTCAATCAATGAGGCTATACACTTGTGATTACCAACGTATTTGTGGCTGTCACTGGAGTAATGGGGCTTACGAAATATGTGACCAGTGTAGCTCTTGACCAAACACCACTCATATAGCCTGTTAACGATATATATTCCCTTTTAGAATAATGACGGGTGTTTTATTGATGGAATAGTGAACGGTAAACAACCTGATCTGACTGTGCGTAAGCATGGGCTGATCCGGATATATACTGGTCGCAAAACCAATAAGCCCCATTCATTTCTCCAGCCATAGCCACATTTGAACATGACGTACAACTACGTCAATTTCTGACATACACCGGTCTGTAACAGCAGAATTACAACATGAGTGACGGGCGAACCAATGGCGTTATGTGGTCTAGGGGCACGCATCATGCCGCTGTCATTTATGCCGGTGTTTATTGCCATGGGCGTCACCAGCTTCTTTGAAAGGAGCTTTCACTTTTAGCTGTGAAGCAACCGACATCTATAATGGCTCCAAGGGTTGGACCCCTTAAATATTTTGGTTGCTTCACAATATTTCATTACGAGAAGCGAAATGCTGTATTCGGGTATATTTGAACAACAACTAGCTCCAGTGCAAAGAGCTTTGTGTCAGAATGCGTATGTTACAAACTTGGCATCACGAAATACGTTTGTCGTCGCTTGACTGTATATTGTTAGTAGGGCATTTGAACTGTATAATGGTTGCTCATTCATGCACAGACGTCCTTGTATTTCTATTGGCAGACGAGTACCGGTCCTGTCCGTGGCGAGTCTGTGAATGTGACCTTCAACTGGCCACGTGTCTCGCCCGGGCCAAGTATAATCCGGATTTGCACGGGTACAACAGGGCGCAGTGCGTCTGACTGTAGTGGACCAAGTATAGTTCGGAATTGCACGGGTACAACAGGGCGCTCCGGTGGACTTACGCCCTGTGTTACAAACAGAAAATTCGGGTTAGTGGGCCAGTTGCAAGAAAACGTCAATAGCGCCATGACAATACGCGGAAAACAGCTACCGCAACAGTTCATTGCACGTGAGGTTGTATTGCTCTTGCACATGTACAGTTGCGAGTTGCATGTGCACATCGAGGCGTAGTGTGTCGACTTCGATGGGCCCGTGTACATGTGATCTCGAGCTACGTGGGTACGACAGGGCGTGTTGTTTCGCACCCGTTGGCTGTCACGGATAACGCGACGGCACAGCAGGCCCGTACGCAGGAATTACTAGGAGGGTGCGTTATCGACGGCGCGATGGGGCAAAACTGTTTTTTTTTTCACATCCACGGACGGACCTCAACAGATTAACCATTTCACCCCTAAGTAACCGGAATGGATTTTGATATGTTAATTTTGCTACCAATCCAATCATCACAAAATTATTTTCAGACCAGTCGATTTATGAACATGGGATGTTTTTGTTCTCATCATTATGAAAATTACTTGCAAAAAGTGCAGATCTTGATAAGACGACTCGTCATGAGCCGGCTCATCTGGATCTACACGTTTTGCCAATACCATTATACAGGTCTATGGTGTTGAAAGGGTTAAGGGGGAGGGTGTGTACGCACCCGTCGCACCCACTCTGCGTACGTGCATGCACGGTACAGTAACATTGTGTCCGTAAACTTATGTAAGGGAATATTGTATCCAGAGCTCCAGTTAAGCTGCGTAATTTGACCAAATATTCGAGGTATTTTTCTTAGTTCTTCACCAAAAATTGTAAGTTGGAAGTTCTTTAGAATCGTCTCAATGATACGATACTAAAGCACTCCCAAATTGCCATTTTTGGTGAAGAAATAACAAATTTGCCCCCAAAGTTGATCAAATTACGCAGCTTAATTGGAGCTCTGGTACCTTCTAAGTAGTCTGCAACTCCTGACTAGTGTCTGTTTCACGAAACCTGCCCGAATTCTACGACCATACAAACAATTAAAAAACAATATGTTTTTACATTTTATCAAAATTTAAGAATGAGCCTTCTTTTTATTTCGTGACATTTGGTCAAATATTGATTTTATTACGAAAAGTTGATTTCTCTATGGGAATTTAAAATGGGGAAAAGGAGGTGCAAGGGCTGTGGTAGGAGGCAAATAATGAAACATTTTGGAAATTGAATCCGAAACCTCGCTATATAGCTTGGAAATGATCTAAGAAAAGAAGAGTTCGTCGGTAAGAAAACGTGGAACAGACAGTAGATGCGGAGACGGCATCAGATGCTACGTGTACACGCCGTATAAGACGTTTTTAAAGCAAACTGATAGAATAGTCGACGTGTTTATACGAGTCTATAAGATGTTTCACCGCAGTTTGTGTTTTCGACAGAAAAGAGATTACGTGCTAATGCGAAATTTAAAAACAATTTTTTGAACAGTGCAATTGCCATACAGTTCCGTTAGCCATAGGTTGAAGTCACATGTGGATTTTCCATTTTTGTCATGAAAAACATGGTATGACAACACTTTAGAATCATTTCCATTGGAAATAATTCTAAGGTGTTGTCAACTAATGTTTTATTGACAAAGAAGGCATACAATAAAGCAACAGCAGACGACAAATTTCGTGTCCAGCCTTGTGAGGGTCAAGTATTATGAGAACGACTTAACGCTTAAATACGCAATGCCTGGCAACAACGTTGTTATGGAGAATATCGGTAAACGGTCAACAAGAGAGTGTACGATGTCGATGTACGATTAGAGTACTGATACGTCATGATGGTCTTATGGCGTTTTTGACCAACGTAGTCCCGGCTGTTAACCCTTACACTGCCGAATGAAATGTTGTCGTCTGCTGTTTATTTTTTACTTTTCGATTTTTCTCATCAAAAACATGTTTTGACAACATTTTAGAATCATTTCCAATGAAAATGATTCTAATGTGCTGTCAAACCATATGGTTGTTTTATAAAGAAGGAAAATATAAAGCAACAGCAGACGACAATGTTCGTGCTCAGCAGTCTAAGAGTTACCAGTTTGAACAGCGTTTATACTGTCCGCCATTCAGCCAATATTATTCTGCAATGATAACCATCGTATGTACTATATTCGGAACGTACACTATCAAGGTACATGCTCACGTGGTTACAACAACAATAACAACAATAACAACAATAACAACAATGGCTCAAAGTGTTGAAAGAGCGCCCACTCCAAAGTAAGTATTTTTCGATATTTTCCTTAATAGGCAACGGACTTTGATGAAATATGGCGCAGCAAACGCGTCTTCATGAGCTGCATTTGGTGGTCCCGCCAGTTCGGCACATACTTATTTCATTTTTGCGAAGAATCGATTTCCGTGTCAGTAGACAGTATCAGTAGACACGGAAATCGATTATTCGCAAAAACGACAAATGTTTGGGCCAAAGTACCGAGACCACCAAGTACAGCTTAACTGGACACGTTAGCTTCGCAATATGTCATCAAAATCCGTTACATAATAAGGACAAAATAAAAGAATACGTACTAAAGTCTTTGAATTGGAGGGCTTCTGGAAGTTTCAGTACATGTTGTTGTTGTTGTAACCACGTGATCATACACATTGACTATAACACGTACAAGTATTAAGACCTACACTGGTCACAGCAATAACATAGCCTACTTGTATGTCGTCATGAGCGGCTTGTCCTACATATGTCAACGTTCAGTTACGCGCATCCTTCTAAAGACGCAGTCGCCTGATGGAAATTATAATGCCTCTTCGTTTCCGCTCAGCTAATTGCTTGTGAATTGTCCTATTGACAAGACTGTCATACGGTTAACGTTGCGAGACCTGATTGCCTGGGAGAGCCATCAGCTTGTTGAGTTGGTTGACCTGCATCCTATTTCATCAACATGGCAAAGTATACTTTGCTGGCAAAGTATACTTTGACGGAGAGATTTTCAATGTAAGGAAAAATAAATAATTACTCCCTCAAAGTATACTTTGCAATGTTGGTGAAATCGGCTACTGATTGCCTCGGAGAGCCATCAGCTTGTTGATACATGGTTAATGCCGTCGAATATAAAATATATTCGGTTGAGCCTTAGACAGCTTTATTGGGGCGAGCTTTAGCGAGCCCTTATAAAGTTGTCGGGGCGAACCAGAATATATTTTATATTCGACGCTTCTAATCATGTATTTAATTTATACCGTATACTAAACTTAATTGTTGAACGTGGGTGACGTCATCTTTTGACGTCATTCCCTCGCCATACGTCACAAATCGAACGACGTGATTCAAAGCAAAATGGCGGCGTCCACGCTACGTAAATTCGGTATTGTATCCGATTAAATCTCCAATTTATTTACGATGAGCTTCAATAATGGCTGGTTTTAGACTATACAGTTGTCATAATAAGCATTACAATCATAATGGACATATCCATGTCGTTGGTTACATCGCATATACTGTAAACATGGACAAAATTCAGCTGAACCGACAGCGATTTCGATTTTAAAATTCGCCGCCATCTTGAATTTGCTATTGAAACTGACCAATCAGAGGCCACGGTTAGGGGTCAAAGGTGAACAAATAAAGGCAACAACGGCACTTCATGTATATTAGGCTACTTCAGATATAAACAGCATTTATTCAACCCCCTTTATTATGCTACATGGAGCAATGGTTGCGGTATAAAGGTACATACCCACACAGTAGGCACAAACTGTTCTCTATAGGAATCAACTACATGTATAATTGTGTCACTATTCAACCAGTTCTAAAATTAGGAGTGCCCGCTATACAGACTTAATCATTTAGTACTGTGTATGTTACTGATAGTGACACGCGGTGGTATCAGGCTATTTTCATATGCAAATGAGGCATGATATATTTTAATTATTTATACTAGTTAAATGCGTTACATGAACAATTAATATTTTCGACTGATTATATGTATGATCATTGCACATAAAATATTATGATTCTAATGCACCGAAAATAGAAAGCATGTATCTGATTGGTCAATTGAAATCACAGCCTATAAAATATGAAAAATCACAGCATATAAAATCTCCGTTTTACCTGTCTGTGTTTTACAACTTGACATATTTATGTAACCCTACACGCTTTTGTAAACAATGGCCAGCGGCGGGGAATGCAAATATTTCCAAATTAATTTCAGTAGATTTTCGGTTATCCATTCTGCCATATTGACCTGTACAACCGGAAGTGGAAAAGAGAATCTACCAACGACTGATAAACGTGACTTCAGTGTGGTGGCCCTTCAACAAATTCCGAAAAATATTACCCCACCCCCCCCCCCCCCCCCCCCCCCCCAAAATACAGAAGAATTTAGTAAAGTGCTCAAATGCAAACTCAATATGCCAGTACCAGTCCATAACTTTACGAATTCCAATGTGCACATACATGAATATACATAATAAACTGTATTGCAGATGGGTAATCACCTGAATTAGGCGTAAATCCAGGGAAATCCAAGGCCTGTTGACACAAGTTGTTGACATTTCCTTTGTAAAAATCACACGAACCCAATGTAGAAATGTTGGCATTTCTTTAAATGAATAAAAGCAAATAACTGTTGCAACTAGACATATAAAAGCAATACAATTGTTAAAATAAACATTACAGTTGAATAAATGTATAGATGTCTTAGAAAAAGTCCCATTAATCTGAATTTGAAATGGGAATATTCTTTGGCGGAGTTACATTTCTTCAAGTTCATTTGGTGTGAGGCGGTTATCGATGACGACAACAACATGCTGACGTAACGCGTCCCCGTAAAACTGATTCACAGACCATACAACCTCCCACATACCGCTCCAAATCGAAAAACAAAACATGGTTATTCCCTAAATACAGAGAATAAATAGTAATGTCCGTTAACATTTTAAGGAAACACGGTTATCGTCCCTGATATTAGTGTGGAACATGTACGTCTGATATCAAATGTATAATAATGTCAATCAATACGTGGGGTAATGGTGAATAAATGTTCATTTTGCCAGAACATGTCTTGAATGATGTCTCTGATATAAAGAACATTTTGTGCCTACTGAGTGGGCACGGACTCTCATAGACTGGGGGCCGTTTCACTAAAATGTTCGTAATTGCAAAGTTATCATAGTCTGTAAATTTCTCAATAGGCCTACACAAATATTTTTTTGTTTCGGGTAACGCCTCGAAAAAAGTTAGCTAGGGTAAGCGCATTTTGCATTTTATTTTCATATTTTATTTGTATTCAATTTGTTGTTTTTAGTAACTCCTAATGTATCAAACATTACTTGATCGGAAACAGACCTACTGCGTATTTATTTTGTGTGTCGAATTTTGCGCTTTCCAATTTCTTTCTTTGCATAGCTCACACTGTGGGTCATGCACTAACTATACATCTTATTTGATAAATAAATGTTACTTATTATGCATCTCTAAACTGTAAGCTGCATGTGGTAGACAAATGCTATTTATACTAAGGTAACTTTGCATATGCTAAAATGTATAGCAAATAGATATCTACATGCTGGTTCACTTGTCACTTTTCACCTACATGTATGTGACAAAGGTTTTTCGGCGGGTATGGTGTACCATGAGGACATGGGGGCAGTGATTATTCTAGCATTCATTTTATTGAATTGAGCTGATGTACTTTCATGAGGGGGCTTGGACTTTGTTCATTATAAATTATTTTTTCACATGCATTCGTGACCTATGCTGATCCAGATCTGACTGACATCTGTGTAGTCCGAACTGTATCACCACTGACCACATGCACGACCTGTGTTTTGGGTCAGATTATTACTATTATTCTTATAGTAATAAGCTGCATTCATATATGCCAGGTTGAGTAATTGATCATAGTTTGAATATTGCTCATTGATTATCAGTTATTAATGTTAATATATTTTAGTAATATGTGGACCCAATATCTTTGTAGCGCATTGCCTGCATACACGAGCTTTATAGACGTCACCTTGCTCGGTATGTATCATACATGCCTTGCTTGTTTCTTATTCCACCTGCGTGTGGACTGAAACTCTATGTATAAATAAACGATTTGTTCTGTTATGTTCTAACTGATTTCATTGTGTTCCCAGGAAACGTCTAAAAATATGTAGGGTCGGTGTTTTATCAATATAAATGTCAGGTAGAGTCGGGTTACCCGATACTGACACTTTCTTCAGGCATTAACAATGTTGTCTTGTAAACAATTATTGGATTTACATTTATTGAGCATATGATGCAGTCTATGCTCAATAAATGTAAATCCATCAATTGAAATGTACAGACGATCCTATTTGCACTTACGAACATTTTAGTCGTACGAATTTTAGTGACACGGGTCCCTGGTCTTTATTTATCGCCAGCGCAGGACAGGATGAATTTCGTTAATTTACTTTAAAAAAGTGAGGGCCACACATATTTTCATAACGTCAAGCCCTCTCCCATTCAATCAGTAATCATGTTCAATCCAGCACCACTCCCAACCATACCCAAATACCCACTATTCACGGTCATATTAAATGCATTATATTATACAAAGTCATATGCCTTTGAGTGACTATGTAATGTGTACATGTATAGTTATTATCTACCTGGTAATATCAAATACACTTTCATATATCAACACATATTTAAAAAACACATCTAGCGAACACAATTAATGAAAATATCGATCTGGTGGTATCATGATGTGAATGGTGCAGTAAAAGTGGCTACATTTGAGACATTTGTCATCGGTACCTCCTACAGTGAGTCTATAACTTCAGCAATTGAAGAGTTTATTTACGCATTGTAATGTCGGGGGGGGGGGGGTCTGGGGGTCCCTCCCCCCCACCCCCCCAGGAAATATTTAAATGCCATATCGCTGCAGATGCGATTTCCTGACACCTAGGCCACGACGAAAAGTATCCAACTATTCGAGTATTGTAGATTTTTTAATTTTTTATTTTATTTTTGCCGGGAGCAGGGGGGGGGGGGGGGGATGGGTGTCCGGACCCCCTGGACTCCCCCCCCCCCCCATGTATCCGCCAATAAAAATTATCAGTGTCTATTCTATACCTTCCAGTAATTCCATATCTAGGCTCATAATCCATATGTGCCACGTGATCGGAAATATATATCGTTGTCAGATCAGGGCTGACCTGTTCGCTGTTGATGTGCATGCGTCCGGCCAGTGTGTGGGTGTTCTGTCGTATTTCCATATATATCGTAAAGTTTAATCCCCCACCTAAAAAAAAAATATGTAATATTATTTTTTATGATATTTTTCGTAAATAAGTGGATAATTGACAAAATATTCATTGCATCTCATTTGATGTGTGTCCTGAATCGTTTGTCAATTTGTCGACTGTATTTACAAACATATAGGCTTTATATGACATATGTCCGAATTGAATTTTGCAAAATTCTCATACATGTATGCGATATGGCATAATATGGCATAATCTAGAAAAACAATATCTGTATGATTGTGGGTCTAGTTTTCCGGGTATGAACACGTTCATCAACTGCAGTTTTTATAAAACATAACATATATGAGCTAACGTGTCAGTTCAATCCAATGGTAAACATTTCTTTCAATGTTTCTTGCCTTCAAAATAAGATTGTTGTTAGATTAAAATTCGCATTAGCGCGTTTAGCAACAGCAACACAGGGGTCGGCCATCTTGAATCTTGACTCATGGTTGGTGTTTTCGGGTTATGTTCCGAAAGCGTCAATAAATCTGCTAATTCGTCCCGAGTTTCAATTGGCTGCTGATCATCTCGCAGATGAATGAGGCACAGTGAAGGAAAACTTGAAACCTGTCTATTGTTTATGATTTTAACAATATTAATCAAAGTACTAGTACTGAAATATGTTATCTCCACAAAAACTGATCACTTGCGGAACTAGAGACTGAAAGTTGCATATTTTCTCAATCATCACCCAGAGGCAAATATACTGTGCTGGTGCAAACCCATTCCCATCCACACGTTTTCTCTAGAATAAATTACTGTTTGTAACTCCAAGAAAAAATTGTACGAAGTTGGCGGCTAACTGGTCACTGCTACCTAACTGTGAAAATTAAAGATGATAGCTGCTGTATTCATACGCACGAAATGTCTTGATTCGTATTTTCCAAAATTTAACTGATAAACTGAGTCCAAATAGAGAATAGTATATGTAGAGTTTTAGATACAAAGCAAGACAGACCAGAACACCATAGGATAAGTTGGCACAGGGCACTATTTTCTTGGTTGTAGTCACCGTTTAGGCGCAGCACGATAATATGGCTGCCCCCATAGGAATTTGCGTGACATAATATGCTATATCAAGGGATACAACATATAAAAATCAGATTAATGGCGGACGCAGGAAATCACGGTAGGTTCGTGAACAAAATTACTTAAATGGCAAAAATTACCAATATTTAGTGCCAACTCTGAATTTGGTGGGATTTTTAAAGGACTTAGTGTACGTCAAGTAATACTCATTTTAAGCACATCGCGGCTGCACACGTGTCTATAAATTACAAAATATATGAATACCCAGAAATCTCCGACTACTCCGGAAACTGGCGTCTCGACCATACATTATTCAGTACCATCCAGACACCTATACTCATGCTACGTGTGTTATCGCGCCCACGTCATGTCGTGCGATTGACGCCTAATGCGTTATATTACGTCACGTCTGGACACTGCCTTTGAAACAGTAAACATGAATCAACGACCTGATAGCGAGCAACTCCAGATTATATATCTAAATATTACTTTTAAACCACCCAAGAAACAGCGTTAATTTTGCGCATATTATACCGAGGAGTTACCGGTTTTAGTGCCCATAAGGAATAAAGTACAAAACAAATAGCATAAACGACTTTCCAGTAGCCGATTTCATCAAAATTGCAAAGTATGCTTTTCTAACAAAGTATACATTGAGGGAGCAATCATTTATTTTACCCGAAATGTATTATGTCACATAGAACTAACGACTGCATATATTTGATGATTAAAAGTATGCATAATTATTATACTGAATTTATTACATTATCACAGCCAAAATGGCTGTGATAATATAATAAATTCAGTATAATAAAAAATAATAAATTTGTACTAAAATTGAAAATTTCTCCCTCAAAGTATACTTTGCTAGATAAGTATACTTTGCAATGTTGATGAAATAGGCTACTGAACACATGTAAACCATCAACAAAGACTGAAACCATCGCTCCATCACTTCACATGATAACTGAGTTCATTCATGGAACATTGACACGAATTCTGCCTATTTTAGTGATGTCGTCTAATATGCGTAATATTGTTGACAGGGTCAACAGAATTCGGAAATGAGTGTGTGAGGGTCTTCATGGAGGATTCCTAAATTATTTTTACAGAAAAATATAACACGGATGTTTCGTATTTGGTTTCTAATTAAATTAATAAACTATAATGTGAAAAATTACCCACGAGATTATATGCCGTATTTAATCGGCAAAGCTATTCGTAAAGGTCCCGATATTCTCTAATTAATGTTGCATGTACTATTGAACGACGAGCAGTGCGACCCCTGATCAGACGGTGGAAACACCGCCTGATCGGCGGTTGCGTTGGTCGCAACGGTTTTTCAATTGCACCTTATATGTACAATGTAATACAATGTATAGTCATAGGCATGATTGTGTAGTGGTTGGGCGATCTCAGATGGCAAAGACAGTGACATCAAAGAGAGAGTGTCGTTGTAGTTGTTATCTGCGATCTCCGTAACCACTGACGGTCATCATAGTTTGTGTAGCCTTTCGACCTGTTTCATATGTCATACCGTAGCATTGTAATATAACCAATATCCATCAGACATGCTCACATGTGACCATTTCACCTGTAAATATATGAAAACATTTGAACTATTCCAATCATAGGTAAAGGGGTACCGACCATGTACACGTAAGTTTATTTATGTGTGCACATGTGTATATGCATATTTGATACGTGTCTTTTTGCATGTAAATGGGTGTGTGTGTGCGTGTGTGTGGTGTGTGTGTGTGTGTGTGTGTGTGTGTGTGTGAGTGCGTGAGTCCGCTACAAGTTACAGCATGTAGATGTAGGCAAGTGGTTTTATTTTGTTCGTTTATACGTTAATTCAGCAAGTATACCTATGTTCAATACATACCTGATCTTACATGGGTGTTGCTGTGATGGGATACTTGTCGCACAGGTTATCCGATTTCATAGGAAACAAAGTTTGCTAGTGATATCGGTCGACCGGTCTGGTGGACGTCGTATTGAACCAGCACATGCATGAATTATACTGTATTTAATTACACGAGTGTATTATTATTTGTAATACACCATGTTTTTTACACTGTGAAAGCAACTCCGTATAACAGATGCCATTTAAATGTACTATGTATGTTAAGCCGTTGCTCTCATCTTTCGATTTCGCATTATGAGGCCGACAGTGTGACTCTTCGGCTAAGGTAAAACAGGCATGCAACACCGTAGTCCCGTCTCCGGTGACGCTCGGAGGCGGAATTGTCATGGTGTTGCAACTTATGAAATCCCAGTTGCAAACACTGATTACACACGACTGGAACGCGTGATGCGCAGACCGATCTGGGACTAAGCCATATAAGAATGTCTCTTCAACCATGTTAACACATTTCTTTCTTATTACACTTTTTTCTCTCTTCTTTTTGCAATCATTATTCTCGAAATGTACGAATGAACAGTGCCCTACCTATAGTAAGCGCTCTGTGGTTTCTAATTCTCTTCCAGTATTCATTAATGCACAATTGTAATGCATTATCTTGTCTAAAATAGTCTATAATTATATTAAGAAATTGTACATGTACATGTAAGATATATAATGCATTTTGATTGATACATGTATCGCTATTGTGTCATCCTACTATTATGTTGTATACCTCGTGTTGTCATGCCATGTGACCTGAGTGAATAAACGATTATTATTATTATTATGGAACTTTAACAATTTTGACATGGAGTTTTTTTATCAATTGCATGAACGTGTTTCAATTGGGAAATTATTTTTTATATTTTTTTCGTGGTTTTTGTTGGTAATTTTATATTTCAATTTGGCAAGCCATGTGATTATATACCGTAAAATATGTGCGAATTTTCATGAAAGTTGATGGAATTTACATAGCCTATTCCGCATTTTCTCTGAACATTTCGATGTCGTCTACGAAATATATCGTACATTTTGTAAATAATGTTTATATTATATAGCCCATGCTCATGTAACCTGATAACGGTCTACACCGCTTGTTAGAAACACGACTTCCGACGTTCCGCATTTTGCAGAACCTCCACCAACGATATTCTATGAGGAAACAAACCCATCTGGACACGATGAAGTCTGGTGTGGCTGATACGTGGCTGAGACTGGATAAATGGGGCTAAGGTCTCACGGGACAGAGTGCGGCAAGCTTTAAAAAGGAGGTGGACGATTTTCTATATACTTCACTACCCTGCCAGTTATACCAGTGTGTCTAGAAAAATAGCCCTTGACCATAGGAGGCTTGACTAGGTGTATTATTTTTGTAAGTATTTCATAATTCTACGAAACTGAATGTTAGCTCTGGTTGATTTGGACATCTTTGAAAATGGCGCATGCTATGCTATCTCGCCGGTACGGTTTCACGTCAGAATTTAAGGTATTTTTCGGGCATTTGAAGCGAAAATTCGAGATGGTTATGACCCCGCTTTATAATCATTTTCGGGAAATGGTGTTGTGTTACACGTGATAGAATAAGTCATAGCAAAGCCTCTGTGCCTCATATTGTCATGGAAACAATTCCAACAAATTCAGTCCTATTGAAATGTCTGGCCACATCTGACGCGGTTACTGCATTTTTATTATGGCGCGCGATTTGTACTTCATTTGCGAGTATTTTTCAATATTTATCGCAAGTGCCTCCTTAACTGATTGTGAGAGGCGGTGATTTTTATAAGTCACCCGCCGCCCTCAGAAAAGCAGTCAATTGTGGCTAAGGGATGCCTAAGGGATGTGTGGCCCGTGTAGCTCCTCAAATCGCATTCGCATGTAGCCTGATAACCGTCAGCACTGCTTATTAGAAGTATGACTTCCGACGTCTTATTGCTAATGCTGCGATTATCATATTGATGGTCTAGTAACATAAGGTCGTTACGACCTTATGTTACTAGACCATCGATATGTTCCGCATATTGCATAAACTCCGCTAATGACAATTATGAGGAAAAAACACCATCTGAACACGATGAGGTCTAGGGTGGATGATATTAGGAAAATACTAGGATAATGTCTTTTGATATCACGTTTATCAGGCAATGCTAGGAAACGCTGTGGTACATACTTGTACATGACATGCAGCCAGTCTGTACTGGTTCTGCATGAATTAAACAATAGGTTCACTTACTCCTTAAAAATAAAAATCCAACCTCGTCATAACCCCCAATAGTTTTTACATTTTTGGCCGTGGAAACAAAACACTCTGTTTACATCACGTGACCAACAGGTTCAGTGTTTTCTTTTAAATGTTACAAATATGCTTAAAACAGGTGTTAAAAGCACCCCAAAATGTTCCTCTAGTGAAACTGTAGTAATAGATCAAGATTTGCAAGCAAATCTAGGTCTGAGACCTCAAACGCCTGAACTATTTTTGTTATACCGGACTAATTCTGCATACCCTCTGGGAGAATTCGCGCCATTTGGTATTGTCTAACCTCCTCGCTCCAGATGTGCTTCTCTCATGCCCAAGGCCATGGCGTTGGTATTTGTCTGTAATAGGCAGGACGCGAATAGCGTTGTCCGTTGATTTTTTAAAAATAATAGCGTAGTAGTTTCCAACAAAAACATGATTCACCAGAACATAAGAATAATGTCCACTGGAAATTATCATGTGCTGAAGAAACGTGTGGTTTGATTGAGGTTTAACCACACTAACTCATCAGATATGCATGCGCGGTGTAGTCAAAAGTAGTGCGTTAATAAAAAAAATAAGCCAGACTTGTTATGCCGTAGACACTCTTTGCTTGCAGAAACCAGTCAACTGATGCACTAATCTACTTCACAGGAATGTTAATGTATCATTTACATCAGTTTCAAGCATAAGCGTTGAGATTATTTTGTAAGTCGGATCATGTTTGTCGTGTGAGGCGGTTTCAATTCCAGCCGCTGACTTTTTGCGCAACCACCAGGGTGGTCATAGGAACTTCAATTGATCTTTCTTAACAATAATTAAACCTATACTTTAATTAGTGAATATCCAGAGCAGAATGGCTGCAGGTTATGGGAAAATAGGTCCCACAACATTCATACGAAAAATGAAAGTAGCAGAGAATAGAAAAATGTGTGGTCATTGGTTAGTTTTTATGCCGCAACCATTGCTCCATGTAGCATACTAAAGGGGGTTGAATAAATGCTGTTTATATATGAAGTAACCTAATATACATGAAGTAGCATAACATACAATAAGTGCCGTTTTTGCCTTTATTTTTTCACCTTTGACCCCTAATCGTGGCCTCAGATTGGTCAGCCTCAACAGAAAATTTTAATTTCGAAAGCGCTGTCGGTTCAGCGGAATTTTGTTCATTTTTACAGTATATGCGATGTACAGTAGCGCTTTTCTGCTCCTTACCTATTTGTATATACTAATATCGTATACATATCGTAATCGTATAGTATTGGTATATTTAATGAGCATATCATATGATCATATAATATTGGTATGTTTGTACCGTATCATCGTATATTATACAAACATACGATATCCGTTCGTATATACGATATGGTATTCCAATATAACTAGATTACCTTATACTAACGATCAAATCGTTTATAATAGCTATTTTTATCATTTTTGTTTTTGCAAATGTCACAGGGTGAGAAAGATGCATATCCGACCGGAGGCTCGAACCGGGGACCTCTGGTTTACCGTACCATCGCTCTAACCGACTGAGCTAGCCGGGCACGAATACACACTTCCTCCCCTCAGTGAGTTACGTACCGCGACATACTCCCCCGCCAAATTGGAATTCGTCCCCGAATTCTATATTTAATTCGTCTCTGAATTCCACATATTTGGTACATTTTGGGTAGTATATATATCAGTCACGGTCCCTAGCTGGGCGCCAAATGTCACAGGGTGAGAAAAATGTGCTCCGGCCCGGGGCTCGAACCCGGGACCTCTGGTTTACCGTACCATCGCTCTAACCGACTGAGCTAGCCTGGCACGAATACACACTTCCTCCCCACAGTGAGTTGCATACCGTGACATACTTCCCCGCCAAATTGGAATTCGTCCCTGAATTCTATATTTAATTCGTCTCTGAATTCCATATTTTGGTACATTTTGGGTAGTATATATATATCAGTCACGGTCCCTCGTTGGGTCTGAATTCCATATTTTGGTACATTGTTGGTAGTATATATATCAGTCACGGTCCCCCAGTGGGCGCAAAATGTCACAGGGTGAGAAAGATGCATATCCGACCGGAGGCTCGAACCGGGGACCTCTGGTTTACCGTACCATCGCTCTAACCGACTGAGCTAGCCGGGCACGAATACACACTTCCTCCCCTCAGTGAGTTACGTACCGCGATATACTTCCCCGCCAAATTGGAATTCGTCCCCGAATTCTATATTTAATTCGTCTCTGAATTCCACATATTTGGTACATTTTGGGTAGTGTATGTATCAGTCACGGTCCTTAGTTGGGCGCCAAATGTCACAGGGTGAGAAAAATGTGCTCCGGCCCGGGGCTCGAACCCGGGACCTCTGGTTTACCGTCCCATCGCTCTAACCGACTGAGCTAGCCGGGCACGAATACACATTTTCTCCCCACAGTGAGTTACGTACCGTGACACAAATAATGTTTTTCGGAAGCAAATCTATTAGTTATCATACCAATGAACCTGTCAGCCAATACAACAATGCAATTGCATACGTTATACGCTTTCAGAAATCAAAAGTGCTTTATTTTATGAAAAAGACTAAATCAGACAAATTGTGTAATGTTATCTGCTAACACAGGTATTGACAAATAAATGTTCAAATGGAGTGTTTTCACAATGCTGGTGTTCCACTTTGCTGGTGAACACCACATGCATCCGCTCAATTGGTGCAATGAATTCACTTAGCCAATATGTTATTAATTTATGTACCCGATGTATGTACGCACACCTGCGTATGAAGCGTCCTGTGCTTACCTATATTTAGCTGTTGCTTGGCTTAATGTGTGACATGGATTATCATGTCAAGATTGCAAAATTTCTATAAATGTGTGTCAATCACGATCGTATAATAATTACATGATTATTCAAATAGAGAACACATTAGAAAAGTGAGACCCATAAACCCATGAAAAGAAGAAACCAACGCAATAAATATTTCCTAATAAACAAATGAAATGCGCACATCGGTGGTCGCAGAACCTTCAACGCGGTACAAACATGCACTCCACGATCAGCGGTGTACGGTCCTAAAACGAAAGCAACAGTGCATACACTGCATAAACAATATAACAAATGCAGAGCAAGCACAAAACCAACTATTCCCCAATGAACTACTGGTAAAGTTACAGGAAAATAAAATCCCAAAGAAGTACAATACACAGATACATGACAAGAAGGATGCCACCTTGGACAGGTCAGTGCATAAAACAGACCACTTGGATGGTTCAACCTGTTTAATAAACCTCCCGCTTACCTCGCCATCATGCTTCAACAGGACAGCAACATACAAGGCAATCAAACAGAAAAATATATCATACGATAAAGACAAACTAATCACAGAGAAATACACAGTATACATGAAATGAAAGTTAATATTGTAGATATGACTGTAAGAAAAGAAGAAGATATGATGACACAAAAACGCTAGCCGCAAGGGATGACAGTTACGTTGTTCCGCATTGGCATATAAGTATAGTAAGTTTCGTGATTACTGCACTCCTTATTTCCATTGTATGGTACATTGAATGCTGTCATGTTGTATATATTGTTGTGTACTGTGTGTATTGCTGTCTGCAATTACTATAACAGTTATTGTTACCATGATAGAGTATTTAGTAGTGGCACAACTGGAATGAATGTCATATATATCATTTCCATGTGTACTAGTTGTGTCCACACTATAGTTTTTATTCTACATTATATCTGTGTTTTTCTCAGAATTATTGAATTTGTGATTAAATTTGATTTTTTTGTTCAACATTTACATACTCTGACGATTTCATACCGTCCTTTAGTGGAAATTATGTACCTTTCGAAGAAAAATAACTTATGTCACAATGTAATAATATTAGTGGGAGTTCTTGGCTGCTATGCATGTTAAACTGGTCTCACGCAAATAATGTTAGCCAACAACTGGAATAACGTTAATGGAACGCTGGAAATATATAGATGTATCATTTGTACTAGCCACGTTAGCCATTTCGTGTGATTTCACAGTAAACATGTTGAACTGAGCTGTGAAGCTTTTGGAACCAATGGTATGAAAGAAAACCTCTTGTATTTATTCAAATTAGGAAGTCATTAAATTTTATTGTAAAGTTCCAAACTACACATTCCTGCCAACGCCCCACTATATAAGATTGGTAGCCATCTGGGATTTGAATCAGAATATTTTAAGCATGAATTTTGATGTGGAATGGCAAGACAAGAAGGCTTTACAAAATAAACTGAATAATCCAACGTATATAACCACATGTACTATATTAAATATTATATCAGTATATGATTTGATTACTATATAGTAGAATGTACTATATTATTATCCGGCGCCCATTTTGGACTTCTGTTATTGAACGTTGTCTGATGGTGTATATTAAATGTACATGCCCACGCAGTAGGCACAAAATGTTCTTTATACGAATTAAATAAGTGTATCATTATGTCACTATTCCACCAGTTCTAAAAATTACTAGTGCCCGCTATACAAATATAATCATTTATTAATTGTCAATTTACTGTTAGCGACACGCGGCGGTAACAGTCTATTTTGATAATGTGCGGGGACGACGACTTTCACATCACGGCTTGCGGTGCGCATGCGCAGTATACTACGCGCGCCAGTAGGCTTCCCAATATGTAAACAAGAATATCAACATGTCGAAACGTCCAGGACGGAACTTGTATGAAACGGCGTAAGCCAAAAAAAAAGGCGAAATGACTGAGGGACACGCAGTACAGAGAGAGAGAGAGGTGGTTAATATTGGCGACCAGATCACCAAATGGAAAGAGTTACGTGGATATTCAGATTTGGACTCGAACAGAGATATTTCTTCTCAACTTCCGATACCTCACTGCGCATGTCAAAGATGTGATATGATTGACCGTGTCACGTGACGTGTGTTGGTAAAAATAGCACGAGGTCGGAAAATACCCTTTCTGGTCGCGGAATATAACACGCGCCGTAATTAAAAATAACTCGTTAGTGTGTAGACAAATGGCTCATATAAGGCATGACAGAAAATGAAAAGTAGTAGTACAGTGTAACCTGCTGCGTGGGCATGTACCTTTAACTTAAGAAAACAATAATCTTGACTTAATACTTAGATGTGACATCCGAGTGTAATTGTATAAGCTATTTGCTACACTAATATCAATATAGTTGGCTGCCATCTTGCACTAATGCTGTTAAAACAATGATATAATTACGTACCTAAGGTACTAAAATCATTGTGTATCTAAATTCAAGATTCGTATGCTCATCTGATTATAAGCAGGCCTGCGCGTCAGAGCAGTTAGTAAAAAGGAAGAGTGCAAAAGTAAAAAAGTAGGGGAATGGAAAGTACAGGTGATAGTGTTATATAGGTTAAGATATCGATCAGATCAAAGTGAGATTAAAAAGGGATACAAACAGTGGTTCCAAATTAAGGTCTGAGTACAATTATATATGTTTTCTTATGTAGAGATACGATTTAACGTATAATGTAATGTATTTATAATTGGCGGCCATTTTGGAGTTCTGTTATTTAGACTATTATTCAATTTCACAGCAGAGTTACAAAAACAAAAACTCATTGTCTCAGTAAACTCAAGATTATAACAAATCATACTCTTTGTTGTGACGAACTAGTGAAATTACGTAAAATGGTCACATTTGGCGGCCATCTTGGATTTTGTCCATATCGCAGTTAAGGAATTGAATCTTAAAGTTGCAAATCTTCATCACTATGTCAAATATACCCAATTGACGCTCTTAAATTGCTTAATTTCCTCATGTGAATGCAACTATATGGCACACTATGTCTATTTGGCAGCCATCTTGAATTTATGCAATTTTCTCAAAATGCTCAAGGGTGACAGTTTGTCATCAGTTGGATTTCAAAACGAGAAAGCCTGAACATACAAAGTTAGTAAGGTAAAGCCCCAAATCGGTGTTTGGCTGCCGAACTATATTCAATTCTGGCTGAAAGAAATATGGCGGTCGTTATTCTTCATTTTCATAGGCTACCTATGTCGTGGGAACGAGAATCTATCTCGACGAACGAGATGCTATGTCGTGGGAACGACATAGCTAACTTGTTGTAACGAGATGCTCTCTCGTGGGAACGAGATGCTATGTCGTGGTAACGAGATGCTATCTTATGGGAATGTCAAGGTCATTACCAAGGTCAGGAATGATCGAGACAAATTGTCTCCCCTATTATCATATGAACCAAGTATACTTCAATTGTTATGACGTTATGGCCAATATAGCTTGATCTGACGAACGAAAAGTGGTAACAATGCAGTTGAAGTGTAAGGGATAGGCTAGAGTAGATAAGTACACGTAGTCACATAATCACTTATAATGTACACTATATTACATGGGGAACACACAGGAATACATGATACATTGATATGCGAACATCACTGTACGGTGCATGATACTATTCAAGTACAAGGTTGTAAGCCAATCGACTGTTATACTTTAACGCAACTTAAAAAGCTATAGACGAATAAACTCAGTATGTGGTATCTCAATGGTCCCGTAGTGGACAATAGTATGAATGCACAAGTACTTTGATGATCGTTAATCAAAGTGAAATAACATACAAGTACAACATGGCAGAACGAACATTGGAGGACAAATGACAATCATCTGAGCTACCCCAGTGCTGGCGTATCTCAATAGATAGTGGTAACCTCTGAGTGTCAAGGTCCCAAGCTCACCCGCAGTATGCGGTATAGTCACCAATATGGCTATTATCCAACTTCAAGTGGATTAATCCATAAACAATATATGTAGTCTTACTACAATCCCTTAGCCATGATATGCCATGATAGGAGTATTACCATACACTATCAAAGTATACATATGTATTGCCTATGCAATGTATTTCCAAAGTCTGAATGTCATAAGTCAAAGCCGGATGTGGTTACATCACATGATAGTCAATAACGATAATGTTCCGGAAGCTGGTACCGGAAGTAAAGTTCCAAAGGTAGTATTATTTCCGGAAATGGTGGATTAGATGTAAAGTTCCTATGGTATCACTAGACTGTAGCAACCCGGATGTGGTGGACCGGATGTAAAGTATCCATGGTGAATCAATGGGTTGTAATACCGGAAGTGGTAGACCGGATGTAAAGTTCCGATATAATACAAATGGCGATTATTACGTTGGCTAAGACGCCGGGAAAAGTTTCACTTAGGTGACATTCAACTCGGTGGTAGTATAATGATATGATATGTGTGTATGTCTATGGCTGTGACTGTCTGCTGAACGCGATGTAGCAATCACATACTGCTCTATACAGGCCTGTACCCGGAGCTGCTACACACACTGCGCCAGACAGACGTACGGACACTCGGACGACCTGGTACTCTGCACTGACTGGGGTCTGCCCTCAACGAGTGGACCAAAACGTCCAATGTGGCTCGCTGGAGCGATCTCAAGAGGCTACAAAATGAAATGAGCCTCCAATTACTGGACGAATACGCACAGACAGACAGACAGGATGCACAACGGACTAAAACGGGAATCGAACAACGGCAAATCACAGCTGAAATAAAATGTTGTAGGTACATACCAAAATCCACGGTGTCACTGGTGAATACAGTACTATTCTTCTGTTACCAGAAAATATGTGTCCCACCAACACATTGCGAGACATCGCTTATATACGCACCAGTGAAACCACGCACGGAATAATGAATATGCCTACCCCTCGTTCGACATCTCACATAACTTACAAAACTATGGCTTTTTCCATTTAACCCGTGGGTTATATTTGGCATAAATATATGTTCCCACGCCATAAATTCAACCAAACTAGTGTACAGCCCTTGCGGAATAAATACTATCCAACATGGTATATCCCACACTACCATAAATCTGCACACTATAGACCCAGATCTCATAATCCGAAATCTACTGGTCTCGACATGCGAAGGTCGCTTTTGGCCCCGCCAAACCCGTCCACATCGGTACTACGGGCTGTACACTCAAATGAGAGTGTAGCACATACTAAACTCAAATATCGTGGTCATTTACGGAAATATCACGACACAAAGCATCACCAGTATGGGATCTGATATATCCGTGTTGGCCAGTACCAGGCTAAGCTGAAACACTAACCTGTCGCATACATAACAGGGCAGACCATGGTATGGTCTGCGCTATATACTGGCTTCACCTACAGAAGATCCCTTATTTGGTGAACAACTGACACGCGGACAAACTCGGCCGCGCACGGATAGTGGACGTCCGTAATACCAAAAGGGGTATTTTCCCTAGCGAAACCAGCACACGCAGTCAACGAGTTCTCTACCACACACATGCATAGTCTGTGGCAAATATGGCGTGACATCAGTAAAACATTGCTCATAAAAATGGACGTATATTTAAATCCACAAAAATGACACGCATAAACGTATTTCCACCAATACAACATAAGCCCCGTTATTACATGCACATTGTACATGGCAAATGTACATGCTAAATCACAGGTATGTATAAATCACAGGTGTGTGAAAACACAGTACCACACCTCACAAATATACAATTATACGGAAATCCGGAATGTACAAGAATGCACGTGTCACGCGACATATCTCCCCCTAAACAAAAAGTGTTTACACTTTCGTGCATAATCGCGAGACACGTTGGCACAGCTGAATCTACCCCGCTATCCTGCTCAGGTAGCCTGCCCCAGATTGTCGGCCCCTTTTATTGCAACAATACGCATTCTGGCTGACTGTTTCCCTGACCTTAAATGGGATAGGGTACCCCTTAATTCTTAATGGGTATTGCGTTGACAACTTTATCTCATGTTTCTCTATATGGGTGTGTCCCGGTGCGTCCCACCCCAGGGACATTGGGTGAATTTCCCATAAGGTATTCACTCTGACTTGGGTCTTTTGTTTCTTGCCTAAATCAGGCGACAGTGTCAACTTTGCTCTCCGTATCGGACTCTAATCCCCTGGGGACATAACATGTTTTCTTCGGCACTACACCCACTTGGACTAGGATCCCCCTCTACTGTGTCTTCTATCACGGCCGCATTTATTACAGTGAGTATTCCCTTCCCCGGGTGCTCGGGCCTAGTCTCGTACCTCTTTAACATGTTTGCATGAAAGGTTTTCAACTTCCCTCCCATGTCAACCCTATAGTCCCATTCATTAACTACCTCTGTTATGGGGTATGGTCCCTTCCACCTAAGAAGCAATTTGTTGTTGTCTGTCGGTAGTAGTAGAAGTACCTGATCTGCCACTGCATACTGCCTACTACTAGTCTTACGGTTGTAGTACTTTGCGTTCTTTTTGGACGCACTCTTCAAGTTGTCATGCGCGATTTCGCACATTTTCTCGAGCCGTTCGCGCAAGTCGAGGACGTACTGATACGTCGTTTTGACGTTGTCCTCTATGTCCTTCTCGGACCACAGATCTCTTAGTATGCTCATCGGACCCCGAACGGTCCTTCCGTACAATAGTTCAAACGGTGAGAAAGCCAAACTTTCTTGAGGGACTTCACGATACGCGAATAGGAGCGCGTTAATGTGTTTGTCCCAATCTTTGGGACGTTCGCTTGCCATTCTACGAAGCATTTGATTTAATGTACCATTGAACCGTTCCACGAGACCGTTACACTGTGGGTGGTACAGTGTCGTGGTTAATTGTCTCAGCGATAACAATCTACTAACTTCCTCCATGACTGCCGACATAAATTGACTACCCCGATCGGTGAGCATCTCCTCGGGGATACCCAGTCTACTGAACATATCCACGAGAGCTTCCGCGACTCGTTCGGCCTCGATGCTTGGTAGTGGTACCGCTTCTGGGTACCTAGTTGCATAATCAACTAACGTTAGTATGTAACGATTCTTCCGATCGGTAGCTGGAAAAATTGGCCCTACAATGTCAACTGCGACTCGTTTGAACGGAGTGTCTATCAACGGCATAGTTCCTAACGGAACCCTGGTGATGTGTCCCTTTGACACAGTCTTTTGACATATGTCACAAGACCTACAAAACCGTGTAATGTCACTGCCCACGCCTGGCTAATAAAATTCTGATAACACTCGATCAGTTGTCTTCTTAACCCCTAAATGGCCCGCCATGATTGATTCATGTGCCACTTTCATCACGGTAGTCCTAAGTGTTTTCGGGACTACCAGCTGATGGTACATCCTACCTGACCCTATCGATTCGAACTTACGATACAACAAGTCTTTCCGGTATGCGAATTTCGATTTTTTTCCGTTCTTACTTGACCGTACCGTTCCGTCTTTCGCGTTACTTCGAACCGACGTCAATGTAACGTCATGTGCCTGCGCCTCTTTGAATTCATCGCGTGATACGTTCGCGATTGCGGTAGGGACTTTGAGGGTCTTATATGATTCGTCTCGGGCTGTCGTCTGTGACCTAGTTTCAACTGCGCACGATTTTGCGCCTCTAAAATCGGATATCACCGGTAATTCTGACCCGTCTACATTACCTATGGTAACATCATACATTGTATCTGTCATGCAAAGGGCTTCTACATGACCTTTAAATAAATGTGTATCTAGATCTACCAGGGCGGTAGGAATCCCACTCATTTTGCTCCTATTTACCAGCATGCATGTTGAAACCTTGCTTAAAAACTGATCTGGTTGTACTAATCTTTCCCTGACGACCACCCCGGTACACCCAGTATCTCGCATTACTGTGACTTTTTCCCCATTTAATGTGCCCTCTGCTACGGTTAGCCTATCCGTACCAAATGTACATCCGTTAATCAACTCCGGCTGTATCTCGCTACCTGAACATACAATAGTGGTGTCGGTATCAACCAGACAGAAATTTCCTTGGTTTTGCCCTGGTTGTTGCGTGTTTTGCCATCTACCTCTACCTCTGCCTCTAGTGTGCCTTCCGCTTCTACCTCTACTTCTACCTCTGTACCGACCTCTCTGTTCTTTATCTGCAAAACTTACATGTTTCTTTTCCTCGACTGCTGCTGCTTTGTAAGCTGAGGACCGGTCACGTTTAGGACAATCGTAGGACATGTGACCTTCTTTGCCACAATGGTAACATGTCCCGCGATGCCTATCGTAGCCGATCCTGCTGGTACTTCTGTCATAACTACCTCTACTCGGGCTTCTATCATAACTACCCCTACTTATGCTTCTATTGTGGTCTCTATTCTGATACCTGTCCCTATCTCGACTCCTATCTCTGGATCGATTATCTGTACTATTTACCTTGCGCCTCTGGTTGTCTACTGACCTGTACTAATTTCTGTTGCTAGTACTGTTCCTCTGAACTACATACTTGCTACCTACTCTAGCTTCTGCAAAGTAATCTGCCTGAACCGCCATCTCATCTATCGAGTCAAATGTTTTCTCTTTGAGAAATAAGTAGAGCTCACGACTGCATATACTTAACATCTGATCTCTGATCATGTAGTCTAGTACTCCTTCATATGTTATACTCACCTTACCTAGCTCAAACCATCTATCTAAGTAGTTCTTTGACCGACTGACATATTGCACAAATGATTCAATGTTATCAGGTTTGGTGTTTTTGAACATGCGTCTGAACTCATCTTCAGTTAGATCAAAACATTTCAACAATGCGGATTTCAACTTATCATAGTCAAGAGCATCATCAATAGGTAGTCTAGAATATACATCTAATGCCTTGCCCTTCAATAAAGCACTCAAGTGTAGTGACCACTTATCTCTCCCCCACCTTTGAATTGCTGATTACCGCTCAAATCTAGCTAAGTAGCTATCCATCTTGTCATTATTCTGATCAAAATGTGGCAGATTCGGACCGAATGCTCTGCCATAATCCCTATCATGTCTATCTTCATCTACTACTCCACCCCTTTCTACTTTTGCCATTTCTACCTGGTGCTTAGTGTCTAGTTCTCGCAATTTGAATTCTAGAGCTAACTGTGTTTCATTCGCATCTAATCTATCTTTCCCCATCTGTCGCTCAACCTCTTCAGCCAACTGCTCAGCATCTAACCTATCTTTCTCCATCTGTCGTTCAACCTCTTTAGCCAACCTATCATCTAGCCTTCCCTGTCTTTCTCTCTCCTGCTCTTCTTTTACAAAGGCCCTTAACTCTGAATCTGCTAGCCCTAAGCTTTTGCCTATCTCCATTAGCTCCTTAATGGACGACATTCTCACTCTCAACTCAACTCCGGATTATCGATTTACACGCCTTACCCGACGGTACACAAGGTCTCTAGCACTCAAATCACTTGGTGATTTGATTTGTGCGAGTCTCTTGCTTCACGTCTACCAGGTTAAGGTAAATCAATCCGGTCTCTACTCCTAACGACGGTATAAGTTTCTCAATTCGGGTAAGTCAATCCGGTATATGTATGGTCTAATGTAATGGTATATTTACAATTACCCCCTCTATGGTACTGGACACAAAAAATGGGGACTGGTTATCGACACCTGGCAGGATATAGTATTGTTCATACACAATATAATAGTGGTAGTAATCTCGCCTCAGATGTAGAAGTGTCTAGTGATAACCTAGAACACCCGCTGTGCCATCATCACAGGGAGGTACTGTTCAACAAATCAAAAGTTACAATGACCCTTACATCGACTATCTCACAAAATCGTCTCAACTCTACACTTCTGTACCTAGGTAGTCAAATCATGTATGTGGTGATGTATGAGTGCCTAAGTGTTGGAGGGCATCTTACCTTAACTCCCAAGGCAAACACATACAAGATTGAATTTTGACGACACTAGGGGTACAGCTATTCTAGCCTCCTTACTTCAACTGCTTTGAAGAAACTGATTATAAAAAGAGGAAACAAACCCCACTTCTGACACCATTGTCAAGGTCATTACCAAGGTCAGGAATGATCGAGACAAATTGTCTCCCCAATTATCATATGAACCAAGTATACTTCAATTGTTATGACGTTATGGCCAATATAGCTTGATCTGAGGAACGCAAAGTGGTAACAATGCAGTTGAAGTGTAAGGGATAGGCTAGAGTAGATAAGTACACGTAGTCACTTAATCACTTATAATGTACACTATATTACATGGGTAACACACAGGAATACATGATACATTGATATGCGAACATCACTGTACGATGCATGATACTATTCAAGTACAAGGTTGTAAGCCAATCGACTGTTATACTTTAACGCAACTTAAAAAGCTATAGACGAATAAACTCAGTATGTGGTATCTCAATGGTCCCGTAGTGGACAATAGTATGAATGCACAAGTACAGTGAAATCGCGATGGCTCGAAATGCGATGGCTCGTAATGTCGGGCTCGCTCGAAATGGCGTCGCGGTCCCGATAATTTTCCCTATATGTTTAATGTATTTTACATGCGATGGCTCGAAATGCGATGGCTCGAAAAGTGCGATCGCTCGAAACAATTGTCAAATCCCGCGGACACATTTCTCGCTATTTTGCTATACGATGACTCGAAATTGATGTCGAAGTTTGTGTTTGGCTAATTTTCACACCTCCGCGTTAGACTGATTACGAACAAAGGCCGAGCCGCGCTCTACCTGTCTGTGAAATGTGATTTCTTTTCAAGTGCAGTTAATTGCCTAAAGTGGTGCAATTTGATCGTTAATGGGCGATCATTTTCAATTTTAATTAAATAACAGCTCAACGGCATACAGCGATTTATTAAATATTCTCGGTTTCGTCCACTCTGAGTATTTAATAGAGTCTGTTGTAATTATTATTTCCGGAAATGGTGGATCAGATGTAAAGTTCCTATGCCATCACTCGACTGTAGCATCACTCGACTGTTACAGATGTAAAGTTCCGATATAATACAAATGGCGATTATCACGTTGGCTAAGACGCCGGGAAAAGTTTCACTTAGGTGACATTCAACTCGGTGGTAGTATAATGATATGATATGTGTGTATGGCGTTTCACGATGTAGCAATCACACACTGCTCTATACAGGCCTGTACCCGGAGCTGCTACACACACTGCGCCAGACAGACGTACGGACACTCGGACGACCTGGTACTCTGCACTGACTGGGGTCTGCCCTCAACGAGTGGACCAAAACGTCCAATGTGGCTCGCTGGAGCGATCTCAAGAGGCTACAAAATGAAATGAGCCTCCAATTACTGGACGAATACGCACATACAGACAGATAGGATGCACAACGGACTAAAACGGGAATAGAACAACGGCAAATCACAGCTGAAATAAAATGTAGGTACATACCAAAATCCTCCGTGTCACTGGTGAATACAGTACTATTCTTCTGTTACCAGAAAATATGTGTCCCACCAACACATTACGAGACATCGCTTATACACGCACCAGTGAAACCACGCACGGAATAATGAATATGCCTACCCCTCGTTCGACATCTCACATAACTATTACAAAACCATGGCTTTTTCCATTTCACCCGGGGTTTATTTGGGATATATTTGTTCCACGAAAAATATAAATTCAACCAAACTAGTGTACAGCCCTCGCGGAATAAATACCATCCAACATGGTATATCCCACACTACCATAAATCTGCACATTACAGACCCAAATCTCATAATCCGAAATCTACTCGACTGGTCTCGACATGCGAAGGTCGCTTTTTGGCCCCGCCAGACCCGTCCATATCGGTACTACGGGCTGTACACTCAAATGAGAGTGTAGCACATATTAAACTCAAATATCGTGGTCATTTACGGAAATATCACGACACAAAGCATCACCAGTATGGGATCTGATATATTCGTGTTGGCCAGTACCAGGCTATGCTGAAACACTAACCCGTCGTATACATAACAGGGCAGACCATGGTATGGTCTGCGCTATATACTGGCTTCACCTACAGAAGGTCCCTTATCTGGTGAACAACTGACACGCGGACAAACTCGGCCGCGCACGGATAGTGGACGTCCTTAATACCAAAAGGGGTATTTTCCCTAGCGAAACCAGCACACGCAGTCAACAAGTTCTCTACCACACACATGCATATTCTCTACCACACACATGCATAGTCTGTGGCAAATATGGCGTGACATCAGTAAAACGTTGCTCATAAAAATGGACGTATATTTAAATCCACAAAAATGACACGCATAAACGTATTTCCACCAATACAACATAAGCCCCATTATTACACGCACATTGTACATGACAAATGTACATGTTAAATCACAGGTATGTAAAAATCACAGGTGTGTGAAATCACAGGTATGTGGAATCACAGGTATGTGAAATCAATCATACGCACAACAATACAACACAGTACCACACCTCACAAATATACAATTATACGGAAATCCGGAATGTACAAGAATGCACGTGTCACGCGACAGGGAACGACATAGCTAACTCGTGGTAACGAGATCCTATCTCGTGGGAACGAGACCCTATCTCGTGGGAACGAGTTGCTATCTCGATGGAACGTCGTGGGAATGATATGTTATGTCGTGGGAACGATATAGCTAACTCTTGGTAACGAGATGCAGTCTCGTGAGAACGAGAAGCTATGTCGTGGTAACGAGATGCTATGTCTTGGTAACGAGATGCTATGTTGTGGGAACAACATAGAGAAAAAACTGCGAATGTCCCTTTTAAGCTGCCGTAAGAACGCACAGTGACGCAATATATTTTACAGGCACCGCACTATCTAGCTGAACTTCGATAATGTGAGTATAATATTGTAATAAAATGCCACGAAGTCGAACTTGCATCCACTTCACAAATGTCCTGTGCGCAATAATGTAGGAACACTCAGCGCAGAAATTGGTTACAGTGGAGTTGATACTACCTTTGGAGATATAGAGAATAGTAGGTTCGTGCCGTGAATGGGAAAACATATATGGCAAGGCTTAGGAAACGGGATGGGTGAGGCTCTGCCGAGCCCATCCCTTTTCCGTGCCGCGCCAGATATTTTTCCAATTCACGGCACTAACCTACTATTCTATTTATCCCGTTAACATGATAAATATCATTAAAATGCCAAAAGATAACCCCGGCCGCACCCTCAAAATCAGAGAATCGAACCGTACATATTAATATGCATTGATTGGGTCGTATTGACAGGATACCAAAAATGTTTCACGGCACCGTGTTTTACGGCACATACACTCTGTGTTGACGGGATAAATACAGGAAGAAGGAGGACACGATCCGAGTCTGTATTGACTACAGGAAGGTAAACGTTTGTGCGTTTACCACTAGTTGATTAATCTGTACGGTCTGTTTTTAGAAAACCTGTCCAACTTTTACAACTACTTAATCTCTATATATATATCTAATGTTACTGCCACACCCTCTCGCGGAGATTATAGGCAGGCTTGCGCGTCAGAGCAGTTATTAAAAAATGAAGAGTGCAAAAGTAAAAAAGTAGTGGAGTGGAAAGTACAGGTGATAGTGTTATATAGGTTAAGATATCGATTACATCAAAGTGAGATTAAAAAGGGATACAAACAGTTGTTCCAAATTAAGGTCTGTAGTGGAGTATGTTACCGACTCCCTTTTTTAAAGTAGTCAATGGATGGTCACATAACAATGTTATGCGGGAGTCTATTCCACTCCACAACAGCCAGGAGAAAGAATGAAAATGTGTAGTAGTCTGCAGTGGACTGTATCTGTCCATATGCGAGGGGGTTAGACTGTCGAGTCGGTCTAATCGGGTGCTGGAGTTGTAGTGGCACTGGAGCGGCAACAAGCTCATGGACAATCTTATAAAAAAGACATAATAGAGCATCCGCTCGCCTGTTTTCGAGAGTGCGCCATCCCAGTGCACACATCATGCGTGAGACACTCGCATATGTGGAGTAGTTATTTGCAACCCATCTTGCTCCTCTATGTTGCACCATTTACAATTTATGGATGTTTTTTCTTAGTGTAGGGACTCCATATAGGGGATGTATATTCCAATATTGGACGGACAAGTGACTTATAAGCAGTCTGGCGTATACCCTGGTGTTTAGGTTTAATGTTCCTTTTAATGAAACATAATGCCTTATTTGCAGATGTGGTAACCTTATCAATGTGATGGTTAAATGATAGGTATACACTAATATCAACACCAAGGTACCTGTAGTGCTTCACTGCTTCAAGCACATGTCCGTGCAATGTATATGTGGTTGGGATACGAGAATTGTCTTTGGCGATGTGTATGACGTTACACTTACCTGGATTGAACTCCATATCCCACTGGAGCTCCCACTGATGGAGTAGATCGAGGTCATTTTGCAGTGTTAGAAAGTCTGCTTCGCGAGAAATGGCAAGATATGCAGCAATGTCATCGGCAAACAAGCGCACTTTGGAGGCAATGTCTTGAGGCACATCATTTATATATAATACAACGAGAATAGGACCGTGATATGATCCTTGTGGTATGCCAGAAGTTACTGGGACTGAATCCGATGCAACGTTCACAAGCATTACCCTCTGGGACCTGACTGCAAGAAATGCCTGTATACACCGCGATGTTACCCCCTCTGACACCATACGAGTGTAGTTGATATAGGAGTTTGGGGTGACTGACCTTGTCAAATGCCTTACTGACGTCTAGTAGCACAAGGTCAGTCTGCTGACCTTCTTGGTGATTTCTTGGTCATTTACCAAGGACACCAGCTGCGTCTCACATGATATCTTGGACCTGAACACATGTTGTAGGTCATACATGATATTTTGTTGTCTAGATGTGACTAGTGTGACTGTGATTATATTAGTGGTAACAATATGTTCCATAAGCTTACAGCAAATGCAAGTAATGGATATCAGTCTGTAATTGGATGCTAAACACCTCTCACCTTTCTTGAATAAAGGACTAAAATTTGCCTCGGACCAGTCATGGGGCACGGTACCTGTGGAGAGAGATTCCTGGAATATAACGGTTAGCATAGGTGCTATTTCATCTCCGAGCTGCTGCAAGATTAACGGCTTGATCTGATCTGGTCCGGCTGCCTTGTGTGTGTTCAGGCCCTTGTGTAGCTTGTGAATACCTTGTACATATATTATAACTGCAGGCATTGGGTTTAGAGGGCTGGAGACTTGTTCTGGTAACTTACCTGATTGTCTGCGTTTTAGTATAGCTTGCTCACAAAGTTGGCTAAGCTTTCGTGGAAATTTGGGTTTAAATACTGAGTGGAACTGGTTGTTAAGTATATCCGCCTTGGTTTTAGATTCAGTAAATAGGACGCCATTACGTTTGAGTGGGGCTATACCTTGAGTCTTGTCTGGTGTTCTTTATCAGACATAAAACACATTTGAATTTGTGTTGGAGTGAAAATTCCAAAGGTATCGAGTATTTGGTGAAGGTAAAATCTGTTCCTGCAGTAAAAAGATTAATTTCTAAAATATAAAATCTGGAGCGCTGTTCTTGTCTCAAGTCTTTCGAATTTCGCTTTTCAATCTGTTTTTCGTATCTTCGAACGGCGCCAATGAACTAATCATACACTGCGGTTAAGTACTTCGATATGTAGTGTTTCGATTTGACGTAACGATATCTCAATCGTAATATAACCATAATGGCTCTGTTTGGACTACCACGTGTATAATTATAAATATATAAATATTATCGCCAGTCAATAAATGGATAAAACATGTCTGGAAAACTGAATTACATATACGTATTGGTCCTACACATGAAATGTCAGCATATGTTTGCCATGAGATAACAAATGCTATCGAGAGTCAACCGCCATAACGCGCAATACACTGGAATGTTTAAAGGTTCTCAGGGTGTCCGGATTTGAGAGCTTTCAACTGTAGTTCATGGCTATGAATTTTCCCAGACATGTATATACGTGCTTTGCCATCGTGGACACCATAAAACTTAATCAATGTGGCATTTTCTTGATGTCATGCTAATCGAGATTTCATGGAACACTGACAGTGTCCGTCAATAGAGTGTCATTACTGAAAACGTTTATAGTTCGGGGGCATTTGTTCAGAATCCGACACCTCGTGTTAATTTTTCTTTCTTAGTGGTTTAGTATTCATCTGGGATCCAACTTTTCGAAAAATCCTGGTGCCATTTATTTTCAGACACTTTCAATGTCATTTCAAGGTCATTCAAACTCAAAGTCAAAATCCTGGTATATATTCCATAAAACTGAGAAATGTTTCCATTTGAAGTATCAGTCAAGTCGGTAATATGCATAACACTAATTACAGATCAACTGTAATCAATAAATGGAACAACAATAATCAAGGTCAAGGTCACAAAACTATATTTTCAAGGTCAACAAGTGAAAACGGGCATGGATTCTTATTTGTAATATTGTTTCTGTACCATGGCGTACATATATCACAAAACTATATTTTCAAGGTCAACAAGTGAAAACGGGCATGGATTCTTATTTGTAATATTGTTTCTGTACCATGGCGTACATATATCACTGCTTATTACACATCGGAAACATATCTTTCACAGACATGTGGCATACTGTTCATTAGTTAACCAATCGCAACAAACATGTACATTCTTAATTTATTACTAGTGGATGTCATGGTGGGCTAGTACACGAATACACCCCGGTATAAATCTAACTTTTTTGTTATATTTCCGAGGCAAACAGAAACCAGCGCTTCATGGTACATGTATTTGTTTTTTCGTGGCTGTTTTTATAAAGGTTCAGCTGTCAGAAAACTGTGGGTGTCATTGTTTCCAAATAGGTTAAATGTCATTTCAAGGTCATTGAACATCAATATAATGTTGATGCAATATATATACACAATGTACTTTAAAACAAATTAATTTATACAATTGTCAATATTATTCTTTATTATTGGACATGTTGATATCATTAAATGTATTTATGGAATAGAAAATCAATCACCAAAGGTCAAAGTTACAGAAATGTTGATACGTTTAAATGCAACCATTAACTATGCATATTTCGAAGTTTTGTCATAATTCGGCATGTATTTCTAAAACAAAATATCTTCACAAATGCAGTTATTAAATGTGTTTTTTTTTGTCAAGTTGAATGGCAGCTCAAAGACATTGGCAATTAAGAATAATGCAGTATTTTATTTAACCAGCGCAAAATAAAACGATATATATATATGACATTATTCAACTATGCTATGCTGTTACTATTGTGTATTGCTTTATAACTATGATTGCATGGGTTCATCGGTCTCCTCAATGTCTGTTGTTTTCTATTGTTGATAAGGTCTCAGTTTGGTAAATAACGTCGTAAATATAAACATTATGACTGTGCAAACCAAAGTGCCGACGGTATTCCTAATTTTAAACTACGAATATTTATAACTTTAACCTATAATCGTTGAACATATGTATAAAATCGAAACACACGGTTCAAATGAAAATCAAATAAGATGATAAGTTCAACGTGACTTGTACACAGAGAGTATTAAAGTATTATTTGCATTTGAAATAAATCGGTATCACGACTAACGGTGTCTGATTAGTAACACAATTTCAAGAAAAGAAGAAACTATAACGTGAATTACATAAATGTTTCATAAAACAAAACCACACCGGAATTCCAATACTAACGAGACGTATTAGGGATATATGACATTGTATAATTCCAATGGTTACATACAATGCAATCCACATATTGATGACAACCACGATACCGACATGGAAGGGAGAATGAACATACATTCTAGTTGGTGCCTTAAATTAGTTGACAATAATGTAACCATTATATGTTAAATGCACTTGAATAGATTGGCGTAAAGATATACAGAATAGTATATTGATTGTAACATCACGTGCGCTTATCAAATGTCATAGATGGCAATACACTTCTATTTTCCATTGAATTGACCATATCCGTGCTGCGAGTTATCCTTACCTCATCAACATTTGTAGTAGTATACTATAATGTTAATTGACACAATGACTTCCATCCGTATTCACACTGAGATTACATTACAACCATAATACATATATATGACCGCGCCTAATATTCCGAATAGCAGGATGTATACGACATCCGAGTGAGGGTGAATTCACTATTGTCCACACAATAATAGAGGTTTATTTAGGAAAGTTTTTTTCACGTAATTAATATTACCAGCTTATAATATCAACTTTTATATAAGGTATGACAGGAACAATAAACTACAAGGACATCTCATAATCATACAGACAACCACTTAACAATCACACAATTTTAGCAAATGTTAGTAAATAAGAAATAGAGGCCCGTCAATGGTACAATGATACAAATCATAACTTTCCTAATCAGAATGACATCACATTATGTATATTTCCTAATACATGTATATACTGTCTTGGCTACCAGCAATCTGTTGTGCCATCCCACTATTAAATGTAATTGATTGCCTCAGACGGATTGCCTCTTGAGGACCATAGTAATAACAAACATGCAAGCAATATGACAATGCAAGCATTATGACTTATAGTTGTAATGAGTAGCACATGCTATGGCATATACGCATACGCTTTATACAGAAGTTCAACTTTGCAGCGGATATCCTAGAATTTCGTCGTTAAGAACACGATTAGCGCTCTGAATTCAGAGCATTTGTACATATTTTGTTACATATAGAATAGAAGCTCATACATATGAAATAAATATAGGTGCCTCGTTGAATACATTGATTACTGCTGTCCCCCTAATGTACTTAGTGGATACCCAAGGGCATGAGTGTTCTTGTTTTCCATGTGTCTAGTATCTACACGATTTATACTTTCCAGTTTAAAGTTGCTTAACACATGTGATAATATTGCATGTAAACAAACAACCAAATTTGCTGAGTTTGCGGAGGAGGAAACTTTAGTTATTACAATGACTAAATTACTTAGAATAACCTGTCGCTGTGTCAACTCGCACACTGACTTCTGGATGTACATGAGCTTATCATAGGATATGCAACTATTTTTCTCGGAAATGAATGCACTTTCTTTATGCTGATTATATATAAGGTTCACACGAATATGAAGACTCATTTGATGGAAACATGTGAAGTGAATTGCAGATATCATTGTAGCTACTAGTAATATGTGTTTGCATATACCGGTACAAACCGATGAGAATTGCACCGACGAAAATTAATTCAGTCTATGCAGATTACAGGAATATCATCTCCTTCAAAAGTGCCATTGCTACAGCACGTCATTCATACAGTACAATAGCAGGGCCGTAAAACATGGTTAGACTCGTTTAGCTCAGACATTATTCCCTGATATGGGATACGCATGAGCACTCTATAAACCAATTAATTGTATGTGAATACTAAGTCAGGTGAGCGAATCCTTATAACCACAATGGTCATTCTTTCAAAGAATGTTAAAAAATGTGTGTACATAATTCAATTAAGCCAAATATATAATTATGTATCTGGCTTTGTCACATGTTGATCCTGGGGAAATCGTTTTATTTTGCAGGCAATCTTGAAATAATAATTATTTTATACACTGTATTAGGCAATATTAATAATAGCTGAACATGTTGAATTCTTTGGTACTCTTAAAGGCCGTGGCTGAAAATACTCAATAAATATCTTGGGGCATCATTATTCTTGAATTAAACAACACTGCTGAAACATTTAGGGAACATTATCAGTATGCATGGGTTTAAATGCAGGACGGTGGTGATTACTATCTGCCACTCCTTAGGTAAACCGTTATATGGTAGTTAATTAGTGTGAATGGACTACAACAGACTGGACATGACACCTGTAATAACTAATTTAAAAGCCATCTGGATAGTCGCTGTACCAAGCAAGCCATTTTTCTGCTAGCCAGCACGTGAACGTTTCCTATTGCACCATGAGCATTATACCATCAAGTATTTAACAATGGAAATTGGCTTGAATATATTCCATACCAATCAAAATGAACATATCAAGTGTCATCAATGGAGTCAAATGCCCTAAAGCATATGAATGTGGGGTGGGATGGGGGGGGGGATAGGGGCTATTGTTGCTCGTTTCTGTGTTCTCAGGCTGCCAGTATAAACCAATCTCTGTTTTGCTAGTATATCTGCATACTCTAGGAGAGAGAGGTGGCAGGGCTTTTGTGTTTTCAATTTCTGGCAATCTGACATATTGTTGTTTCAAGTATTTCAGTATTATCATAATAATATATGCAGGAACAAAAGTCAAAAGCCATGTATTTGAATTACTGTCTGCTGCTGTTTTATATATTATCTTCTTTATCAGTAAAGACATAGTTTGTCAACACTTTATAATCACTATGCCTCCGCAAGAGTTGTGTCTGTGTGTGGGGTGGGGGGGAGGGGGGAGGTGGACTGGAGTCAGGTTGCCCGTCCGTCCGTCCGTCCGTCCGTCCGCACGTTCGTCACTAAACTTAACATCAGAGAAATATGTTAAAACATCTATTTCATTCATCGAACATTCTTAATATTTCACGCATGCAGTCCTCTCATGGTCTACTACCATGCTGTGACAAATCCATGACCATCCAACCCAAGGTCAAGGTCACATACTTAGTTTCTTTACAAAACTTAACATAGGTGAAATCTGTTATAACCTATATTTCCTTCATCGAACATTCTTAATATTTCACGCATGCATTCCTCTCAGGGTCTACTGTCATGCTGTGACAAATCCATGACCGTCCAATCCCCGCTGATCCCAAGGTCAAGGTCACAAAACTTAACATCGGAGAAATCATGCTATGACACATTCATGACTGTGCCACCCCCGCTAAGCCCAGGGACAAGGTCACAGACCCACAGACTACAGATAAACACATTTAGGGGCACATTCCGTAAGCCTCGCTTACTGACAAATCTAGGTTACATTGAAAATGATTCTCAAGTGCTGCTAAAGCATGTTTTTTTATGAGAAAAATGAAAATTAGAAAATAAACAGCAGACAACAAAAATTAAGTCAGCAATGTAAGGGTTAATGCCGTTAAGTTTATATAACTACATACGTATTATATAATACACGCACCATGAAATTACCAGGCAAAACTAGAGATTATGTTTGTATTTAATTTATTTAATGGAGAAATTCTTACAAACGTTTCGACGTAAATAAATGGTCAAGTCTTTCAGCGATCTTGCGACAGTCAAAAAGAGCAAGGTCATGCTAATTGAAGGTCACGTATGTTTCATTCGTTTCTGGTCACTGGCACAGGCTATTGTGCTGCATAGTGGCTGTACTGTTATATCTGAAACCATTGGACTTGACCCATAGTTTGCGAAAAGTAGGTAATTGTCACGCGAATGCCATTGTAGTGTTTTCTATTACCTTTCAAATGCAATGCACATGTAAATATCGCATACGAATACATGTACTTTGTACATCTACATGTACATGCATTTATTTGTCATTAGTTCATTATACAAATCTAATTATAAGAACGACGCCAACGGCATGTATCCCATCGCTGCGGTGGCTGGATCACAAACATGCACATTGATACTGTAAATAAGTTATAGGAGTATAGAGGAATGCGCATGCATTTACTGAAAGATAATATGGTTAATGACAAAGATGCATATGAAGTTTCAAGTTAATCACTCATATGGTGAAGAGCTTATAGCAGAATGAATGTGCTGAAGTGGGAATTTCAGAGTTATTTTAAATTGACCGATGCCAAGGTGGAGGGAGCATGCTGGGTTGTGAAATGAAAATATGGATGATAATAAACATGCATATGAAGTTTGAAGCCAACTAGTTGTACAGTAAAGAAGTTATAGGAGAATGGAGAAACGTGCACGCATCTACTGGACATACATTTCTATGTGATTTGACCTTGAGCATGTGGCGAGCAAGGGTGGGGTGGGGAATGGAGATATGGATGGTAATACACATGCACATGAAGTGTCAAGATAATCTGTCCTACAGTAAAACAAAGTTACAGGAGAATAGAAAAAGGCACACACATCTATAGGACGCAAATTTAAAAGTTGGTTGACCTTGACATTGGGCATAGGGAGAGCATGAGTGTGGTGGGGAATGGAAATATTGATGATAACAAACAAGCACATGAAGTTACAAGCCAAGTGGTTGTAAATAAAACAAGTTATATGAGAATGGGGAAGTGCGCACGCATCGACTGGACGTAAATATTTAAGTTATTTGACCTAGACATTGGGCATGGGTGGGGCAGGGAATGAAAGTATGGATGATAATGAACATTCATATGAAGTTTCAAGCCAATATGTCATACATAAGTTATAGGCGACTGGAAAACGTGACGGACAGACAGACTGACGGACGGACAGACGTACACACTGTGGTATACTTGCAAACCCACTTACCTGTGCACCTGTAAATAGTCTGCTTGTTTCAACATTACAATTACGCACGAATTGATCCACGAGTATACGTGGTTGAAGATGGACGGACAGACGGACGGACGGCTTTAGCATCCAATTTTCGCTACACGATGGGATAAGTACTGGTCAGATGCATGCCACAACATACCACTGATAGTGTCATATCAAGGCAATACTTCTGAGAAATACATGCATTAGGCACATGGGAGTCGGGAGCTATTGTGATGTATAACCCGGCTACATGTGCAATGATACTGCTGTTATCTCTGGTGTGTGGTAGGACTGCCAGCAACCTGGCTAATTACCGAATTGTGTGTCCTAATGTTGTCTGGGGAGCATGGTTGTTTGTATAACTGATCTGAGCTGTATTTAATGAGATTATTGAATGCGATTTACGTCTTCACAAGTGTGAACAACCCTGGTATTTAAGTAAAATAATGAACTTGTGCATCAAACTAAGTGTTTTAACATATTTTTGTTCATATGAAAAGGCGGTTTGGTGGGCATTTTGAAATTTAAAGATGCTAGTGTATGCGAAACGGTATCAATATATTTCTTAGGAGATACCCTGAAGTGACAATATAGTCATAGATACATACATTTCATTTACGCTTTTACGTGTCAAATAGACAATCCTATCTGAAAACGTATCTTTCTGGCGGCCATCTTGAAAATAAAATATGACCGCCTTGTGTGGACAAAACTAATATTTTTCTACTAGTAGCATGTAGAATAGCTATTAGTTCGATCTTCTGAGCAATTTATATCATTACCGGGTCAATTGGAACTTCACATTATCATATCCATATCACTATTCGGACACCAAACATGCTTGAATTGAAGTTCAATGATCTTGAAATCACCTTGAACATTATATGAAAAAATGGCACCCGGATTTTTTGGAAACCTTATACATTCAAGTTCATAAAAACATCGGGTGCCAAAAATTAACATGAGGTGCCGGATTGTTATACATATGTGTACATTTTCTCCCGGACTATTAGATTAATGACGTCAAACAAACGTAATCAACCAACAACGTGGTGCGACGCATTCTTGGAAGGTGTAAATATTGATTAATGAAAGTAAACTACCACGTTATATCGCTATCCAAATATGACAACCTGTTTTGTCTGTCTAGATGCATGGTGATGTCCGCTGACCAGCATCTACACTGGTCGAATAGGGATATTTCCGTGTTTTGTATGTGGATGGATAAATAGGGCTTATGGGATGTGTGACCACTGTAGCTCCAGATCAAATGTCATATTCGCGTAGCCTGAAAACAATTTGTATCTCTTGTTAGAAATACGGCTGGTGTTTCATTGGTGGAATGGCAAACTGTAAAGATCCTTATCAGACTCTGCGGATGCGCAGGCTGATCTGGATCTACATGTATCGTATAAACGACATGTATAAGCCCAATTCCTCCAGTCACAACCAAATATAACGACATATAGTGTCTAATAGTGTCTTATATGCAATTAAATACACCTAATGGTTACTACGTGATGGATGGGTTGTCTCTATCAACATCTCAGTCGCTCTTTCCAGCTGATTATCATGTGTAATGTCGATCATATGTGACTCACCGTAATAAATGGGTCCAATTGAGCCCATACCCCAAGTTTTGGACCGCGAATCGGTTGCGTAGGCTGGTCTGATTACTCGCTGGTTAGACATGTTGGTAGTTGATAGTATCTCCTAATTAGGACTTAGGATCTCATAATTAGGAGATACATATATTTTAGCATTGGCACCAGGACGCTTCCTTAATTGGGAGTATAAGCTGAATATGTGCTACAAAGCCAACTATTATAGGAATGAATGGCAGTTTTGTGGAATTCAACAAAAAGGCCATTCATTCCTTATAATTCCAGCATTTGAAATAAATTCATCAAGAAAATGGGTTTATTTTCCATTTTCTTAAGAATTATTTTAATTGCGCCTCACGGTTACGGAAAGTAGATCGGCGTGGGAGTTTACTGGGATATAAATTTTGGACAGAGACTTGCTACGGGCCAATCAAATGTTAGGGAATTGTGAAAATAAGTTTGAGCTGGAATTATTTCCTCAATTAACCGAGCACTGAGATCTTACCCACCACGACGGAAATCGGGCTTAAGGAGCGTAGGTCCTGACCATTGAGAACACTCACGATTTGCGAGATATACACATATGTAACATAGCATATCAAATCGATATAAGTGAAAACAGTATAATATTAAACGAGGCTGAAACATCTAACACACAGTATCGAGCAGTATTAGTGTAGAGCCAAACTAAGCGAACGCGACTCTATCTAGAGCCGGCCTGGTAGCCACCACAGTAGGTCAAGTTGTGCCATGGTAATTGTCATATATTTATACCGTGATCAATGTCTCGTTTCAAAGCCATGGCTTATTTACTATAGTACGAGGGTCTTTCCAGAAGTTCGTGGAAATTATTTACCGTCCACAACATATGAATTTAAATACGTTGTATGACGCAATTTACGCATGCAATTATTTAAGGACCTGTTCTACACCTGTAGCCGATTTCACCAAAATTGTTAACTTATCTAGCTAAGTATACTTTGAGAGACTACTCATTTATTTCCCCCGAAATGCATTATTTCATTTAGAACTAACGACTGCATATAGTTGATGATGTATGCAGAATTATTATACTGAATTTATTACATTATCACAGCCAAAATGGCTGTGATAATGTAATACATTTAGTATAATACAAACTTTTGTTTGTATCCTTAAATTGAACATTTCTCCCTCAAAGGGTACTTAGCAAGTATATTATGTGTAACAAAGAGAAATACAAAAGGAAATTACAAAAAATAAAAGTATGCTTTGCAAGTTTGGTGAAATAGGCTACAGATGGGTTTGTTACCTCATAGACTGTCGTTGGCGGAGCTTATGCAAATATGCAGAACATACGATAATAGCAGCATTAGTAATAAGACGTCAGAATATCAGACGACTTAATTGTGGTATAGGATTTCTGAAAACAATATTGAAATCATTTATTGTGTTGATATTCTTTATTTTGTGAAGGCTGAGCAGATAATGACCAAATGTGACAACAATATGAGACGAGCTATGTAGATTTTACCTAAGAGGATGTGCTATATTATTATAAACATTATTTACAAAATGTACGATATATTTCGTAGACGACATCAAAAGTTGACGAAATGTTCGGATGTCTATCCTTAATTTGAACATTTCTCCCTCAAAGTGTACTTAGCAAGATAAGTATACTTTTCAAATTTGGTGAAATCGGCTACTGATCATCATTTGATTTTGACATACATGTAATTGCTTCGTAGTTTAAAGACTTTACTTCACAGAACACCTTCCCTTGTTTCGAAGGCAATAGCTTCGTAAATGTGAATGAATATGTATAAAGTGTATCTGGCCCTGTACTTCTATGTGTATACAATACCGTGTATGCGTTGCAATCTGAGTCATCTAAGCATGGACAAGCTATCGGCCAGTTTCACTTCTTGTAGCGTTTGACACAGACAGCTCAGCATTTGATAAATTAAGGTAATATATGTTTTAAAATTAATTATGTACAACGTCCTATCCGTAGTCCAAGTCAATACCAAGTTTGATTTCGGACGACAAATGTGCCAATTTCTACACAGGCGATCGAGAGTGCACATTCATATAATATATCTTGCATGCTCACAGAGTAATTACCACATACATGTATACTGTACTGAGTGCACTAAGGAATATTAATTATTGCTGTTTATGGACGTGTGCTCATATCATAAAGGTGTTGCTAGCAGACTATAAGTGGTAATGTTGTCATACCTGTAGTTCTACAATGAGCTGAGTGAAGTGACTTGGCCATTGCAGATTTTGGAAAAGATCACCTTTATAACTCACTATATCAATCATGTTGTATACATTGAATTAACTTATTGATAGTACATTGTAAACGAATATCATTGCAACATGTTGTACCAACTGTTATTACAAGTTGAATATACCACTCACTACTTCTTCTCCTGTCCAGGATATACCCTACATAGAATCCAGCTAATCATGCCAATAGACAATTTACAAGTTTACTGTCAACGGACCCTCCATCAAGGTGTATGATCACGTTGTTACAACAACAACAACACGTACAGAAACATCCAGAAGCCCTCCGATTAAAAATACGTATTATTTTATTTGGTCCTTATTATGTAACTGATTTAATGAAATATGGAGCATCAAGCACATCCTGTTAAGCTGCATTTGGTGGTCTAGGTACTTTGGCCCAAACTTCTGTCGTTTTTGCGAAGAATCGATCTACCGAACTCCCGGGACCACCAAATTCAGCTCATGAAAACGCGTTTGCTGCGCCATATTTCATCAAATCCGTTGCCTATAAAGGAAAATATAAAATAATACTTACATTGGAGTGGGCGCGCTTTCATCACTTTCAGCCATTGTTGTTGTTGTTGTAACCACATGATCATGCACCCTGTCCATAAGCTATGGTACTATACAACTTGACGATCCTACTAACGAAACAATATTTACTACTGTAAGAATGTACATAGAGAACACAAGTCTCTTAACAAATGGTACGGTATACAGCTTGTACACGACTGTGTGGTTACTTCTAATGAGTTTTGTTTCCATTTATCTTGTTGTGACACTATTCTCGTTAGTTGGAATGAACATAAAATACAAGATGGCGGCACTTTCCGTTTTCTCACCTCATTATATATTCATGATTATATATCATGTAACATATTATTCCGCACTTTGCTGTTGCCATGGTGGTTTTTTTGCGTAGAAAATCAATAAAGTATACACATCGAATTGTTAATTTATGTTAAAGCGTATTCAGTTTTTCATATTAATATGAATTAGTATCTTCTATAGACACGGAATAGTTCTGTTAGTCATAAATCTCCTCCACAAAAATGTAACTACTTTGTAATGCGGCGTGTCAACGAGAAAATTGGAATTTGAGGCACCCCACGGGTTACGACTGAAACTGGAGGTATCTAGCGGGAACATAAAATAATTAAATAATGCAAAAATCGGTAAAAGGGGCGTTATATAGTCATAAAAGAAATAGAATAGTATTTGTTTTCCTCAGTGTAAGATCGATTTTATTTCATCTCGTGGACGAAAAATGTCGGATTTTCACTCGTAGCTTTGCCACTCGTGAAAATCCGACATTTTTCGTCCACTCGATGAAATAAAATTCGATCTTATTCTGAAGAAAACAAATATCCTCTATATCCTTAAAGCTTAGATCTGGTATAAATATTTTGATTTGTATAATAACGAACTAAAATAGTTGTTTTTTCTCAGTCCACTCAGTAGGTTATACTATAGGGAGACAGTTAGTTTTGTATATTCTGTAGATATGACATTTCAACAAAATAAACACTTATTCACCATTACCCCACGTATTGATTGGCATTATTAAACATCTTATATCAGACGTAAATTTGCACATTGACATTAGGGGCGATAACCGTATGTCCTTACTATGTACTCTCTGTATTTATTTTTTGATTTTCAATGATTATACTTTATAATCTGTCGAAAATATTATTTTTTAGGTGACGCATTTAATTGGTAAAAATAATTGAAAAATATCATGCCTCATTTGCATATGAAAATAACCTGATACCACCGCAAGTCACTATCAGTAAAATAATAATTATTAAATGATTATAACTGTATTGCAGTCACTAGTAATTTTTAGGACTGGTGTAATAGATACACAATTATACACATATTTAATTCCTATGAATAACAGTTTGTGCCTACTGAGTGGGCATGTACCATTAATTCATGTATATTTACATATTGTCATCCATAATACATCTACCAGGTATCGCAGGAAGCAGAAAGTTGGAACATGAAACAAGAATAAAATCCCATTTTAAGCTGATGGCAGTACTAATTATGTTTGTTATTTCCTGGTTTTAGATACTAATTAAGCCACATGTTAGGGAGAGGACTTATATAAGCTTGCTTTAAATCCAATCCCATTTGTATAATTATGTATATACAAATATCGATGCCTTACTTGTAAATTATATACAAATAAAATATGTTTAAACCGACTGTTATTTGTTTATCTGTCATATTACTTGCTGTATGTGTCAAACGCTACAAATGGTGAAACTTAAGGAGAGCATATACATACTAAGATGGCCGAGATCACAATTCCATGCGCCGTATAGGATACAGTAACAAGATAATATTCACATACACATGTAATATGTTATACATTTACAAAGCAATTATATTTGAATCAAACAATGAGCATGAATAGAACGGGTCCTTAATATAGTATTTACATCTTATCACATGTGTACATGATGCCACGTACGATACAATTCGTTCAAATACATTTTACATGTGCCATTCTATCTATAATTGTAATACATACATGGCATACCCACATACAATGACAATTAATTATTGATAGTATCAATACAGTTGCCTTTCTCCCCATGGTCACCCTTGATAAAATATACTATTTTACAACAAACACTACTTACACATTCAACCTAAATCCAAATGGTTAAATCTTTGTATTAAAACAACTGAAACTTTTGCCATGAAACATCAAAATCGTGAATGTAATGGAATATATGTATAACATTTAGCCCATCAACACAGTGCGTATGTGCCGTGAAACACGGCTCCGTGAAACATTGTTGATATCCTGTCAATACGACCTAATCACTGCGTATGAATATGTGCGGTGGCTGTGGTTATCTTTTTTTGCATTTTAAAGCCATGTGTAGGTGTTGACGGGATAAATAGAATAGTAGGTTAGTGCCGTGAATGGGAAAAATATCTGGCGCGGCACGGAAACGGGATGTGATCGGCAGAGCCTCGCCCATCCCGTTTCCTAAGCCTTGACAGATATTTTTTCCCATTCACGGTACTAACCTACTATTCTCTATATATGTGAAATTTATTTTATTATTGCATGCTATATGTCGCATGGAGCTGCCATTTCGGCCATCTTACTATGCACATGTCATCGGTCAGTGTCACCTCTTACAGCGTTTGACACAGACAGCAAAAACAATATGACATATAAGCTAATACAAGTTGGCGTAATATGTTCAAATGATAAGTATTTACAACGTTCTATCACCTATATCATGCCACAGTATACACCATGTTTTATACTTGTTTTATTAGTGTGTCACTTCCAAAATCAACAATAGCCATGTTGAACTGTGTAAATCATCAGGTCACTCCACTCACCTAAGGTTAGAACCACAGGTATATGGCAACGGTACCACATATATTATACTAGCATCACCTTTATGATAGCAGCTCACGTCCATAAAAGTCAATATTTCTGACTGCATACAATAAAGTATACATGTTATATCCGTTATGTACAGTTAAGATAGTCTGTACGACTGTGCAGTCAAAATAGCCAATATTACATACATTTATAGTTATAGTCAGACTTCGTAACTGTGGGCTACATATAACTCAACATAATTTATACCACGTTGTAAATAATTCATTTTAGAACACACTGCACTAAATCGTATTAGTTTATCTGTCAAATTCCGGGATGTCTGTATCAAACGCTTACAGAGGTGGAACTGGCTGCTAGCTTGTCCATACATACTAAGATGGCTCATATGGCAACTCCATGTACAGTATATACACTAAGAAGAACAAGGTCACATAAAACACTTGTCTCCTGTCACAGCCACATAGGTGATATTTGCACTCCTTAATATTTACATGCCAGGAAATCTGCCGGCTGAGTGGCCAGAACGCAGGCTAACAATTATAAATGTATGCTAACAGTCCTCCCGACACCGCAGTCCGTGAAAGTGTTTTTTTTTCAACTAGAAACCCGCTATCTTTAACCATTGGATAAAACGCCTAAATGGCTTTTTATAAATTGGATTGACGCTATAATTACCTCACATATCGCTTCGCCGCACTCATTTCGTCATTATTAGACATATATTTCAGAATTGAATTGAATTGACAAGCGACATCATCCTAGAGGCGGAACGTATATACATGTACACGTATCTAGCAACTATCTATCTATCTACACGACTTGGGGTCCGTTTCACTAAACTGCGTACGACTAAGAAGTTCGTAAGTGCAACATGTACAATAACATTTGCACTTATAGCGGATGCAGGCAAATTCTTTTTGGATGAGTTCACATTTAATGACATTTACACGTAGGTGGAACATGGTAGCGTTTGTCACTCACATTAATGAGAGAAACCAATTTTTAAAAATCTTCGTAGAACATTTTTATCGTACGAAGTTTAGTGAAACGGGCCCTTGGTTCGTAGATTTATACTAGTATTTGAGCAACCTTGTTTATGAGCGATTTTGGCTGTGATAATGTAATAAATTCAGTATAATAATTCTGCATACGTTTAATCATCAAATATATGCAGTCTGTAGTTCTATATGAAATAATGCATTTCGGGAAAAATAAATAATTACTCCCTCAAAAACAATTTGCTAGATAAGAATACTTTGCAATTTTGATGAAATCGGCTATTATCTTTTCATACCAAATACATAACTATACTACTCGTATATGTGTCTGTGACTGGAGAAATGGGACGTATTGTGCGACCAGTGTAGATGCAGATCAGCCTGTGCACCCGCACAGTCTGATCTGCATCTACACTGTTCGCCATTAAATCACTAAAACACCAGCCATGCTTCTGCCAAGCAATGGAGATCATTATCAGGCTGCCGCAGTGTGCTATTAGTAGGGGATACATGTGCAACTTCTAGGACTGGTTGGAATTTATATGAATTATATAGTGTAAATACGGAATATTCCGGATGAGATGGATACATTTTCACAGCGGGGTATTGTCGCGCATCGATGATCAGTGAGTCACGAGCTATACAATGGAGTGTGCTGCGTACGGTTAATCTTTTGAACAATATACGATTCGCCGTGAATAGAACACCGACTGGGGGTAATTAATTAATTTGTTCAAAAAATTAACCGTACGCAGGCACTCGATTGTATCGTATTCACGGCTCATTATAGACATTATTCACGGTAATTGTGGAATCGAGCGTCTCGCGATTACTGAAGTAAAACGTACAGCTCAGTACGTTATTTTCCGCATTAGCATCGCCGCTCGCGGGAAAACGACGCCTATCCCGGGGTTCGACACTAGCGAGCCACAGACAGCGTCCAGTTAAGTAAAGTATGGAAAGCCAGTCGAGCGGTGGTGGGAGTCCAAGAGCCTTTTGAAATTCAACGCACCGTGTACCATCGGACTGTACGGTCAGTCCGGCGCGGGGAAAACGTGTTACGTTATGAACATTTTAGCGCAAGCGGACGCTGTATTTACTAAAAATGTTTGCAAAATTATATTTGCTTACAACGTGTGGCAAGACGTTTACGCGGAAATGGAACAGACCATAGATAGAATACAATTCTACGACGGGCTGCCGTCGAGAGACTTACTGCTACAGCGGGGCGAACGCTATCAGCATTTGGTACTGGTCTTGGACGATTTTATGTACGAAATTATCCAAGATAAAACTTACAGCCATCTATGGAGCGTGTTATCGCACCATATGAATATCACAATCATAATGACTAGTCAAAATTTGTTCGCTCAAGGGAAGTATCAAAGGACAATTTACAACAATTTCCACTATCTACTGATATTCGCCATGCGCGACCGCAGACAAATCTCCTTGATCGGGCAGCAGATTTTTCACGGAAAATACAAGGAATGTTCTCTGGTGAAGTATTACGATATCGTTCAAAGTAGCGGAAAATATAAGCCGTTATTGATTGACCTGAGCCCCAAAGGTTCACGGCTGACCTCTACCTGGTGAACAGACAATCGCGATGAAACCATAAAAGCCGTATGGACATAATCATCGGACTGCACGCACGGACCTGGGGCCCGTTTCACTAACGAACTAAGCAAGTACTTTTGTCATAAGTTATAACTTAAGTCCGGAGTACGTGCTTAGTCCGTTTCACAAAACATCTTAGCATGAATGACAATCGAAATTTACTATGAAAAACTAAGACAGGTAGCTAGCAGTCTTAAGTTATAACTTAAATATTTAAGTCGGAACTTATGAAATAAACAAAGATGGATGCCCCCATGTGAGCCGAGGTGGAGAAAACAATTCACTGACAGCAGGTAAATGTTCACTTCATACGTACTATTTTAGCAATTATCTGCCATATAAACCATATATGCTTACATATAGATAGCCACACTTGTGCTAGTTACCCGTGTATTGCTATTTGTGATGTAGGTCATGTCGTTACCAGTATTCGTTATGCCCAGTTATCGACAACATTTACAACCACTGTAGATTCAGATGAGCCGGCTCGTAACAAACCATCTGTATGCTGTACATGTATGTCTGTTTGTCGGTTGGTGTCAGTCAGTTGGTCGGTATCAGTTGGTCGGTGTCAGTTGGTCAGTGTCGGTCGGTGTCACAATGTTCTCCGCGGATGCTTAGAGTTAACGCAAGGGCAATTTGACTCTCTAATCAGGCATAGAAATCAGTCTCTGAAAATTGTGTCAACTATTGACGCCACTTACGGAAAATATTGTAAATTTAGTAATCGTATTTAATAAAACTACGCAGATGTCCGAAGGTACAACATCACATGGCGTGTCTCCTATGCGGCTGTGACTGTATACATGGGTCTTATCGAATTTGTGGCCACTGTAGCTCCTGATCAAATAACAATCCTGTAGCCTGATAATTAGGCCCAGGGCGTACCGGCATAAAATAGGGTTTTTAGTACCATCTCCGCGCACCACAGATTTTTGTTACCAATGCCACTAAACGTATATACTCTTTATATTACCGCATGATAGACCTCCAGAAGTAGTAGCTTAAGCCTATTAATTTGCATAAACAAAATGACCGCAAATGAAAAAGTACTTTACTACATATATGTTCGTGGAATCCATTTTAGTGCCCATACAATACTCGACCTACATGCACGTATTTTGGTACATTATTATATTTTCCAGGCAGGGAAGCGGTGTTCGGTCTATCGGATGTATTATTTTCTATCTGCCGTGCACATGCATACTTAACCGAACATAATTGGATCAATATACGTCTAGTTTTAGTGCAGATGGGCTATTGATAATTACGACCCACTATGGAATGGATATGCCATTCACCCATTTAGCACATTTATCGACATACACTATTTGTATACACAGGCGAGTTTCTGACTAATAAACCATATGTATGTTAAGTGTGCGACTCGCATGCCGCCTACAGTGATACAAATTCTTAACAAGATGCAATATAAAAAGACCCTCTCGTTGCAACTACACACACACATTCATAAGCATGAATTTCATGGCCAGCAGAGTATGATTCAGAACTGTAAGTACGTTTAATAATACGACAATGTTACATATTAAACCGATATAAATTAAATCAATATTCCAATTGCTGGTCGTGGAATGTATGTTTCTGCCACGTTGAAAGCTGCGCCGCTATGTGCGCGTTATGTGTTTAGCCTGATGTATCGCGTTTCTTTTATACATAGGTTCGTGTATCTCCTTTGTGTATCTTGTCCATAGCATAGCACGCAAAACGATAATGAGATATGACAACGAAACATTTATGAAACGGTCACAGAAATAATTTATTCACATGGTTTTTTTTATCACATCTGAAAAAATAACAAATAGAACTAGGAATACTTATATGCAAAATGAATAATGATGCTTGATAAACCGCTATGTTGACGTATATGTGTCGAATACTTTCTCGTGACACATTATCACATTATGGTGGACGCTGACTTGTTGTAGATCGCATGTAACACAATGCTTTGGTTTCCACACACGGCTTGTCATACAGTGCACCTCATTTCTGTTGTGTCACACGTAATTGCTCGTGCGTGCCTGTTTCTTTAAGTAATTAATATAATTCGTGTAAAATGGCGACCATGTTGGTTTCTGTACATCATATTCCTAATAAAATAGATTGATACACATTTAGACGTCTATGAAGCATTAACTGCCTTAAGTTTATGGGTATTTGTGATTTTAAGACTGCTTCCACAACACGATATGCCCCCACATGTAGTAAAGTACTTTTTCATTGGCGGCCATCTTGTTTATGCAAATTAATGGGCTTCAGATACTACCTCTGGAGGTCTATCATGCGGATATAAAGAGTATATACGTTTAGTCACATTGGTAACAAAAATCGGTGCTCGGAGATGGTACTAAAAACCCAATTTTATGCCGGTACGCCCGGGGCCTAATTAACAGGCTACGGGATTGTTATTTGATCAGGAGCTACAGAGGCCACAAATTCGATAAGCCCCATTTCTCCAGTCACAGCAGCCGCATAGGAGACACGCCATGTGATTGTGTACCTTCGGACATCTGCGTAATTTTATTAAATACGATTACTAAATTTACAATATTTTCCGTAATTGGCGTCAACAGTTGACAAAGCATCCGCGGAGAAGATTGTGAGCAATTTCGGACAATGTCAAAATGTGTTCTCTGCTCCCGTATTTAATTAAGGCGTTTCTCTGCACACCGCTGTCGTGTACTAAACGTCGTATGAATGACAGGTGTTTATTGACCGGGGGCCCGTTTCACTAACAAATCTTAGTTTGTTCATAAGTTCGAACTTAAGTTATAACTTATGACAAAAGTTATGACCGACTTAAGTCATTGCTTATTTGGTTTCACAACACAAACTTAAGACGGTCATAACAATTCTGTCATAAGTTACAACTTAGTTATTGTTTACAGCTTTGGTATGTGCCGCGCGGGTTAGAATCCCGCTCGGGTCTTATATTTTTATGATGACTTTACTTTCCCTTTATGTGTTTTGACATCTAAAATAACGGATGTGCAAGCCTAATGTTGAATATTATTAATTTTTAAAAATAATCTCATGTAGAATATAAATTTTATCTCAATATTCCGACGCCATTGAATACATTAGATTACCTCATTAACTCAGAAATCACGTTTCAGAGTCAGCAGAACACATGTACTGTCGATTATTAATGGTATGCCCGGTCAGATATGGATGTATCTGATACAACTACCGAATGACATATTATATTTATTTGAACTGGACACGGGTAATTTGTTGATTACATGTAGAAATGCATGCACTGTGTGAGTCAGTGTCACACATATAGGGTTGCCCCTGAACATGTTTACCAGTATAGTACTGGATTAATGCGCACGTGCGTTCAGCGGACGGGTCTGACATTTTTGTTAAATGCGTCAGGACTGTTTCTCCATCTAGTCTGAAAACCAGGTATCTCCTTATCAGAAACGAAACACAGGCTAACACTGTCCGCAAAAGTTATACTCCACTTTCTAGAACCACTTGATTTGCTAATGTTGTATATCTCTCCAGTAACCGCCAGGGTACTACGAGTTGCGTAAAATCGCAATGCAGTCAACACTTGCAATGACACTGACAGACTGTGTGATCTCAGGGTTGACCGTATAATGTCAGCATGTGCAATGTTGCATACTGGTAGAAAAAAATCACGAGACAGCCTGCATTTCGATATTTGGTCCTCGTTATCCATGAAGTCTAGGGGATTGGTTCGGTCCTAAAGACTCGTTCCCATGGTAAATTGCGCGCCTGGATTATAGCAACTGCAGCTGCCATCGTTTGTATGTTCTGTAAAGAATGAACAAACAACAGTCGGATAGTCAAACAGACTGATGGACGGACGGACGTTCATACATGACACACCATTAGGTTGTATATTCATCGTTTTTAAAGAAAAGAATGACCACTGAAGACACAATAGGCTTCGGTTACGGAATATGTTGCATTGTTTTCGTTTGTCATAGGCGACACCTTCAACCACCTAAGATCACAAACATGTGCCCGGACGAGGGCAGGGCGGGGCGGGGCGGGGCGGTGCGGGACGGGCGGGCGGGCGGGCGGGCGGGCGGGCGGGCCGGGCGGGCGGGGGGGCGGGCGGGCGGGCGGGCGGGCGGGCGGGCGTGGGCTTCGGGTGGGCGGGCGGGAGGGGCGGACGGGGTGTGAGCAGGGCAGGGCAGACCGACACCTTCCTACACCGACCGACACTGAGAGACCGAGAGATCGACAGACACCGACCGACCAACTGACACCGACACCGACCGACACCGACCGACACCGACCGACACCGATAGACACCGACCGTCGACCGACCGACGACGACCGACGACCGACCGACCGACCGACCGACCGACCGACCGACCGACCGACCGACCGACACCGACCGACCCACACCGACACCGACACACACCGACTTACACAGACTTACACAGACTTACACCGACCGACCGACACCGACCGACTGACACCAACCGTGCGAAACCAACTGACCGACACCGACATACCGACATCAACCGACCGACACCGACCGACCCGGACCGACCGACCGACCGACACAGACCGACACCGACTGACACCGACCAACACTGTCTGACACCGACCGACCGACACCGATCGACCGACTGACACCGACCGACTGACACCGACCGTGCGAAACCAACTGACTGACACCGACATAGCGACACCAACTGACCGACACCGACCGACCCGGACCAACCGACCGACCGACCGACACAAACCGACACCGACTGACACAGACCAACACCGACTGACACCGACTGACACCGACCGACCAATCGACACCGACCGACCAACTGACACCGACCGACTGACACCGACCGTGCGAAACCAACTGACTGACACCGACATACCGACACCAACCGACCGACACCGACCGACCCGGACCGACCCGGACCGACCGACCGACACAGACCGACACCGACTGACACCGACCAACACCGACTGACACCGACTGACACCGACTGACACCGACCGACTGACACCGACCGACCGACTGACACCGACCGACTGACACCGACCGTGCGAAACCAACTGACTGACACCGACATACCGACACCAACCGACCGACACCGACCGACCCGGACCGACCGACCGACCGACCGACCGACCGACACAGACAGACACCGACTGACACCGACCAACACCGACTGACACCGACTGACACCGACCGACACTGACCAACTGACACCGACCAACTGACTGACACCAACCGACAAACAGACATACATGAACAGCATACAGACGGTTCGTTACGAGCCGGCTCATCTGGATCTACAGTGGTTGTAAATGTTGTCGATAACTGGGGATAACGAATACTGGTAACGACATGACCTACATCACAAATAGCAATACACGGGTAACTAGCACAAGTGTGGCTATCTATATGTAAGCATATATGGTTTATATGGCAGATACTTGCTAAAATAGTACGTATGAAGTGAACATTTACCTGCTGTCAGTGAATTGTTTTCTCCACCTCGGCTCACATGGGGGCATCCATCTTTGTTTATTTCATAAGTTCCGACTTAAATATTTAAGTTATAACTTAAGACTGCTAGCTACCTGTCTTAGTTTTCCATCGTAAATTTCGATAGTCGTTCTTGCTAAGATGTTTTGTGAAACGGACTAAGCACGTACTCCGGACTTAAGTTATAACTTATGACAAAAGTACTTGCTTAGTTCGTTAGTGAAACGGGCCCCGGGTCCATGCGTGCAGTCGGATGATTATGTCCATATGGCTTTTATGGTTTCATCGCGATTGTCTTTTCAATGTCGGTCAGCGGTGAACCTTTGGGGCTCAGGTCAATCAATAACGGCTTATATTTTCCGCTACTTTGAACGATATCGTAATACTCCGCCAGAGAACATGCCTTGTGTTTTCCGTGAAAAATCTGCTGCCCGATCAAGGAGATTTGTCTGCGGTCGCGCATGGCGAATAAGAGCAGATAGTGGAAATTGTTGGAAATTGTCCTTTGATACTTCGCTTGAGCGAACAAATTTTGCATTATGATATTCATATGGTGCGATAACACGCTCCATAGATGGCTGTAAGTTTTATCTTGGATAATTTCGTACATAAAATCGTCCAAGACCAGTACCAAATGCTGATAGCGTTCGCCCCGCTGTAGCAGTAAGTCTCTCGACGGCAACCCGTCGTATAATTGTATTCTATGTAAAATATAATTTTGTCAACTTTTTTAGTAAATACAGCGTCCGCTTGCGCTAAAATTTTCATAACATAACACGTGTTCCCCGCGCCGGACTGACCGTACAGTCCGATGGTACACGGTGCGTTGAATTTCAAAAGGCTCTCGGACTCCCACCACCGCTCGACTTGGCTTTCCATACTTTATTTGACTGGACGCTGTCTGTGGCTCGCTAGTTTCGACACCCGGGATAGGCGATGCTAATGCGGAAAATAACGTATGCTGTACGTTTTACTTCAGTAATCGCGAGACGCTCGATTCCACAATTACCGTGAATAATGTCTATAATGAGCCGTGAATACTATACAATCGAGTGCCCGCGTACGGTTAATCGTTTGAAAAAAAAATGAATTACCCGTAGTGGGTGTTCTATTCACGGCGAATCGTATATTGTTCAAAAGATTAACCGTATGCGGCACACTCCATTGCATAGCTCGTGACTCACTGATCATCGATGCGCGACGATACCCCGCTGTGAAAATTGCTCCATCTCATCCGGAATATTCCCTATTTACACTATATAATTCATATAAATTCAAGTTATTCCTAGAAGTGGCACATGTATCCCCTACTGCTATTTTATCATGATTTTCACTGATCAGAAATGCCATACAGTGGGGTCAGCGTGTAAGTGCACACATGAACGAACACAACAGGTTGGTTCCAACCTGTCGTGTTCGTTCGTGCGTGCACTTACACGCTGACCCCACTATAAGCCCCATTTCTCCAGTCACGGCCACGTATATCTTTAATTCATTATATCCTTTACTGTTCGAAAACACGCACTTATGGATCGGTAGGTTTGCCAGAAATTCCTACCGTGTCCGGGCCTAGCCTGATAAACATGATATCAAAAGTCACCGGCCTGCTATTTGTGGCATTATTACTCAAGGTGCATGATCACGTGGTTACAACAACAACAACAATAGCTGAAAGTGTTGAAAGCGCGCCCACTCCAAAGTAAGTATTATTTGATATTTTCATTAATAGGAAACGGATTTTGATGAAACATGGCGCAGCAAACTCGTCTTTATGAGCTACATTTGGTGGTCCACGGAGTTCGGCACATACTTATGTCGTGTTTGCGAAGAATAGATGTCCGTGTCAGTAGATACGGAAATAGATTCTTCGCAAATACGACAGAAGTTTGGGTCAAAGTACCGAGACCACCAAATGAAGTTTAACAAGACGGCTTCTGGAAGTTTCAGTATTTGTTGTTGTTGTTATACAGTAGCGCTTTTCTGCTCCTTACCTATTTGTATATACTAATATCGTATAGATATCGCAATCGTATAGTATTGGTATATTTAATGAGCATATAGTATGATCATATAATATTGGTATGTTTGTACAGTATCATCGTATAGTACAGTTTGCTTACATTATACAAACGTACTATATGAATATTCTACAAACATACGATATCCGTTCGTATGTACGATATATCCGTACGGATATGGTATGAATATACCATACCCGAAGTGTGGCTTTTCATTCTAATGAAAACACCTCTCATTTTAAAGAAATTCTCGACTCCAAAGAGGACCAAATATTAGGGGCGGACCAAATATTAGGGCAAATAGTACACGGCAACACCGCTAATATATCGTATACATTTACGGTATTCTGGTACATTTATACCGTACACAAATCTGGTATGTTTGTATGATACAAACGTACCAGAATTATACACATGTATAAAAATCGTATAAACGTACGATTTGAATGGTATATCTATACGATATTGGTTGGTATGTACGGTACAAACATACCGTACGTTTATATTATATGCATATCGTATAGCAAACATATCGTATTGGTATAGTATAGTATAGTATTGGTATAGTACGTATAGTTGACCTGCAGAAAAGCGCTAATGTAACCATGTGATCATACACCTTTTTACTGGCGTTAGGGAACATAGTCGATGTGACGATATTGCCTGTTGCTCAAGGTTCATATCGGTGTGACAGACATGTTGGTATATAATAGACGTTGTAGCTGGTTGAAACCAGACAATTCTGAAGCCACAACATTAAATGTCATCCGTAAAATATATAAGGCCGTCTGTTGGGATGGCTAGTCAGTGTACAAAGTGCTCACTTAGCGGTATACACTCAGGTTGGCTTTGTTGTAAGGTTGGACCCACGCCGAGTCGCATTGGGCCGTCGTTTAACCCTTTCAACCCTAAGTAACTGAATGGGCTGCGATATGTTAATTTTGCAACCAATCCAATCATCGCAAAATGATTTTCAGACTATTCCATTTATAAAAAGGGGGAATTTGTTGTTCTCAGAAATATGAAAATTACTTTCAAACAGTGCAGATCCTAATGAGACGGCTCGTTACGAGCCGGCTCATCTGGATCTGCACTGTTTGCATAAACCGATATAGCGGGCTTTCGGGTTCAAAGGGTTAATGTATGCACGTGTGTTAACCCGGGACTCTGAGATCTATGTTAATTTTGAATAAATCCACTATACGATCGAATGCGTGTTAATATACGTATACTTGCAGAACTACTCCATTGTTCGTCTTAGAGAGGTTCCACAGAAGGTGCAACTCAGATGGTGAATACATAGAGGATATTCCATCGTACATTTTGAATAGCGGGAAATAATACACGAGTGTGCGTCGGCTTCCGCGTAAGCAACGAGTTCCGCTATTCAAACATGTACGATGGAATATCCTATTTATTACACTTCCACATATGCGGATATACATGTATATGCACATTTAGTCTATTTTTGAGATTATAATCAATGAATTGTGATGTGCGCATCAATAGTTATATAATGACGTGCTTTCCCTCGTTTGACGTTACGTTGTGCTACGTCAAATGTGACGTCATGTAAACTTTTTGAAATCCAAATTACGCAGCTGTTTCTATGAACCAGATATATTTGAGTGCATGTTTAGAATGTGTTCAATCACATTAACATTCTACATTAGTCGAGACCCTTTCCAAATGTTGAAATAACTTTATTTTGACAGGAATAAAAAAAACATTTTTCATGGTAGCTCGTGGTTTCCAAGAAAACAGGCGCGCAATTACGGGTAATCACGGTGTATTATTTGTAAGGAGTTGCTTATGGGTTTTCTCTCACATCGAAACCCGCGCAAATAATGTGCAAGAGTGAAATAAAACAACGTTACGTTACACCGATCGTTCAGAAATTGATCAACAACTGACAGTGACTTAGCCGGGTGCTTTGAACTATTGAACCACGAACAATATATAGTACGTCCAGAATCAATGCAAATAAATGTGTGCAATGGTATCTGGTTCAGAAATAGTGGAATCCAGTTCTGTTTCCCGTTAGGGAGAAAAAGCTCTCAGACAGATAATAAGTCAATCGTAAAGACCCGTTATCTTGCCAATAGAACACTCACTAATTCTGGTTCATGTAATGAGCTCACAGATGGCAGCGATTAGAGGCAGAAGTCGTAGCAGGGACAGCAGCCACGATACATGTGGCTGTGACTGGATAAATGGGGGTTATAGTTTTTACGACCAGTGTAGATCCAGATCAGCCTGTGCATCCGCACAGTCTGATCAGCATCTGCAGTGGTCGTCATCCATCAGTAGAATATCCGTCGTGCGTCTAACAAGCAATATAGTTTGTTATCGGGCTACAGGAGTGTGTTATACGATAACAGCCATTTTGGCTGTGATAATGTAATAAATTCAGTATAATAATTATGCATACTTGTAATCATCAACTATATGCAGTTGTTAGTTATATATGAAAACATACATTTCGGGAAAAATAAATGATTACTCCCTCAAAGTATACTTTGCTATATAAGTATGCTTAGCAATGTTGGTGAAATAGGCGACAGGAGCTACACAGGCCACAAACACCATAAGCCCCATTTCACCAGTTCAAACAGCATACATTGCTGATTCAGTACTAGTCTATTAATTAAGACACATCTCCATATGTATCAATATTTGCAGCTATATATGGATTTCAAAGTAATCACTGTTAAGTCTTGGAAATGTAATTAATTAATTCTGCCAGATTCCGTCTTGATATGCTGTCGTATCTTCTTTTATTTCACTGTGATTGTTTTGTTGTTGGGCGGTCGTTTTCTTGATGGTTCGTTGCGGATTTATTGATTGAGGCTTTTGTTTCATTTCTTTTATGTTTGTACAAGGCCTGGATACAAATGCGGGAAGCACCAAATAACATGCAAATATGTCGGGTTACATGTTTTATCCCGTCAACACAGTGTGTATGTGCCGTGAAACACGCTGCCCTGAAACATTTTTGATATCCAGTCAATACTATTTTTGCATTTTACAGCCATGTGAGGGTGTTGACGGGATAAATAGAATAGTATGTTAGTGCCGTGAATGGGAAAACATATCTGGCAAGGCTCAGGAAACGGGATGGGCGAAGCTCTGCCGAGCACATCCCGTTTCCTGAGCCTTGCCAGATATTTTTTCCCATTCACGGCACTAACCTACTATTCTCTATAATTATGTTGTCAGCGTGACATGTTGAAATGATACACATCCTGTTGTGAACCGCTCGTGACCACCGTACACCGCTGGTCGTGGGCGGCTATCCGCTCCTTGACGACTGCACATTTACAAAATTTACAATATTTTGAATAAATAAATGAAAAGTTGACAAACATTTCCAAGTACATACGCATATACACTGACATTATTGTCAACAATTAACGCTATTTACGGAAAATAATGTATTTTTTATAAACGTATTTCATGAAATTACGCAAATGTCCGAAGGTACAAAATCACATGGCGTGTCTCAATTATGATGGCTTGTCGCGTTATTTGTTTGTTGGTTCATTGGTCTGCCTTGCGTCTCTGGTTCTCTATTGAGACACGCCATGTGAGTTTGTGCCAAAAATATGTGTGATTTCTCCGAGACAAGGATATTCGCATAGTCACGCCCATGTGAGATTTCCTTGTCTCACCCTACACGCGCGTGTCTCACATCTAGCAACGACAAATTGTCTAATAGCGCAATAGTATGGCTAATGTGTCTTACAATTACACCATACAATAATTAATACGTTTGATGTTTATGTTTTTCAATGGTTGGTGACATGTTTATTATCACGTCATAGCGTTATGACGTCGTTTTAAGTTTGATGACGTCAGCAATGTGCGACGTATATTTTGGCGTTGTCAGGGCTGATGGCATTGAAGATTACTTTGATAATAATTTGTAAACGATCCACTGAACTGGCATTAGCGTCCAATTTGTGGGTGAAAACACTTTGTTTTAATTCATTTGTTGATATGGCAAACCCGTTGAACGTATCAAAAATCGCATAAATTCAGAGAATAAAAAGTTGAGTCTTATTCTACGTCAGATAAATATTTTAAGATTCGCAAATATGTTATATAAAGGGGCGAGAAAAAGTATCCATCATATGCACTGGTGTGGGACAAGGATATTCCACCCTCGTGGCCAGAAAATGTCGTCAGAAACACGGCAAGCCTCGTTACTGACAACATCTTTTGGCCACTCGGTTGAATATCCTTGTCCCACACCAGTGCATATGAAGATACTTTTAGTCTCACCCTACACGCTCTTGTCTCACATCTAGCAACGATGTTGATTGTTTTTATTGTTGACATGTTTATTGTCACGTTGTAGCTTCATTACGTCATTTCATTTTCGATAACGTCGGCAATGTGCGACGTGCATTTGACGTACATGCGACATGATGTTGGCGTCCAAAACCCATTTTTTGACATCGCGAACACGTTGGACGTATCAAAAGTCGCATAAATTCGGCAAACAAAAAGTGAAGTCTTCTTCTGTGTGAGATATAAATATTTGGAGATTCGCAAATGTGATCAATATAGGGGCGATAATCCATCATAATTATGTACGTATGTGGGAGAATGATATTACACCCTCGTGATCAGAACATGTCGTCAGAAAACAGATATTTACGAAATTTACGTAAATGACGTCGGAATTTGACGAAATTTTCAGAGCCTTTTCTTTACAGAAATATCACAGATTCTTTAAATATTTGTCATAAACAAATACATATCTTCTTAGGTACAACATCACATGGCTTGTCGCTGTGTTGACGGCTATCTGACCAGCGTCTACACTTTCGTAGATGCAAAACACTGCAGACTCTCATAAGAAACTAAACTTCGTACGACTAAAATGTTCGCAAGTGCAAATTTAGGATCGTCTGGAAATTTCAATTGATGGATTTACATTTATTGAGCATAGGCTGCTACTGTCTGTTCCACGTTTTGCTGCCGACGAACTTTTGGCTATTAAACACATTAAACCTGAAATATATTTAAATGTAATTACTATTTTATCAATAACAAAAAAGTCGCCCAGCCCAAAAAAAATTATTTGATAAAATGCCATCAAATATTGATTTTATAGATAATTTTTTCCAAGCTATCTAACCAGGTTTCGGAGCTGATTTCCAAAATATTTCGTTTTTTGATTCCTCCCCCAGGTCCTCCACCTCCTTTTCCCCCATGTTAAATTCCCATAGGAAAACATTTTTTGTTCGCAATAAAATCAATATTTTATGGAATTTTATCAAATGAAAAAATTGGGGAGGGTGACTTTTTTGTTATTGATGACAAAGTAATTACATTTAAATATTTTCTAAATATAATGTGTTTAATTGTGGATTGTGATAAGCTAAATTTCCGACCAATCCAATCATCACAAAATTATTTTTAGATTAGTCCATTTATGAAAAGAGGGTGTTTTATTTTCTAAGAATATGAAAATTACTTGCAAAAAGTGTAGATCCTGATGAGACGGCCGCTATAGCGGGTTTTTGGGTTCAAGGGATAAAAGGCTTACAACTTCTATAGAAATCGTAACTGTGATCACGTTGCAAAGTCACATAATTATGAGACAAGCCATGTAGTGTATACTGTTAGCATGGTTATGTAGTTTTGCATTTTTTTTGCTACATTCTTGTAACCAATGTTTTCTTGTCATCTTTAGACCACGGAGAACAAAACTGGGGTTGGTTCCATTTTTTTTTCTTCGACAATTCCTTTGGCCGCCATCTTGGATTTCAAAATGGCGGCCCTGAAATGCTGTATTCCTTATATATACACTTCTAATACAGGTAGAAGGTTGATTTGTTTTTTGGTGATAATCATCTTTTGATCACAAAGAACAACACCAGTGTTATTTTCATTTTTAACAACCCCAATGGCGGCCATCTTTGATTTAAAAATGGCCACCCTGAATTCGTATACAATATATTGTAATATTCATATCTACATTTATAATGTAGATAGAAGGTTGTTTTATTCGGCTATGCCATATACATATTTAAAATAATAACAATGGGGTTGGTTCAACATTTTCTGATAACTGGTATGGCGGACATTTTGTTTTCAAAATGGCCTCTATGTAAACAATATTTCTTATGTCTTGACTACGTACTTGTCTTTAGTAAAGTGTATAGGTTGTGTTGACTGTTTTGGAACATTCTTGGAAAAAACGTTCTTTGTATCATCAAAGAAAACATGAGTTGTTCCTATTATTCTAGTTTCCAAAATGGCTGCCGTGAAAATCATATATTTCTGATATAACCATGCGCAAACCATTTGGACTGATTGTTTCCCTCACTATAATCATTATTGAAAGTAAATTACATGTATATATGGCTAAAGTAAATTTCAAGTCACTGTTTATGACAAACATGTTATATTTCAAAATGGCCACTGTGTGTATGCAGGAATTTTCTTAATTATGGATACAGTGATTTCAAGAAGTTTCATCACCATCTGCATTATAGTCTCCATCTTGTTGGTGTTCCTGAAAGGCAGTGCTGGTACAATCACACTCAAAATGCGGTCAAAGGAGTTGCTTGCATACAATATATACCATAAAGAACTGTCGAAAAGGCAGTATTTGTGTGACTAAATTACTATTCGGCATTGAAACGCCATGTGCACATGTTCAGTATGTGTAGACGACGTGAGTAAAATGTCAGATTGATTGCCATAACACTGTTGGAGAGGTTGAATACACTCTATGCATAATACAGAATTGTATATAGGAGACGGTAGAAAAATGGCCACGTTCAAACGGAAGTATCATTATTAGGTCCATGGTCATTATCATGATTTACGATTACCATATGGTCTTAAGAGATCACAACTCCTGTGTAAATATAAAAGTGATCAGTGTCTTGATGGTCCAAATTGCGTTTCACTTGTTGAAATTGTCATATTATGACTTGACAAAGCCAGATACACTGCAGTATGGTGTGCCACAAAGCCAAGCTAATGTCTAATGCTTCCAACTAATTGATTCTCGCAGAAAGCTAATATGCTCTGATTGAACATGAATAATGAGGCATGTTATTTGGACGGAAACGGTTTCGGTATGTGTACGGACTGACTGTTCAAGCGGAGTAAGAACACTTGCCTCTCATATCCATTAAATAAATACGCTATCCATGTCGTCACAGAATGCATGATATGTTACTGCTGCTGAACCAATATGGCCTGACAATGAAACACGTGTCTTGCAAAAACATACTAGCTTCTGATACGCTATCACACGAGTCAGTAACATACATATATTCTAACTTTATTAAGGGTATGAATTCACCGGTACATGTAGTATTCGCGAACTTACCTGTCAGTGATCACGCGTTGCAAGAAATTGCAAACTTGACTGAGTAAGATGCACAATTGATACTGCTAGAAAAACAAGTCTAAAGGGATAACTAAAGTGGCGTTATGGGATTACAGCGATAAACTGAAAGGATCCAAACACATAATTATTACTCCTCTTGAGTCCAAAAGGTTGCAAGCCGTGCACAATAGCCATCTCGGCATTCAGAAATGTCTTAAACGAGCGCAATATATTGTTTGCAGGTAAAATGGAAGGAAGATGTTCAATAGAAGATATAAACTGAAATGCCAAAGAAACTCCGATATCACACTATGTACCCGGCCACCCATGACAAAGTGTTGCTACAAACATTTCCACATGGAATGAAAAGCAATTGCTGGTAACGCAGCATGAAATCCGAAATGGTCATTGGCTACCAGAAATTTGCTGCTTTTGTAAAATAATGGGATTTCCTTAATGTCACGTACTCTATGTAGCCAATGTCCAGTGGGTTAGCTGAGCGAACAGTTGAAACACAAGTTTCGTAAAAAACAAAAGGTGAATGTACAAGACCTATATTTGGGTGTACTGGAATATCGAAACTCCCTTAACCGGCACAGAATGGTCACCTGCACAGCTATTGATGGGACAGCGGCTTCTATTCAGTTTACCGACCACTTATGAGCAGGTATTTCCAATACATGTTTCGGTTTGTAACCAGATCAGATCTAGTCATCAACATCACTAGAGCCTGAAACGCTATGATAAAAGCGTAGTAGCTTTACAATTAAAAGAGCTAAACATTGGCGACGAAGTTGGACTCCATAAAGACAGCAAACAGTTGAGACCAGTTGAAGTCTACTAGCGCAATGCCAGTTCGTACAGTCTGCAGATGGTGCACCATATCGCCGTAACAGATGCTTTATCATGAAGCAATGGATAATATGAGTATTTACCTTTGCAATGCAATATACAATACCATACTATACACTTTATTGGATAATGGATGATTTGCCACATTTTCTTCTTATTTTAAAGGAAAACACATGTGCTGACCAAGATATCATTTGAAGAAATAACTATAAGCCACAACAATACGTAATAGATGTAAGTCCTAGAAGTGGCACTGTATGTGTTACACTTATTTCCAGCGGCCATTTTGAAGATAATGGTGTCTGGTACCACAGTACTAGTTAGCAATAATCTCAACAGATTGTGTGCATTGTGTTATGAGTACAAGCAGAAGAAACATACAAAATATCACCACTGCATTAAACATGTATATTAAATATTAGATTGTCAAGTTTAAATGGCGGCCATTTTAAAAATAATATGGCCGCCATTTTAAAATATACTGAAATAATGATGCCAATAGTTCTTATCCATAATAAATAATAATTAAAAACCCCACATTTCAAGTTGACGTTAAATATGAATTAATTTCAATGGCGGCCATTCTGAAATTCAAAATTTCTCTTAAAAAATGGAACCAACTTCAGTTTTGTTACATGTTGTATATTATTGATATATTTTCAAGCAGATACACACGTTCCAATCACAATATCATTTGAAAGAACATAACTACAGCCACAGAAATTCTAGAATGTGTAACAAATCTTTGATGTGGCGATGTACATAACACACTTAGTTGCGGTGGCTATTTTGAATATAAAAGATTACTCGTAGCACATTACCAGTTAGAAACAATATCAGCTGACTGTGTTCAAAGAAATATGAGTATAACCAGAAAGAAAATACAGAATCTTACCACAACATTCAAAAATGTAAAATAAATACTGGATTTCCAATTTTGAAATGGCGGCCAAAATGTATTGAATTCATTCTGCCAATATTTCTTGTCCATACTAATGTGTTTTCCGCTGCAAAAACACCACACATAATGACTTTGACCTCGAACTATAAATGTCAATGGTGGCCATTTTGAATTTCAAGATGGCGGCCATATGGCTCATAGAAAAAAATGGAACCAACCCCAGTGTTGTTGTATGTGGTCTATAGATGAAAAAAAACCTTGGTTCAAACAATGTAGCAAAAAAATAAGCAAACCCTAAAATAACGACATAACAGTATACATGGTATATACTAATGTGATTGAGTACATGTGCATATGAAATATGTTTACAGAAACTGTGATATTTTCTGTAAATGACGTCGGAAGATGACGAAAATTTGATAGCAAATGCGGAATTGAATCATTCATTTGCTATGAGATTTTCATCAACTTTCGACATCATTTAAAGAACATATAGTAAATTTTGTAAATATTTTTCATTACAAATCGCACATGTTCTCATGTACAGAATCACTTGACGTTTCTCATATTACGATATTGGTCTAATTGAGAATTGCTGACGATACCAGTAGCCGATTTCATCAAAATTGCAAAGTATACTTTTCTAGCAAAGTATACTTTGAGGGAGTAATGTTTTATTTTTCCCGAAATGCATTAGAATGCAATAGAACTAACGACTGCATATATTTGATGATTAAAAGTATGCAGAATTATTATACTGAATTTATTACATTATCACAGCCAAATAAATTCAGTATAATAAACATTATTAAATCTATCATGAAATTGAAAATTTCTCCCCAAAGTATGCTTTGATAGATAAGTATACTTTGCAAATTTTGTGAAATAGAGCTACTGAGCTGCTTCAATGGAACTGTTTCAATGATGACATTGCGAACAGCATAGCCACAGATCAGACTTCGCGGATACTGATTGCAAATGCCGTACATTTCATTGTGTCAGCCGGTGGCTCATATGTGGCTGTGGCTGGGGAAATGGGAGCTTATGGGTTTGCTACCAGCGTAGATCCAGATTAGCATGTGCATCCGCACAGTCTCATCATGATATGCACTGTTAGCCATTCCATCAAGGAAAGACAGTCATGCAAGCAATATAAATCGTTATCGTGAGCTATTTGATCAGGAGCTACACTGGTAAGACATCCCATCAGCCCCATGGCTCCTGTCAGAGCCACATATACATAATACCACTCAGAAACCCTCGACACATTCCGTAAAATCGACAGGGACCATATAAAGCCGGAACGAAAGACGAAAGCCGGAAGAACGGCTCTGTGGACTACAATGACACTGTACAACAGCTATATGACTTCGGGCGGTATTTTTGATTGAGTAATACGACAGCGTGAACACTGGACTCTCATGTGGACACAAGAAACAATCGGCCGACCTTGCATGAGGCATGTTTGAATTAGATATACACATACTCCCAACAAACTACACGTCGCGGCTGTACAATCTAACTTTCAGCGATCATTGTAGGCACCGATGTCCACGTTTATGTCTGTTCGTTCGGCCGGCCTGGCACAGGTTTGGAGGAGGGGTCTAGGAAAGAAAAGCAATTAAACTTATTCCGCTGAAGCTTATTTTTTCTTATGTGATCATGTCGTCGTTTGCAAACAATACATAATCACCTCAGGGGTGTCACGTGGTTAGAGACGTACCGTGACATCGTCATTTTATCAACACGTATGCGTTCCGCTGTTGGTAAACTGGAAAACATGGTGTTTATGCTAATATAAACGAGCTCTCCGTGACAAGTCGTCTACAATGAGTTGGTAATTTAAAGTTTGAATTATTTGTAGATTATAATCAATTGGACATCTACATCGAGACACTGCAAGAACACACGTTACATGATAATCACGTTGTAATTGTAACTGATTTTCACTGGCCACTTTTCAACGTCAGCGGTAGCATGTTTGTCAAATGATAGTCGACTATCGTTATTAATACTAAATATTAAACAATGCCGCTAGTTCGGAGTGTATGCATCTCTTTTGTTCCTTCAATTATTTATCAAAACGTGCATACGTATACACTATATGTATTCTTGCCTCATTATCATTTACTGATGTTTTACTCAATGAGATGAATTCACATAAGCTCTGTGAGCTTGTTTTCTAATCCTTGTGTTACGTTACATGTATTTCGATGCATACATGTATACTATTTGAAATAAATATTGTTTAAAGTAACGTTAGCGGTTTCCTTTCTAAATATTAGTACTATTTTACGATAGGTTTTCTCTCGCATAAATAGGATAAAGTATTCATATTGATTCACAGTGACATTGGATATAAAGAAAATGAAGACAACTAACTCAATATTTTCGTTTCAAATTGATGTTATTCGTCAGGGTTGGACCGTGTATATCATCGATGGGAGATTTATGAAACGTCTGTTAGTATTGTTGCAAACCATACCTAATGTCAGTACTTTCAGTGTCTTGATTTTATTAACAGGTCGCCGTATAAGAAAATGGACGTTACTACGTATGCGACCAGGTCAGCACCTGATTAGACTGCGTATGTCTAATCAGGGGCTACGCTGTTCGCCATTCAATCATTGAATTAATTTAACTACCGTCCGCAAAACGATTACATTCTGATAATACAACAGTATAATACAATACAAGGCATCAGGAAATAGCGTGTACATGAGTCATTAAATCCCATAAAGTGGAACCTCTCCAAACCAGACACCCTGCGCGATTCCCAGGGTGTCCGGTTTGGAGATGATCCACTGTAAATCAGGCATGTGAGCACTTCATGACTCAATCAAGTGTTTTGTAATCATGAAAAGTAATTCTAAAAATCAGAGATACATAACGGCAAAACACATGTAATGTAAACATGTATATTGTCACGAGTTCCCGATTTAGAGGGGTTCCACTGTATACAGTGTATCATAGCGAGAAAATACACATGTTACTGTTACTCAATGTGCATTGTGTGTCATTGCCATGTAAAACTAGTCAAGTGTCATCGTTTTATCTAATGAGTAGATACCACTTCCAAACGGCATTATAACTGCGACCATATATGTGCCGTAAATTATGTCAATTCCCATAATTATCGCCGGAGTTTGTAATTACGTTCAGTAAGTATAGGTACGTGCGGCATGTCATGTGCGAACATTTCTAGGCCTTCTGTGACGGTCGCCAGAACATTCTATCGACATCAATAAGCGGAGAAGTGACATGATAGTACCCTTCGTGATAAAACCACACCTATGTTCCATATTAGTCGGGGGTAGAGCACCAGTTAGGCCATTAGTACATATGTTAATACCCTAAAAATAACCGACTGCTACCATTAGTGAGGGCAAATTCTAACTGTGATTTTATGAAAGGTACATGTATATACATTACAAAATTATCGGATGGCCATGTCGGACTCACAGCTTAGTAACACAAATCACGTGGTTACCATATCAACCACCATATTCACAATATATAGAGCGCATACATTGTAAAGTGATACTGACCAAGTTGCTGTTATGTTGTAAGGTTTATTTGTCTCAGATCGTTAACATACTAATGAAGTCTTCATTAATAAACTATTTTAACCGTGTGTATGTGGACGAACATCCAATATGGCCGCCAGAAAATACACGTTTCGCCATGCAACTTCTTCTAAATGACACACTTCAATACACAATACTTTTAGTATCTAAAATATGGCGCTAGCAGGCATATTGTTAGGCTACCAGCTAAACCCTGATTGGCAGTTTAGAGTAGACTAAACAAGATACAAGTTTCAGTTTCAATTTCTTTATTATTTCTATCACGATTGTTTGTCAGGATGGCATTACACTGTAGTACTAGCAGTAGCCGAAATGTAAACTGCTGAAAGCATCTACAACAACAACAACTATTGACCGAACGAAGTTTTAGTGAAAGTTAAAGTTCTGCATTTGAGCGTTGGTCTGCTCTTTGTGACCGAAGTGAGAATCTGTGTTGCGTCATTCCTTATGTAGACGCTGGATCTGACAGTCAGCCAATCGGTGGCCAGGAAATCTGACAGTCAGCAATTTCATTGGTTGAAATCAAAGCGTTGACTGTCAAGTTTCCGCCATCTTCGATTTGAAAGTTACGTGTTTAGGCTTTAGACTAAAATACAGCGTAGATAGCTAAGATAACGTGACGGCCAGATGTCCAGGTGAAATATGGCCTGGTGGGAACCCGCAGGTTGATTAATTTCTTTACAATCCAAGATGGCGGCCAAGATGGCCACCGTATGGTACTGGCACCTTGACTGTTGTTGTAGTTAACGCATAGTAACGATCTTTGCGTCTAAATGTATGTTTTGAAGGTGGTATAATGATATTATGAAGTTATATTACCATTTCACGACCTTCTTGGTGATGTAAATTAAACATGGCAGCCAGATTACCATAAAATGTTCGTCTGTTAATACCCTAAAAATGGCCGACTGGTACTATTCGTGCGGACAAATTCTAACTATGCATTTGGGATAGGTATATGTATTGTGGTGTTTTAAAATCTGGGTGGCCGTGCGGCAGTGGCAGCTTAGTCCCAGAAAAAACGCCATTTCTAGGCATCCGCGCAGTCTGATCAGGGTTTACACTGCTCGCCATTGGGTCAGCGGAAAATCAGTCATGCTTCAACTAGGCAGGATAGATCATTATCAGGCTATATAAGACATTCGCAGCTACACTGGCCACAAGTGCCATACGTCACATTTCTCCAGTCACAGCCATAAATCATGGATACCCGAGCCATACTTCGGACTCTTTCATATTCCCATAGACAAATCAATGTTTCGTAATAAAATCAATATTTGACAACATTTCACGAAATTTGTCTTATGTTTTAAGAGTTTCCTGGTCATTTATCTCAGTAGCCGATTTCACCAACATTGCAAAGTATAATTATCTAGCAAAGTATACTTTGAGAGAGTAATCATTTATTTTTCCCAAAATGCATTATTTCATATAGAACCAACCACTGCATACATTTGATGATTCCAAGTATGCAGAATTATTATACTGAATTTATTACATTATCACAGCCAAAATGGCTGTGATAATGTAATAAATTCAGTATAATAAAAAACAATAAATTTATCCTTAAATTGAAAATGTCTCCATCAAAGTATACTTTGCTAGATAAGTATACTTTGCAATGTTGATGAAATAGGCTACTGGTCATTTATCTAGGTAATACTGTCTGTTTGTCATCGCCTAGCACATAACTATGGCTCAGAATGATCAAATGCCTTATATACGATGAAACCTCTCTAGGTTGGACGCCCTGGAGACGCCCTGGGGACCTCCCAGGGTGTCAGGTTTAGAGAGGTTTCACTGTACATGTATGAAGTTGCGGAATAGCAATTAATTATAGCAATACTATGGGTGTTGACGTTCACTATACGTCGCTATATTGTTATTGTGAGAACATTATACAATTTGAGACAAAACTATTACATGTATCATAAAATCACCTAATCCAGTGTTTATTAGCAAAGTTATTATGTCAGTCTCCACAAGTGTAGACCCAGATGAGCCGGCGCATCCGCAGGGTCTACACTGGTCGCCGTAGGGTCAGCGAAACACCAGTCATGGTTCAACTAGGCAGACTAGATCATTATCGAACTGTATACGTGCACTAACACATTCACAGCTACACTGGCCACAAGTGCCATACGCCCCATTTCTCCAGTCACAGCCACAAAGCATGGATATCCGAGGGTAATCCCAAATCGAGTGGACGAGAGCCGACGGCTGAGAGGCATGAGAGCAGTAACACTCACAACTGCATTACGGCACAGCCGGCAGCTGTCCATAACGACTGCATTACAGTTAAATCATGATATCACTCCGCGATACGACAATTAGAATACAAAATACAACACTGTGACACATTATCTTACAACAGCAGAGATTCCGTCATTGATTTAAGAAATAAGATAGAACCCGAGATATAAACGATACTGGGATGGTCTAGTTTGCATATTTTAGCCTAATTTGGTAGCACAAGTATGATGTTCTCTCTTAGCTGAACGTTTTCCGCTTTATAGGCAATAGTTTCCACTATACCTCTACACTCAACTGTATAAATTCGCGGAATAACATTTCGATCCATCTATTTATTAATTCGTTCCTTCGAATTAACAATTCGTTCCCAAGAAATGAAAATTTATTCCCTCAATTTAACAGTTCGTTCCCTCGAATTCACAATTCGTTCCCACGATATAACAATTCGTTCCCACGAATTAACAATTCGTTCCTGTGGGAACGAATTGTTAAATTGAGGGAACGAATTGTTAAATTGAGGGAACGAATTGTTAATTCGTGGGAACGAATTGTTAATTCGTGGGAATGATTGTTATTTCGTGGGAACGAATTGTTAAATTGAGGGAACGAATTGTTAATCATGGGAACGAATTGTTAATTCGTGGGAATGAATTGTTATTTCGTGGGAACGAATTAATAAAAAAAAAAATTCTACGTCCCTTTCGGGGCTCCGTGATATCGTACACCACAGTCAACTGTATAAATTCGCGGAATAACGTTTCCATTTCGCGCACTAAAATATAGCAATAGTATGAATGGCGTTGACGTTCATACTTCGCTATATTATTATTGAGAGAACATTATAGTATATGAGACAAAACTATTATTATAAACTCACCTAATGCAGTGTGCATTAATAGCAAAATTCGTAGAGTCACTCGCCACGAAAAAGAAAGTAAACAAACAACGCATCAAACGCAAATTGATGTTTGTAAACGTTGTAAAATGACGTTTGTCTAGTATATGACAATTATTTGGAAAGTCCACGTATATTCCACGTAATTGCATCCCGGGGCCGTTGTGGGCTATACATATGTAGTTAAACAATACAGATGACAATTTATTATATTGTCTGTTAATTCTCCCTATAAATATCATAAAATAAAATATCATAGACATATAATATATATATATATATATATTCTATGTCTATGATAATATGTCTTGTATTTTCATTAGAATTGAGTCCGGAGCTAATAGTAAACACAGCCTGTTAGCAAACTCTGTAATTCCAATCTGTAAATATATGTGAAATATATTTATGTGAAATATATTTACGTAATAATGTAGGCATCTGAAGGTGTGAAAACACAACTTTAGTCACACACGTCGATGTGTAAACGACACATACAAATGGCGGAGCAGGGCAATGTCTAACCAGTTTAGAACCTTAAAATGCTATCAGATAAGGAAACATGAAATTTACACCTCCATTAAAGAATAAATGAGTGTACAACATATAGTAATTAAGGAATAAAACCATGGGTTGTTGCGATTACTGGGGTGCACAATACATTTGGTCTGTTTAAAGGGCGTGGAGTCCGAAGAACTTTAAACAGATCACATGTATTGTACACCCCAGTAAAAGCAACAGCCCATGGTTTTATTAATTATATTTACACTGCATTTTATGATAGTTTCAAAGATATAAATAACCAAATATGGCGTTAAAATTAAGAATACTTTTGCTTTACGTCAATTTGTCGCAATTCCTGGGACAGCGACGTTGCCGGTCAATAGCGTGCAGTTATTGACAACCTCGTGTAATTTATGGACGTTTAACTAATCAACAGCATGGCGCGACGGCACGTGGGTCTAATGTATTGTATTTGAATGTAAGCACAGTACGTCGAAAGGGCGTTTGCGTTATGAATTTATAGGTGTAAATATTAGAAAATACCTGTAGATAGTTATGAAATATATTTAAGTACAATATGATATTATAAGCATCTGAAGTTGTGAAAACACAACTTTAATCACACATGTTGATGGAAAAGTGGAACGGGGCATAGCGACCAGCATGCATTGTGCATATTAGTGATCATATGACCTGAATGTGTACAAGGGCACATTATTGCATTACCGTTATATACATGGGATGTAAATCCAGATGTGAGTACGGATGTGGATAGGAACCATAAGTAAACAAATACATTAGTACTATATTCATGTAAGTAAGTACTCAAATAGTGATTATTCACAGTGAGACATCTAAAAGCCAAAGACAATTTATTTCCATATATTGTGCTTTTTCTTGGATTGAAAGATCATGTAAGACCCGTGTGACCGGGAGGAAACAGATCGATTGAGATTAATTAGAGAAAGAAGGATAGCTGAGGATGAAGTACGGAAAAGCAAGAAGGCTGAAGAGGAAATAAAAACAGAGAGACATAGTTCTTCAAGAGAACGTCAATGTCGCAATATTAATATAGTTGGAAAGAATAGGCCGCGATTTGCCCGTGATTCTCAGAGTCGTGTGAGTCCAAGTAAGGTAAGTGAAACGCAACGCGAGATGTACCATGTTGATGAATATGTACTTCGCCGTCTTAGTGAATTGTCCAGACCGAGAACCACTGGAAGCACGACAAACAGACACAACGTCGATGTTACTGAAAATTCAGAGGAACAGACATACGGAGTGTTGATATAAAGGGACGGACAGAAGTAGAGTTCTATGATGAGGATAGTATGTCAGAAAACGAGGAGATGGAAACCCATCCCGAAAAGAAGATGCAATAGAGACATCAGCCAACAGTGAACATGAACAAAGGCCACCAAGAAAAACGAACAAACAGATCAAGTGAAGTGAGGATGCGATGGAGACGAAAGAGAGTAAGAAGACATAGAGCGGATATATTTAAATAGAGAAATGGAAGCGAACTTAAAAGCAATGCAATATTATTTAGCTCTGACTAAACAGGAAAAAGCTCAGAAATTTGGAGAGCACGAAAGACGACAGAATAATCGTAGTTATAAAGAAGAGGACCAACACAGACGTACACGAAGCAATAGCAGGATAGAAACGTCATTTGACTACTTTCGACCAGACATAATGAGTACAAAGAGTGGACCGTATAGGAAAGACAGCTATATTCCTCCTGTTAAAAAACTCTATTATGAGCGATGGAACGAGACGAGTGATGATGAAGATGACACTGTGGAACATACGAGAAGTATGGATACGAGAACAAAGGACGAACGCAGACATGTGGGACGAGTAGCTGCACCACTATCATGATCGAAAACTGACTATACTGAAGTTACTGGTGGTAGACATACTCACCCTATTAAGCAGGACACAAAGGAGGTAGAAAGTGACGACTACTATACGTTAGATTGTGATGGTTATTTTGACCAAAGTTCAGAAGTTCAACTACTGCAAAGACGGTTACAGACACTGTGTTTCATGGAAGATGACATGTTCAGACGGGAGAAGGAATTAGAAGTCATGATGACCAGGATAAAGGAAGAGGAACAGAGAGTGTTAAGACAGCAGAACTATGCACACTATGGGGAAATACTAACGGAAAGGTAGAGTAGATTGAAAGTAACGAGAACGGAGACAGAAGGACCTTGAGGAATGGGAATACAATTTGGTGGAACGTAAATATAGTAACAACGTACTCGACATAAAGTACAACCAATCTAGCAACAAGGAATGTCACAACTCGTTCCCGAAGCTTTCGGTGTTCTCGGGAGAGAAACATAAACTAAGAACGGAGGCCTCATATGAAGAATGGAAATATGAAGTCGCTTGTAGCCGACAATATATTTATCCTGAAAATGTGATGTCACAGGCCATTCAGAAATCTCTAAGGGGTCAAGCAAAGAGAGTATTGCTGCTGATGGGAACCCATGTCAAAGTAAGTGAAATACTCAGTAAGTTGGAAGGAGTATTCGGAAATTTTGCCTCTTGCGAGATCGTTCTACAGGAATTCTACACCACCACACGGAAACAAGGTGAATCGATAGCAGCATGGCGCTTGAGGCTAGAGGATATAGTTCAAGGAGCCATGGATAAAGGTTATGTTCATGAAGAAGACGGGAACGAAATGCTGAGATCAAAATTCTGGAGATCATTGAGGAGTGAGAAGCTCAAGATGGCACAAAGGATACACTATGAAAATATCAAAATATTTGAACAACTTCAGAGAGCAGTTAGAGCACAGGAATACGACATTAAATTGACAACCGGAGTACAGCACCAACCAATAATAAAAGAAACACCAGAAGGGACACAGTTAGACGAGATGATGAAAAATATAACATCACTGGAAAAACAATTGCAATAGATGCGAACAAGACAAAGAAACCAAGGAATAAACAAAGTGCAGACCGAGAAGAGAGTGAGCATAAGAAGGCTTTAAACTAACAGGTGTCTCCGTTGAAGTGCGAACTGAACTGAGACAGCACAGAAAAAGCGCCTACAGAAGAAAACATTGTTCACCAAATTGGTTGGTCGCGCTAATGAAACTACGATAACGTTTCTGGTAGCGAGGCACCTGTGTTAGTTGACAGTGGGTCTATGGCGACAGTATCTTCGGACTCCACGCCCTTTAAACAGACCAAATGTATTGTGCACCCCAGTATATAGACAAATTTTGTTAGCTTATTATTTTTCTCATTTATTGATGCTTTTATGCATATTTAATGTATTTATAGACCTCGATCCGTTACTTCAACCTGTGGTCAAACCATATATGTTAATATATCATTTCGCATGGACACATCCGGCTTTCATTTCGATCATCTGCCACAATTTTAAGTTTTTCAAAATGAATAAATGTTCAGTTTTACGATACAGAAACAATTTAAAACTGAGGATTGTGAAGTACGGTATCACAGTGCATATACATGTGTGTTCAATACAATAATTCATCAGTAATTCATCATTTTACTCCGCACCACCGCCGGGGACACAAAACAATGATCCCCCACACACACCAGCCATCTACATTTGGCGTCCTAAAAGTTCCGGTCTATATCCCACAGTGGGAACAATGTGTATCACCACCACCACCAGTTTTTGTCTATAACTACACTACACACCCCCCCGACCACCACTTCTGTCTGTAACGCAGGATGACGTGGCCGCGACTGATCAAGTGCTAAACTAGTCCTGTTGCGATGGCCGACAGATCAAGTGCTATACTAGTCTTGGTGCGATGGCCGACTGATCAAGTTCTAAACAAGTCGTGGTGCGATGGCCGACTGATCAAGTTCTAAACTAGTCATGGTGCGATGGCCGACAGATCGAGTGCTATGCTAGTCCTGGTGCGATGGCCGACTGATCAAGGGCTAAACTAGTCTCAGTGAGATGGCCGACTGATCAAGGGCTAAACTATTCCTGGTGCGATGCTCGACTGATCAAGTTCTAAACTAGTCCTGGTGCGATGGTCGACTGATCAAGTTCTAAACTAGTCCTGGTGCGATGGCCGACTGATCGAGTGCTATACTAGTCCTGGTGCGATGGCCGACTGATCAAGGGCGAAACTAGTCCCGGTGCGATGGCCGACTGATCAAGGGCTAAACTATTCCTGGTGCGATGGTCGACTGATCAAGTTCTAGACTATTCATGGTGCGATGGCCGACTGATCAAGTTCTAAACTAGTCCTGGTGCGATGGCCGACTGATCGAGTGCTATGCTGGGCATGGTGCAATGGGCGACTGATCAAGCCCTATACTAGTTATGGTGCGATGGCAGACTGAGCAAGTGCTCTACTAGTCCTGGTGCGATGGCCGACTGATCAAGTTCTAAACTAGTCCTGGTGCGATGGCCGACTGATCGAGTGCTATACTTTTCCTGGTGCGATGGCCGACTGATCAAGTGCTATACTCGGCATGGCCGACTGATCACGTTCTAAACTAGTCCTGGTGCGATGGCAGATTGATCGAGTGCTATACTTGTCCTGGTGCGATGGCCGACTGATCAAGGGCTAAACTAGTCCCGGTGCGATGGCCGACTGATCAAGTGCTATGCTAGTCCTGGTGCGATGGCCGACTGATCAAGTGCTATACTCGGCATGGCCGACTGATCACGTTCTAAACTAGTCCTGGTGCGATAGCAGACTGATCGAGTGCTACACGTCCTGGAGCGATGGCCGACTGATCAAGTTCTAAACTAGTCCTGGTGCGATGGCAGACTGATCGAGTGCTATGCTTGTCCTGGTGCGATGTCCGACTGATCAGGGCTAAACTAGTCCCGGTGCGATGGCCAACTGATCAAGTGCTATACTAGTCCTGGTGAGATGGTCGACTGATCAAGTTCTAAACTAGTCCTGGTGCGATGGCCGACTGATCAAGTTCTAAGCTAGTCCTGGAGCGATGGCCGACTGATCAAGTGCTAAACTAGTCCTGGTGCGATGGCCGACTGATCAAGTGCTAAACTAGTCATGGTGCGATGGCCGACTGATCAAATCGCATGCCATAATAACTAGATGGCCATGGCCTGCATGTCGTGCCCGCCGAGGCATTTGATAGTACAAACAATGTTTTTATTGCAACAAAGGTTTAGCCCGTTGACGTAAAAACATGCCGCACCCGCCGAGGCTTTGATAGTATACCCAAAAACTTTAACTAAAAAAACACTTTAACCAAAAACTTTATCCTGAATGCACACCAATGTGCCGACTACATCGCTCTGTCTGCAAGCGGGCCCAACAAAAACTTTAAAGGAAATTTCAAAGTAATTTGACCGTGACATTGGGCACATATAAATAATAATGAAAATGTGGGTGACAAATACACAGTATGTGAAGTTTCGAGTGAATTGGTGAAGCTGTTTCAGAGATATAGTGTTCTTAAAGGTACATCATCTGAGACATTTTCGGGCAAAATAAACATTAATTCACCATTAATACACATATTTATTGGCATTATTATACATTTTATATCAGATGTAAATTTCCACACTGCTATCAGGGGCGATAACCGTGTTTCCTTAAAATGTTACCAAGACATTACTATTTATTTTTTGATGTGCAATGATCATACTTTATAATCTGTCGAAAACATTATTTTTTCAGGGGATCACATTTAATTAGTATAACTAATTAAAAAATAGTATGCCCCATTTGCCTATGCAAATAGCCTGATATCACCGCGTGTCACTATCAGTGAAATAAACATTATTAAATGATTATGTCCATATAACGGGCACTCGTAATGTTTAGAACTGGTGGAATAGTGACAAAATTATACACATATTTAATTCCTACAAATAACTGAGAATACACATAACTTTAATTGTTGTGCCTACTGAGTGGGTATGTACCTTTAATTAGCATAAATAATTAAAAAATATCATGCCTCATTTGAATATGAAAATAGCTTGATACCACCGCTAGTCATTATCAGTAAAATAAATATTACTAAATGATTATATATGGATAGCGGGCACACGTAATTTTTAGAACTGGTGGAATAGTGACACAATTATACACTTATTGAATTGCTATAAAGTACAGTTTGTGCCTACTGAGTGGGCATGTACCTTTAAGGACTTTAACCTTAAATAAAAAAAACTTTAACCGGACGCACGAAGTGACGTACATATGGATGTACGTACGTATGCAGGCCAATGTGACAACTATATCGCACTGTCCACATGCAGGTATGTCAAAAACTTTGAGGTAAATTTCAAAGTAATTTGACCTTGATATTGGGCACAGGGGTTGTAGGGGTTGAGCATATAATGGAAATATGGATGATGATAAACACACATGTGAAGCTTCGAGTGAATTTGCGAAGCTGTTTCTGAGATATAGTGTTCTTCTTAAAAACTTTAACCTACGGTAAATAAAAACCAGATGGCCATAACCCGCATGTCGAGCCCACGGAGGCATTTGATGGTCTCGGAGTATATTTATTTTAAGTTTGAATTAAGGTATGTAAAAGCTTTACCGCAAATTTGAAAGTCATTTGACCTTGATCTTGGGCATGTGGGTCGCATGCATGGGCTGTAATATGAAAATATGGATGATAATAAAGAAGTATCTGAAGTTTGAAGCAAATCTGAGTAAGTGTTGTGGAGATATAAGGTATGCAAAAACTTTAACACAAATTTCAAAGTCATTTGACCTTGACCTTGGGGCACAGGGGCCGCATGAGTGGGACACAGAATGAATATATGGATGATGACTAATAATCATTTGATGTTTCAAGTCAATGTGACTTAGGATATGGTATTTAAAAACATACACCGATTTCGGACGGACTGACGCACGGACTGACGCACGGACGTCATTGTGATCACTAAGTCTCGCTTTCCGCAAGCAAGCAGGCTCGTCAAACAAACTACGGATGGACGTCAATGCGCAAACTATATCGCACTGTCCGCAGGCGGTCGCGACAAAAATTGTCCAACCCCTTTTTAAAGGTGCATGCCCACTCAGTAGGCTAAAAATGCTCTTTATGGGAATTAAATAAGTGTATAATTGTCACTATTCCACTAGTTATAAAAATTACGAGTGCCCGCTATAAAGATATAATCATTTGGTAATATTTATTTTACTGATAGTGACGCGCGGTGGTATCGGTATTTTCATGTGCAAATGGGGCATGATATTTTATAATTATTTATACTAATTAAATGCATCATCAACTGAAAAAGAATTTACAGATTATAAAGTATGATCATTGCACATCAAAAAATAAATACAGAGAATAAATGGTAATGTCAGTTAACATTTTAAGGAAACATGGTTGTCGTCCCTGATGTCAATGTGGAAATTTTCTTCTGATATAAAATGTATAATAATGCCAAACAATACGTGGGTAATGGTAAATGATTGTTTATCTGGCCAGAAAATGTCTCCTATGATATCTCTGACATAAAGAACATTTTGTGCCTACTGAGTGGGCATGCACCTTTAACGCTAGCTCCGCACTGTCCCGTGAGACCTATGCATGTGTTAAGTTTCATAAACAATATTGCAAAGGGTGTTCGCGTTATGCTCCGGACAAATCAGTGCGCGAAAAAACAAAGGGAGATAACAAAACTAGAAAATGTGTTCATAGAACACGGATACCCCACATATCGCTTTGATAGTAAACAAGGCAAAATTCCATTGTCCAAAAAGGAGAGATAATCCATGACACGGGGTTCGAATCAAAAATCGAAATAAACTTTCCGCATCTACTCATCATAAGGAAGCTACATATCAAATTTCAGTGCTGTAGCCATTACAAAAGTTTTACGAGTTACAAGGAAAAATTTTCAAATTCTAATTAAAAAAGGGGGAGATAATCCATGACTCGGGGGTCGAATCGAAACAAACTTTGCAAATCTACTCATCATAAGGAAGCTACATACCAAGTTGCAGGTATGTAGCTATTAGGGTTTAACTGTTTTACGAGCTACAAGCCAAAATTGTAAAATTCTAACTTGAAAAGGGGGAGATAATCCATGACCATGGGGTCGAATCAAACATACATGTACCAAGTTTCAGGGCTGTAGCTATTACGGTTTAAAAGCTTTACGAGTTACTAGGTTGGTGACGGACGGAATAACGGACAAGGGTAACACTAAATGCCCCCTCCACTATCGTGGTGGGGCATACAAATTAGTGAGGCAAAACTTGTCATATACAAAACTTACCTTAATTCATCAGTTACACATCAGACGATGAATGAACTTTAATTCTGGTGTAGAATATTAAAGTTATTCATTATGTTCAATAGTGCTGCTTTGACATGACGTGAAATTAAAACATGCATGACATGATCTGGAAGAATAACCACGGACCAAGCACACATATTCAGAATCACGTCTGTCGGTTCTTATCCAGCTCCGATTTCTGTCACCTGTCCACAAAATCCAGAATCCAACATTGTCGCAAATGTAATCCTCTATGTTGGTGTACGTTAGAACAAAATGTAACTTAGTATATTATCCAATGCGGGTTGTAATCTCTTGTTTCTCTAAATAAATGCGTCCAACAATCCCTGTAGCTGCTATCGTGATACAAAATGTTAAAGGTTCTGTCAGCGCCTCACATATTGATCTTAATATCCACCATTTTGATTCCAAGTACCAGAATAATGATGTTTCCATGCGCCGTCGTAGTGTTATCTGTCAGATTCCGTTGTTTATTTGATCAAATTGATGGACATATTTGTGTCCGCTAATGTCGCCAAGAGCATAATTTGTGACGTTGACTGTAATAATTTGGCATAACTTCTAGCTTGTGAATTTTTGGTTGCATGAAGTGATCACTATGGTGAATAAGTGTGTATTTGGTGCCCGGTTTGCTCAGTAGGTAGAGCGATGGTGTGGTAAACCAGAGATCCCCGGTTAGATTCCGGGCTGGTGCGCATCTTTCTCACCCTGTGACATTTAGCGCCCAACGTAGTTGCGGGAAGTAACTCTGCAGAATACTCCAGCATCGTCCGTACCGAGAGTTATGGTGCTCTCCGTAGGTTCCCCCTGCAAAGTACCAAATCACATCTGATTTGCACTTCAACTGTTAATTGCCACATATTTTCTGTATTTTTCAATTGAAAGAAATGTCAGTATCATACTTATTCATTTCTGTGTAATAAGTACTGACAAATATGTCACAATTAACAGCTAAAGCGCGAATGAGATCCGATTCGGTACTCTGCAGGAAAAACCTATGGAGCACCGTAACTCTGGGTACGGACGATAATTGAGTATTCTGCAGTTACTTGCCGCAACTACTCCCAACGTGGAGTCGTGACTGATGAAGAAATGTTCACCAAATATGGAATTCTGGGTGGACATATTTCTGCCAAGTGACAATTGTTGCCCAACGAAGGACCGCGACTGATAAATACTCCCAAACTTGTACCCAAACATATGGAATTCGGAGACAAAAATTAAACATGGAATTCGAGGACGAATTTCAATTTGGCAGAGAAGAATGTCACAGTACGCAACTGACTATAGGGATGAAGTGTGTAGGATCTGTGCCTTGTTAGCTTTTTCGGTAGAGCCATGGACATGGTACGGTAAACATGAGGTCCCTGGTTCGATTCCGGGCCGTTATTTATCTTTCTCACTCTGTGACACAAGTAAACCGTTTTATTTTAAAGAAATGGTTATCACCGGAATAAATATTATCTTCACAAAATTTGATTCGGGCAGTAATAGAAATCTAATACCAAAATAATTTTTTAATTTCTTTTTATGATCCGTTTTCGAAAATTAAAATATGCTTTTCTTTTAAAAGTATTATCAATATGTTCACCATGTTATTATGGTTAATATGCAATTCACAGTCTCCTTGCAGCTTGAAATTGAAAGACATTATGAAAAGTTGTGTTGATCTCAGAAATTGTCATGTCGACTAGAGGATCGCGTTGAAATAATGTTAACAGAATAGGAAAACGTAATTTGATACCAACGAAAAAGGAAACAAAACGCAAAATTGATGCTTAGTTTTGCCATATTATACCGTAGACCACACATTATAATTTGATTGTATATGAAAATAAATATATTGTGAGTATGGTGGTGTCTATTAATTTGTTCTTGATATTCGGAACGGTAGTGACGACATTTTTATTTGTCCAAGAAATTGTCAAGGTCAATGTTTCACTGTTTGTCTCGCAATAACCCGCCGATTTATATTTGCCCACCAAAAAAACAGATCACCAATACCGCTGACTTTCTAGTGACTTTGAATTAAATAGATGGGTAAACATTTTGGATTGGAACACGGATACGTTTGTCAACTATTTCGATTTTATTGCCGCATTGGTCAAGCAGAGCGGTCCGCTGGTTTGACCGCAGAGCGCAGCGTAAAGCGGTCATTCTTTCGCAGTTTCAAGAAAAAAGGAGCGTAAACTGCAATTAAAAGCGGGGCGCAGCGCTAACTGCGCTATAAGTATTGCAATTCCGCAACCAGCTCTTTGGACCGCAGTCACATGATTGCAGTCCGATTGCGGTCCAATTGCAATTAATGGGAACGCGAAATGCAATCCTGCGCTCCAAGAATTTCAATTCGCCTGGTAAGAGAACCGCAGGCCACTCTGTAAAACAAAGTCTATTATTATTATTATTATTATTATATTGCGGCGGTGGTATCAAAAAAATGACGTGTCGAAAAGTGAACGGCGGAGAATATTTATGCAGATCAAAGTCACTCACTTCAATTTATATAATTAAATCTACATTGTTCATGCTATATTTACGATACATCGCAGATCCAGAGACTAGTTACTCTAACAATTTAAATGGGATTAGGGCAGAAGTGCGTCTCAATTTCTCCATTGTAAAACAATAAATTAATCATTAATCGTTTTTTAGCAGACATGTTTTGTTGCTGTTGTTGCTGTTGTTACCGATTTCGTGCGATGCAATCACTGTGTTTACCTTTGTCTATACTGTCTGCAGATGCACCGCAACACATTACCAGCGTTGTCATGCGGGATTACATCAGCTACGGGCATGAACTCTTATCGTCGGTAGACAATCTAAGTGTTAAAATTTAATTAATCCTTACTACGCTGAATTAAATGTTGTCGTCTGCTGGAAATGTTTTATTTTCAATATTTCTCGACAAAAACCTGGTTTTGACAGCAGTGGAGACGATTCTCATGTGCTGTCAAAACCAGTTTTGTGTTAAAGAGCTTCTCCGATGAAGTTGTGCTTCATATGTGCAGTATTGTCCTTGTCAAGCTAACAAGACTGGTGAAAGGGCATGGTATTATGCCGAGTCTGGTTTTAACTTCTGCATCACAAGTTCATTTAAATAATGAAAATTACAATATTTGTTTTTCAATGAAAATCAAATATTTGTTTGGGTGAATAAAAGTCATGTGTTTTACTTTGACATGCTATTTATGTATAAAGGATTAGATCAATATATGAAATTAATTAAGACCGAATTTTAAAAATAAAATTAACATAAATAAAAGTAAGCATGGGTCATATATGACGTCACATCACGTCCTGCATACTCAAAGCTAATTTAAAATTAAAATCTACATAACTTGTAGACACCAGAGATAGAATATTTGTATGCTGTTTTCACCAGTCTTGTTAAATGTCCGGCCAAGGACTATAAATGTGCACATGAAACACAAGTGCATCCAAGGGGCCCTATATATCGAGCTAAATAAATAGACTACAAATACATGTACTCGTGCATTCTGGAATGCCAGTGCTCTTGCACATCATTTTCACCAAGATGCAAACACATATTATTTAAGGTGTATGATCACGTGGTACTAACAACAACAACAAGTACCAATTCAAAGTACGTATTATTTTATAGTGTCCTTATTACGTAACGGATTTTGATGTAATATGGTGCATGAAACGCGTCTCGTTAAACTGCATTTGGTGGTCTCTGTATTTTCGCCCAAACTTCTGTCGTTTTTGCGAAGAATCGATTTCCGTGTCTCCGACAAGGAAATCTATTCTTTGCAAAAACGACAGAAGTCTGTGCCAAACTCCCTGGACCACCAAATGCAGCTCATGAAGACGCGGTTGCTGCGCCATATTTCATCAAAATCCATTGCATATTAAGGAAAATATAAAATAATACTTACTTTGGAGTGTGCGACGTTGTTGTTGTTGTAACCACGTGATCATGCTCCTTGAAGATGCAAACACATATTATTTAAATAAGCTAAGAAATGAAAACGTAACATACAGGGTGATTCAAAATATATGTCCCCATTTTGGGACCTATCGATAGTAGATAATAATAAGCATTGTGATTTATAAATCAGAATAAACTATCATTATTCACCATGTTTTCTAGTATACAGTATAATATTCAGGAAAAACATAGATTATCTGCTTTATACATGGTTTTCAAAAAGTATACCAATTGTTTACAGAACGTAAAAAATAGTCGGTTTATTAAAAATCTGATTTTCACACAAAACTTGCGTCCAAACGCAAATGAGGGATGCATTACATACGTGTTCACAAGAATACAAGTTTTAGGGATATTGATAATCCGGTTTCAAAGACCATCTACAGCTGTTTTACACATATATAGTTCAGTTCTGGTGAAACAATACCACATACATGTACATTATACACTTATCTCATCATACGGTCAACTTGTGTGTTACTTGGCCTTCATAATGGACACTACTTGTATTTAAATATATAAATTTATGAATGTTGTTTGTTTACATAATGTATATTGTTCAAATAAAAATGACACAATCAAGCAAGTACTACTTGCATGTAACAACACATCAAACTAATTGTAGAATAGATATGTATCGGTTTAATGATTCATGATATGTATCGGTTTAATGATTCATCATTTAGTCATAATATTACCTTTGCCTAATGTTAATGATTGAAATAGTCTGTCCTAACATTTCTTTATCATCTTCCGATGCTATCGATTGCGTTTCAATATTCGTATAACAGTTTTCGACCAATTTTCATGAATTCTTTGAAATACAAAAATGTACCAGTAATATCATACATTGAATATTGTGACGTCATACCAAAAAAGTAGTGACGTCATTAGTTAGAATATATAATGAGTAAAATGCTACAATATATTACTTTGAGTAGTATATAGGGAGTCAGTTCGTTACCGCGAAGTGTGGGGGACGAATTGAAAGCAGTGGGTAGCCCAATAGGTACCAAAAATAGTAAAATTTCGTGTTAATTTAAAGCGAAATAAATACAACCCACAGTAAAAAATAAAATATCATACTGTAGTATAAGGGAATGGCGGTTCTGGACCACTTTTAATATTCCCTCATATAAAGTGCGTGAGCCCTTGTTAGTAATTAGGTATATAAATATCTGGAATCGTGTCATCGTTATAAGCGGTCTATGGTGTTTAGTATTTTCATAACCAGTTTATAACGTACACCTACAGGGTCCTTATTTTAACCTAGGTGGGTACGCATGGATTAAATAATAGTTAACAATTGGGGGACCTAGATGGGTGGGTACGCATGTGTTTGGCTCAAGTAGTCGAAACCTCATCCATTTGGGGTCCAGTGTTATGTAGTTGAAATTAAGTAATTGGGGATGGGGATATTTTAGCCTCAGTTGCATGTCAAGGTAAATAGCGGTTCTGGCTCAAATCAAAAGTAGTTGAAAACCTCTCCAAATTGCCCACCCAGTGTTATGAGTTGAATTAATTTTGTAGAAATTAGATCGTTTATGGGCTCAGGTTAAAGCCGGTTCTGGCTCAAATCGAAAATAACCCTAACCAATGACTTTAGTTTGGTTTAATGCTCTCTAAACGTGTCAGTTCGTTACCGCGAAGTGTGGGGGAAACGCAATGGGTAGCCCCATAGGTACCAAAAATAGTAAAATTTTATGTTAATTTAAAGCGAAATAAATACAACCCACAGTAAAAAATAAAATGTCATACAAAATGTTGCAGCGGTTTCGGCAACCCAACGAGCAGCGACAACAAATATACAAAGGATATTTTTCCAAAATGGCTACTGCATGTAGAACGGGTCGCGACTGCCAGAGTGCTGGTGTACAGAGTCGCTAGTTTCGTTTTTCCCATTCGGCGTACCGGACTGTTTTACGGAGTGCACGAACTGGGTGCCGAAATCTGGTTTGCTCTTCCAGAGTCTACAGGTCTCTAGAGTCACGAATGGGAACAGTGGTCTGCATACCGCGTACGCCACAAAAAACAACCCAAACCACCACTTTGCATTCTCTACGGTTCTCCAGATGTCGTGCACCTCCAGCTCGTCTTTCTTCGGACACTCGGAATCGGTCGTGCGGGCATCGTTGAAAATTGCGGCCAACAATCTGCGTTCCAGCGCGTCCAACCGGTTCTCCAAACGTCTCTCCATGTCGGACAGGTGCGTCGACTCTTCGAACGAGCTTACGTTTCGTATATCTTCTAGTAGATCCGTGGGGAACTTGGTGGGAGGGCCAGGGGTGGTTACCCTGTGTACTACGGGGTGGGGGTTTCTAAATTTGTTTCAAATTTGGTTTCTTCGGGTTTTGTACTGCGTTCCGCATCGACGGCGTCCCATATTCTTCGAAGGCGAGTGGTACCGATCCCAAATTTCTTCTTCGTATTGTCTGCAGACTCTATACCCCGAAGATTACGGATATCTTCTATATCTTGTTCGGACAAATCTCGTTTTGGTGGCATATTGTTTTGTAGGCAACAGCTATATAAATATATTTTGCCCAATGTTCAACATGATTTGCTTAGGTAAAACCAGGCATACTAGCACCACAACTAGGCGTACGAGCACCACGCCCAGCATACCAGCACCACGCCCAGGCATACCAGCACCACACCTAGGCATACTAGTACCACAACTAGGCTTACTCGCACCACAACTAGGCGTACGAGCACCACGCCCAGGCATACCAGCACCACGCCCAGGCATACCAGCACCACACCTAGGCATACTAGTACCACAACTAGGCTTACTCGTTACCAGGCCTAGGCTTACTCGTACCACACCCAGGCATACCAGTACCACAACTAGGTTAGCCCTGAGTTAGATTCAAAATTTATAACTGGATTATCTAGAGAAAATTGGCCAAAACCTATAGAAAGCGCTACCAAGGTTTCGGCTACCTTTTTTAGTAGCTGCACCACCGGTTTCTACATTGTATATAGGTGTTGAAAATAAAAATATGCGCTTTCTTCAAATATGTATTGGATTTATTCGACTGTGGCTCTAGCAGGTTTGCTTGGTGCTGTGTTCAAATTATCCTAATAGAAAGCCCCCCTGTAATTCAACCAGATATAATTAACCCCTCGTACTGCCGGAGATATGGATTAATTCGCCATCTTTTCGAACTGTTTTATTAATGCTTTCAACAAGTGGGCTCATCATTGAATCTTTACAAATTTCAACAGGTTTTGCTTTCACGGTTTCCATTAAATATATTTAATATTATAATTATTTATTTCCAATTGTGAATTAATGTTAGACATTTATATATATATATATATATATATATATATATAAACCATGCCTAAATCGGTTATTACGCAGGAAGCGCTGATAGATATTTTGCAGTCCCGTGGAATTGTTCCTGCCTATGAAGTTAGAAAGAAGCACCATATTGGTCCCAAACGCCTTACAGATCTGTGGAAATATGATAAATTTATCATGGGACTTTCTAGAGATAATTGGCCAAAAAGGCCCCGGAAACCGTGATAAGCCCCCCGTTGGAAGACCTAAGGTGTGTAAGATACCTTCAAAAATTGAACAGGCTGCATAATTTTATTTCATGAAAGTTTAAAGGGGTTCTGTATGTATCCCATCTTCTGAAACCCTTCTCTTATCGTAGTAAGCGGACAGTCCTAATTTGTTTTGGGTATATGTTTTCATAACACCATTTCTCATTCTAAACCCTCTGTTTGTTCCTCTATCCGTTCCAACCTGGTGTAGGGCCGCCATATACCTTCTCCATGTGAGAGGATTTTGCCGGGCAGATAACCCCTTCGCTGAATGTTTTACTTGGGTTGTGTCTACTTCTTCAACCACATAACACTTGCTGCATAGTGCGATTGCACGATCTCCTTGGAACTCTGTTTTGAATAGCCCTGGTTCTCTATTACTCCATTTATCCCAAGCTAACCATTCTTTTTTATGTTTTTTTGAAATCCTCCACCATTTCTGGTTTTATCATTCCATCCAGCTCTCCACCCTTCATGCTAACCCCCATATACAAACTATCAGTATCCATCTGTATTAGTTCAAAATCTGCTCTATCTACGTATTTATCCATAAAATCGTAATAAAATTCTAACATTCTTAGTTTTGCGTATTGGTATACAGCAATCCCACAGTGAAATGGACGAGTCATATTGGCATTTACTTTTCTTGAGGATATTTCGTAAGAATCTCCTATTTCCTCTAAATCATCGAAATACGCTGATCTTAAAGCTTTGTCCACACATTTTTCATCTTTTGTATACGTTGTGTTGAGTGTTTTTCGGGGGATTCTATCATTTTCCCGCAACATGAGTTACCTAATAGTTTCATTATATCCGCAATTGGGGACTTGGAGCTATCAACATCTCCGGATCTCCTGGCTGAAGTAACTTCTTTAACAAACCATTCAAAGGCTTACTGCTGTATAATTTATTACTCTGTAAATCCCTGTAATTTCTAAACCATGCTTCAAATACCATTTTAATAATGGGGCAAATAGTAATACTTTTTTAGCAGACATTGCACCTACTAGTTTTCTGCCATCTCCTCTTGCACGGTTAGTTTCTTATAAATACTGTAACATCTTCTCTGGAACTTCCTCCTCCTCTACAATCCTATTTATAAATATTGGGGACATTTCCGAAAACTTCTCTTTTAAACTGCTGGAACCTCTATATCTACTTCAGCAAAGCCAAACCACTTACCATTTAAAACCGCCTTGGAAAACTTATTTATTTTAATAGGGTCGTGAGGGCTGCTTTCCTCGTGTAGTTTCCCTTCGCTACATGGCATTTGCTTGCTTAATGTTGATAAATATAGGGCGTTTGCATCAAAACCAAGTACGGCTTCGCAAAGCTTTCCATTTCCATTTGGGGCTGACCTAATTCTCGTAACACCTGCTTCTACATATCTTGTAAACACAATTGACGGACCTCCAACTAATGCTCCTTTTAAAATTTCATATATTTCCTCAGTGGGGGCATACAGTGGCGGACATATCGCGTCTGCTATCTTACTCTCTTTGGTTTGTTAAGGTTTTATATGGTTTTTTATCGTTCCTCTGAGAATGTATTGTAAAGCAACTCCTGGTAGGGTAACTGCATCTTTAAACATATCTATACCTTTTGTTTGATAAAATTTTGTCATTTTTCCGATAGCTTCTAAAAAGGGGCCAACATCCAAGTTGTTATAGTATTTTAACCAGTCTTTGAAAGACTTCATATTTAATCTGTTATAAATGTTGTTGCACTCTTCCAACTGCTGTTTGGTTATCGTTTTATTTGGAGTTAATTTATTTGTCCAATTTTTAAGTGGTGGTTAACCCTCATACGCTAGTTTATCGGGAGAATCGAACCATTCGTATGGGAAGAAGGATTTTTCACCTTCGCATCCATAAGCCTTAACCCATCTATCGTAATCGATACCAGGAGCAAGATATAATTTTACATCTAAAAACCTAAATTCTGGTGTAAATAGAAAAATGGTTGTATTGGCATTTTTTCCTACTAGTACCTTAGTGGTTTTATCCGTTAAAACGTCAACTAAATGCTTCTTTATTAAATTAAGATCGTAATTACTGGAATTGAACCCAATTACTGGGACTTGGGAAATCCATCGGGTGATTTCTCGCTGCTGAGAAGTGTAAAGATACTCCATGTCTGCAGGGTACCCATATGTATTGTTGCTCCCCACGACCTCTCGGATATTGTCTCCCCTTCTCTTTACATCTTCCATAAATAGGGTTACTAATTGTTTTGGAGAAGTATCACATATGTGAGTTATATTGTTGGATAGAGTATCCCCTATACTAACACTTATTGGGACATGTTCGTTTATAAACTCTAAATCTTTAGTGGGGTTACGCTTTTCTTTACTTCCGTCTAAATATGCTTCAAAATCGTATACAATATGATATGGGTAAATCACTGTAGGAGGCTTTTCGAGTTCCTTTACATCCTCAGGTTTACAAATTGCATCATACTCGCATTCAAAAATAGTTACTAATTGACACTTATCCTCAATTGCTTTGTCTCTCTCGTTGGATCTTCTAAGCTTATTTTTATAATCTTTACAATGTTTGGGACACCCGTGCCAATAACAGCCGTGAAATTGATAAACTGTATCAGTCTCGGGGCAATACCCATCAACTGGGGCACCAGCGATTATTATTTCTCCGCCGTGACCGCATACTGCAGTGTGAATATGGGGCCCTGGTAAAGATTTTATCCAACTGATCGATTTCTTGCTACAACTGGGTTTTGGATAGAAAGCTTTTTCGAACGCTGATAGTGGGTGATCTATTTTTTCTCCTTTACACGATACTTTTGTTAATCCCTTCATACAAGTCAATGCGTGCCTGGTTAAACCTGGTTAAATTGCTGGACTTTGTAAAGCGTTGTTTGCAGTCGAAGCAACAATAATTGTTTTCAGAGGCTTTATTCATATCCGTAATAAGGAAGGCGTGATCGTTATAGATACCTATTTTCATATTTGTATTACCAATCTTGTCGTAATGAGCCGCTACTTTTCTTAAATACCATGTTCCCTCTTCTGTAGGTTCGTACGCATCAATACCTATTTTAAAACACTCTTCTATTTTCTTGATATCTTCAAATAGTATGGGGCCTTCTGGTTTCGGTAATTTATGGGTTTTACAAAACTGTAAATATTGCTGCTGGAGTTCTTTGGTCAATGTCAAGCACCTATCGGCCCTAAGCTTCGAAGTGTGGAGGGCCAAGCATCTAAATAAACAAAGATCATCATTGAAACTATCCAGGGGCTTCATCCCTTTCTTATAACGCAACCACTCAGGCATTTGACCTCCTGCCACTTTTTCGGATTCGATTCATTCCAGGCACACCTTTAGGCATTTTATTTAAAGCTGTTCCATATACTATTTTAACGCTGACACCCATCCATCTTACAAACCTCCATTTTGTACTTGGCCTATCTATTTTATCTATGTTTAATCTACGCTCTTCTTGTTTATTAATCCACTCTTCAACCTCATCGTAACCCCTAAACCACGGACTTCCGGATAAATTTTTATAAAATACCAACGTTGTCGGCTTTCCTCTCGCGTCTCTCTCCTCTTGGTGAATTAATTTGTAAGAAAAAGAGAATCTTAGGTAAAAACTGTCGGTTAACGAAGGCTCTAACTCGCCCATTATCCTTTTGCTGTTATTTATTTGAAGTTTTCTTTTCAGGGTTATTGTAGTTATCCTACGCCCTTTTACTATTTCTTTTTCTTTTTGTTTATAATACTTCTAATATTTCGCTACCTTCCTCTATTAACTGTTGTAATAAACGCGCTTTCTGCACTCGTTTTTTGAGGTTTGCCGATGTTCCTGCTTCTAAGACTGAGGGAAGCCTCATCAGCTATATTCTGTGCTATCTTTTCTATATTCTTTTTTTCCACCCCTTAAATACCCCCCGAGACATTGCACGAGCCATTCTTTTCATAAATTCATCATTTTTTTCCTTATTTATTAGTGTAGTTAACCCCTTTCCCTTAACCTGTTTGAAAAGGTGTACCCATTCTTATTAATTCTGACCTTAATTCCCGAATCCTAGGAGAAGAACTTTTAGATGGTTTTACATCCCTTTTATCGCTAATCCTTGTGCGAGTTAACTTAGGGCGAGGCGCTCTCGTAACTTTTTTACGTATATCTGTCATTTTTCTAATCATGGAAATTTATTGTTTTATATAAATACCTGTATGGCTTATGTTCAATAGGGTGTTTTTCATGTTTGACAATTAATTAATTATAACACCTCATATAGAAGACACATATTTTGACGGGGCTAGGGGGCTTTCTGCTAGTTTTCTCGTGTTAAAATCCGTGGCAAATCTGTACTGGTTTCAACTACCCTATTTCAACTACCAGAATATAGCGGCTCCACATACGATTGTGATGGGTAGCCGAAACCGCTGCAACATTTTGTATGACATTTTATTTTTTACTGTGGGTTGTATTTATTTCGCTTTAAATTAACGTAAAATTTTACTATTTTTGGTACCTATGGGGCTACCCACTGCGTTTCCCCCACACTTCGCGGTAACGAACTGACACGTTTAGAGAGCATTAAACCAAACTAAAGTCATTGGTTAGGGTTATTTTCGATTTGAGCCAGAACCGGCTTTAACCTGAGCCCAAAACGGATCTAATTTCTACAAAATTAATCAACTACATAACACTGGTGGCAATTTGGATGAGGTTTTCAATTACTTTTGATTTGAGCCAGAACCGCTATTTACCTTGACATGCAACTGGAGGCTAAAATCCATCCCCAAATTACAATTAATTCAACTACATAACACTGGTCCCCAAATGGATGAGGTTTCGACTACTTGAGCCAAACACATGCGTACCCACCCATCTAGGTCCCCCAATTGTTAACTATTATTTAATCCATGCGTACCCATCTAGGTTAAAATAAGGACCCTGTAGGTGTACGTTATAAACTGGTTATGAAAATACTAAACACCATAGACCGCTTATAACGATGACACGATTCCAGATATTTATATACCTAATGACTAACAAGGGCTCACGCACTTTATATGAGGGAATATTAAAAGTGGTCCAGAACCGCCATTCCCTTATACTACAGTATGATATTTTATTTTTACTGTGGGTTGTATTTATTTCGCTTTAAATTAACACGAAATTTTACTATTTTTGGTACCTATGGGGCTACCCACTGCTTTCAATTCGTCCCCCACACTTCGCGGTAACGAACTGACTCCCTATATACTACTCTTTGTAATAAACTTTAGTTTGAATGATTATATTGCTTAGAACACTAGCTATGTATATTTAAAGTGGGGACACGCACCCCCCCCCCCCCTAAATTCTCCGAGGTCCGCTATTTTTCAAACAGTAATCTCAACAAATCTTGAAATGCATTAATATACAGGTAATTTGCATGAAAATGTCACAATTTTCCACAATTTAAATCCGAATTTAAATGACTTAAAATGCAAGAGAGTGCATTTCAGGCCATCTAGGCTTAACAAATTTCAGGGGGGGGGGGGGGGGCATGCCCCGGACCCTCCTAGCGTACTCGCTCCACTACGTAGGGCTCGCCCCTGATGCACCCCCAATAGAAAATCCTGCGTACGGGCCTGTGTCCACAGCGGTGCACTATGTTTCGACTGTTCCCCGAATGACCATGAAATAACCGTTTTATTACTCAACCTGTATACACTGTATGTGACACAATGAACGTAAATTTTGCGTGGGGCGCAACGACTGATGTATCGAGATTACATTCAATATTATGACGTAATATTCAACAAAAAACATGACGTCATAATTTTCAGGGGTGAAATAATATACGCGGAACTATTGCCCAGTCATGGGAAATTATTGCCCAGTCACCTCAAAATCCATGTAAGTAATTTTGATTATTACCCAATTCCCTATGTAAGTTTTGACGTGCCTGGGCAATAGTTCCGCGTGCCCAGTCAATAGTTCCGCGTGCCCGGTCAATAGTCACAACTATTTCTAATGGGGCCTTCGGTCACCTTTAGGTATCGTATTTCTATGTTGCTACCACATTAACAAAGTTAAGTCTACACATCCACATACAGTGGGGTCAGCGTGTAAGTGCACACACGAACGAACACGACAGGTTGGTTCGAACCTGTCGTGTTCGTTCGTCTGTGCACTTACACGCTGACCCCACTGTATATGCCTGGTTCCGCTTCAATGGTCAGAGACAGTGCGCAAGCTATACATGTAATGAGGGGATCTTAAATGAGACACGCCGTGTGATTTTGCACCTTCGGACATCTACGTACTTTCCTGAAATACATTTTACAATATTTACAATATTTTCAGTAAATGGCGTCTCTGAAAATGTCTCAACTTTTGACTCTATTTAGGAAAAAATATTGTAAATTTTGTAAACGTATTTAATGAAATTACACAGATATCCGAAGGTAATAAGTCACAAGGCGTGTCTCAAATGTGGCTGTGGCTGGTGAAACGGGGCTTATCGTATTTGTGACCATTGTAGTAGTAGTAAGGGAGTCAAAATGATACCACTTACCGTGATATCATTTATAACCCTCTATAATACCCCCACCACCCCCGAAAAATCAAAAATTGGTTAACGAGGAAAATTGTCTCCCGACAGCAAATTTATGAATTTTTGGAGAAAATAATTTTGAAAAGAGGGAGTCAAAATGATACCACCTCCAACCAAAAGTTGGTGGTGGTATTGTAGTCCCAATTATATTGGTAATTGACTTTTGAAAAAATATATTGGTGCCATAAATACATCATGTTTTTTTTCACGTCCAATTGAACAGATACATTTCATGGGTTATAATAAAATATTATTAGAGAAAATGGATAATACAATACAATTGGAATTGAAATTTTTTAATGACTGTGTTGAAGAAGTTTACGAAGCTTACGGGGGTTATGATCCTGTATATAAATTCTATAAAATGAGAACACTAGGCGATATCGAATACATGAAATACCAGCGTAATTTATTACGCTCCGATAAAAATGTTGCATTTACAATATTATACCGGCAATTATGTCAACTATACAAGAGGCAAATACAAACATTAAGACGGATAATGCGTATCGGATATGAAACTAAGGTGTATTATATAAAATTGTTAAAACCCAACGATTCGTTTACGAATGTACATTTCTACGATATCGCTTATAAAGATATTGAAAAATTATTATTGAACAGAAAAAAAACTACTAATTAATTTATAGCAGAGTGTATTTTTCTTATCGAAGGTATGTAAACTGGCTATCTGGAATTATTTGTCATCAACCTCGAGCGGTCTTATAGGAACGCCGTTGTCATACTTTGAGTGTATTTCTCCTTATCGATGGTATGTAAACTGGCAATCTGAATTTATTTTTGTATCAACCTCGAGCGGTCGGATAGGAACGCCGTTGTCATGCAGTTGTTTACCATAGCGACCACATTTATAGGGATAGAAATAAAAAAGATTTAGCTTCAACCGCGGCACGAACCCACGACCCTCGTCTCTATAGATTATCGCCTTAACCCACACGACCACGAAGGCTGTTATGATAAACATTACCTTGTGTTGTACAATTATCGATTTACACAGGCGGTGTGTACACAGGTTATTTATAAACACTTAGAGAGGTTAACGAATTTACGGGATGGTTCATTATTTCATTAATTTTATAATTAATTTTATAATTTTCTTTAAATTAATTATAAAATTATTGATAACTTAAAGCTGAACATCCCCTATAATTACATTAGAAAACATAATAATTAATTAATATAAGAAAACAAATAAAACACAACTATTTTCACCAACAAATGTCAGGGGCTGGCGCGGGTTCGAGCCTCGGTTGGAGCTAAAACCTTTTTTTCCTAAAATTAATTATTAAATTGTTTACTGCACCAATATAATTAATTTTATAATTAATTTAAAGAAAATTATAAAATTAATTATTTAATAAAAATATTAATTTCCTCCGACTTTATCTCCAAGCTATATCATTTTTTAATTTTTCATATCTCCCCATTTCTTCCACTACGGATTCAAACTCTAAATTTGATATTTTCTTATCGGCCAACGCTTTGGACACTATAACGTCGATGCTATTTTTCTTAGACCTGGCGAGAACGGATATTCTATCATGTTTTCTACATTTTTTCTCGAGTTTTCCACCCGACGCCCTAATTACCATACAAAGTATTCCAGATAAAACGGTAATTCCACTCAAAACCCCTGCAAGTGGGACCGTTACAATTGTAGATAGTGTTGCAGCAGTCCCCGCAGCACTCATTACAGATAAACTTGCCAGAACCGTACTAGATGCTTCAGCTATATTCGCCGCGCGCTTATATTTTTTAGCGTGTCTTTTTCTATTTCTATATTCTCTAACTAAAATATCCTGCATAGCGACGATATTATTTAACCTAAAATCTGAACTTCTTTCGTTAATTGGACACATTGTTGATGGAGTGGTATTGACAATTGGAAGCGGTGATTCGTTCATGATTTTCAATATATTAGTATTTACAAATTAAGTTCAATTAACAATGAGACAATAGTGGAAGAACTCTCTGGGTCAGCGATTTTCGTAACAAGGTTAATAACACTACCTTCGGAAAGTCTAATTAGATCGTCACCGGCGAACGAAACCACCGACGAACTATCTCCAGCGATTTTAGTTACTCCAACCCCCCGTTCTTCCCCATCTACAACAAGATTTATCGTGACCACGCCCACAGGTTTACCACTAGCATTAACCGAGCAGACCGCCATTCGGAGAACTGTACCTGTAGCTGTCATGGCGTATCCCCCACATTTATTACTCGCTTTGGCACCGAACGAATATTCATAGAGCCCCTCAACCAATGGGCCCCGCTTCTCAGCCCAAACTGTTATGACACGTGTTAGCGTTTTCATTGTTTGCACCAATCCAGCAACCGCCCCGATAGAGGTATGGGCCTCAGTACGAATCTTATAAGAGGCCTCCTCAAGAGCTTTGATCGCGGCTCTACGATCATGTTTCAGTTTATCGGAAACTTCGGTTATCTTTCCGTCTAGTTCGGTAAGTGCCGCTTCTCTGCTGAGAGAGTCCTCTAAGCGCAACGCATCATAAGCCTCCGTAATGGTCGCATGGTGGCCTTCTAGGGCTTTTTCAACACCCGACCGGGCCTCTTTTTGAAATTCGGTTATTTTCCCCTCTAGTTCAGCAACCGCCGCTTCTCTGATGAGAGAGTCCTCTGAGCGCAACACCTCATAAGCCTTCGCAAGGGCTCCCTGGTGCTCTTCTCGGGCTTTCTCAATACCAGTTCGGACCCCCTCAACACTCAACCGGGCCTCTTTTTGAAATTCAGTTATTTTTCCGTCTAGTTCTGCAACCGCCGCTTCTCTGATGAGAGAGTCCTCTGAGCGCAGCACCCCATAAACCTCCGTAATGTCCGCCTGGTGGTCTTCTCGGGCTTTCTCAATACCCGTTCTGACCCCCTCAACCCCCAACCGGGCCTCCTTTCGAAATTCGGTTATTTTTTCGTCTAGTTCAGTAAGTGCCGCTTCTCTGTTGAGAGAGTCCTCTGAGCGTAACGCCCCATAAGCCTCCGCAATGGCCTCCTTGTGGTCTTCTCGAACCCCCTGAACCCCCGACCTGGTCTCTTTCAGAAATTCGGCTATTTTTCCGTCTAGTTCAGTAAGTGTCGCTTCTCTGCTGAGAGTGTCCTCTAAGCGCAACGCATCATAAGCCTCCGCAATGGCCTCCGCAAGGTTCACCTGGTGGTCTTCTCGGACTTTATCAATACCCGACCTGGTCTCTTTTCGAAATTTGGTTATTTTTTTGTCTAGTTCAGTAAGTGCCGCTTCTCTGATGAGAGAGGCCTCTAAGCGCAACGTATCATAACCCTCCGTAAGGTCCGCCTGGTGGTCTTCTCGGACTTTATCAATATCCGAACTGGTCTCTTTTCGAAAATCTATTATTTTCCCGTCTAATTCGGTAAGTGTCGCTTCTCTGATGAGAGAGTCCTCTAAGCGCAACGCATCATAAGCCTCCGTAAGGTCCGCCTGGTGGTCTTCTCGGACTTTATCAATCCCAAACCGGGCCTCTTTTTGAAATTCGGTTATTTTTTCACCTAGTTCGTTTAGTTCCGTATGCGCTTCTTCACGACTTTGTGTATTCACAGCCAGGGCATATTCTCTAAGTTGTGATAGTAGACTCCTGTGAATATTGTCCGTGGCCGCCGATATAGTTCTATTGATCAAGGCTTTTGTTTTTTGGGTAGTTAAAAAGTCACTCTCTGTCGGGATGAATCCTCCTTCTGTCGGTTCCAAATTCTTTGAATTTGTCACCCAATCGGAAGAACTACCTGGTCCGTATATACTCATTTCAATAATGTTGATACTATATATATATATAAATTACGAACATGCGTTTAATTCTAAATAATTTTCTTAAAATTAATTAATTTGAAATTTCTAGGACGACCCATATCGGGTAATCGTTCTTCAACTCTCGCCCTTTATCATCAAGAATAGAAATCTTCAACTCGTGGATGTGTCCCGATTCCAAAACTTTCATCTCGGGGTGTGGGAAGTCTAAGGTCAGGGTCTCACCAAAGAAACAGTCGCTGGCGGGCACGGTTTTCAGTAATGTGCTGGGAGTGCCGTCTACCGTGTTGTACGATGTGTTCACCCGATCCAGGTGCACCCCGAGAGTTTTCGTGACGGCGAAGTTTACTGGAGTTGTGCCTACGTGCTCGCCCGGATCAAACACTCCGTCATCGTTGTAAGGGTGTGTTATTTTAAATCCTAACAGTGAGCCCAACCCCGGTGAGATCCTTAAACGCCTCTCAACGGTCAATGTCGTGAGCCCCGTGGCTTTCGAGATTGCGAGAGTGACTATACCAGGAATCTTCGCCGCGACAAAAGCTTGGAGATCTCCGAAACTCCAAAGACCCTTAGGTACTATAGCATCTGGAGTTCTACGAAATCCTGAGGTATCTGGAACATCTATGGCTTAGTTTCCGAAAGCCACAGGGCTTACACCCTCTACTTCTAATGTGAAAAACTCGAGCGTTTCAATGTGTTTCCACCCAACCGTGAAGGTGATTGATCTAAGGCCTACCCGACGTTGTCCGCAGCAGTTGTCTATTAACTTTTGAAGTTCACAACTCTTTTGAACATTAGTGATAGTAGCAAACATAATAATATCTTTCAATGGATACCAAAGCATTTAGCTTTAATTCTAATGCAATGTACGCGGTCGGTGGTAAATACACGCAAAAAGACGTTGTTAACCGTCTTGTACACCCAACCTTAACGGTTAGACCGGACAGTGGCTTTGCCACCAATTTCCCTAACATCTTTGAACAATATAGGCTGCCCAAGATTACTACGATGGAGGCGGTAAACTGGTGGAAAGCAACACCGATGCAGTTTTGGCAGAACCAAATAAATTTCGCTGTATGGTGCGCAACAGCCGGGTGTGGAGTTTCACATAAAGACCATCTAACATCCAAGAATGTCATACTCCGAAGTGTCTACAACTTTCACGTGTATTATACTATTAGGAGGATTCTCAAAGAACTAGGTATTTCACTACCTCAAGACGACGCCTGGGATCCCATTTCCAACGCATACGACCGTATGGCGTTTGAAAGACTGTGTAACGAATTTAACGTTTCAAAAGACGCGGACTGGAGACAGAAAGCATTTCTTCCTACCAGCACCGGCCTCGGGGACGTTCTCATTCGGGGCCAGTCCGGGAATTGGACGCAGACTGATTTTAGACACGATCACTCCGGCGACCACATCGTCAGTCGGAACGCCGGGAATTTTGACCCCGCGACGATGACGTTCGGGCCGGAAGTGTCTGGAGGTCGGCACTGTGGCGTGTTTTCTTGTAAAATGTTACCTCCGAAACGGGCTCACGTCGATTACATACAGCAGGCTGCTGAGGTTCAGAACGCGTGGGGTACATTTATGTTAGATAAGGGTCTAGGGTTCACGCAGGCCAGGGTTACTCGCGTCAACGATTCCATTCGCACGTACGTCTGGGCCATCCTCGGCGCACAGAAGCAAACTCGCAGTTCTATACTGGGCACGGAACAGCGTTTGATGCACAAAAACAATTCTTGGCACTTGTAGAGGACGCCATCTCAGCTAGGGTGGACCTGGAGAAGGCGATCCAGAATTATCAAGACGTTTTGCAGAATGCCAGCACTCCAGTAGACTATGTATTTGGAATAGGTCTTTATATGGCGCCGAGCAATATGATAATACGAGACGACCCGGTTGACGGTTACAATAATCAGATCGTAATCGCCACCGTCAATAAAAAAATCGGCCACAACGGTAACGTGAACACGGATATCATCAAGCGCACCCCCAACATGATCGGGCGCGGAGTTGTAAGTGGAACCGATTTCATAAAACCCCCTAAACGCAAAATGGTTACACATCCCTCAACACAATCGGGATTGAAGTTGAACCCAGTACCCCCAATTCGTAAATTGGATGCACCATCGAGTTCCCCCAATCCAATCATCAACAATGTTGAAATTGGAACAGGAGCGGAAACACCAATCGAGATTGGAAGCACAACACACGAGGAGGAGAAATTAGGGCTCGTCGTCGCCCTCGTGGCGATCGGATTATTTACGCTTTGGTTTTAGGAACTCTCTGGCGAAGAATAGTAGGAGACCGGCGATTGCCACTTTTGGAGCCCAGGTATTTTTGGCTAGCCATCCGGCCGTTTTTTATAATATAGATAGCAAGTAAGAAACGATACTTCCGATCAGTCCAGGTAGTGCGGCAGCCGCCTTTTCGGCTAATTTAGCCAGGAGACTGGCGAGGGCTTTTAGTTGTTTTTTTACCCACTCCTTGGCTCCGCCGGATGGCGCGGGTGGTGGTGTGGGTGCTGGCGCGGGTGGTGGCGCCGCACCACCAGTGAAAGCTAGAACTATGGTCGATATAGTCATGCCGATAGCAACGAGGATGCTTGCTATCGTGACACCCTGCTCTCTGAACAGAGTGCGAAGACGCTCACCGAGTGTCGTTTTCTCGTGCAGGACCCTCGAGATTGTTTCGCGGATCCGACTTATTTGGGTGCGGAGAGCCTCACGGTTAGTCGATGCAGCCTGCAAGCGAGCTTCTCTTTCATCCCGCAACGACCGCAGGCGTTCGGTGATCCGCTCGGTAGATTCTCTATCGCCACCCGCTTCCTTCAGTTTTCCTTCTTCTAGCGCGATATGTTCATCCAGCGACGAGAGTTTGGCGAGGATAAGGACCAGTTCGCCCCGGACCGTTTGCATAACCTTATCGAGGCCCCGGAGTTCGCGAAGAGGTAACGGTGGGTCATCGTTGAGTATTTCGTTTTCGCTGAACGTGGTCTCCATCGTGTTAATAGCGTCGGTGGCTACTCGAGGGACCTCGCTGAGCTCAACCGTTTCTATCGCGGAGGCCGTTTTCGCCATCGTTTCGTCGGTAGACTGTAGGGCCTCTACAGCGAGGGGCGGCATAATTGTTTTACCCCTCTTCCAATCTGGGAATCCGAGTTCGTTCCTTATGAGTTGGCCACCGCCCGGGTTTCCTGCAATGGTGCTCAGTGCTAGGGGTTTACCGGTCATCGTGTTGACGATCGGGAGATTTGATGCTGCTTTTAGTCGCAATCTACCGTTCAGATCAAATTTGAACTTGGAGTAGTCGCGACCGACAGATGGGACCAGACCTTTTTCTGCCAAACTGTTGTAGTAGTCGTCTACAGCTCCCTCGAGTAATTCCCGACTTTGACTAATGGTGTTGGTAGCGCCACCTAATTCCCCCGATTGCGATTGGATTGGAACTGGAGGCTGTATCAAGGGTGTTTCGTCATTATAATCATCATCATCACCATCGAGGTAATCGTCTCTGCCGATTTTATCCATGTCAATATAGTAATCAGCCATATTTATAATTTTCTTAAAATTAATTATGTATTAAAGACAAAACCATACGGGTTTAATATAGATTCACTAAATTATGTCTTCGAGTCAATACGGTCGCAAACTCAATCCATACCGCAGACTGCGGGAGCCCCTCGGGGCAAAAGGCGTGAGACAGAGTGTCGTTATTACGAACAACCCATCGACGATCGACCAGAACCAGCATCTCTTGGTCCGCTTCCCCAACCTCGGAGCTAACGACGTCATTGTGCCGGGGACTGTTCGCCTCGCTTTCACTATTTCGCTGACGTCGACGGACGAGAACCGAACCGTCGTTCAGAACCTGGGTCGCGCCATAGTCAAGAAGACCATGATAAAGATTTCTGGTAATGAGGTGATGTCGATCGATGACAGTGACGTCTACCATTGTTACCAGGACCTATGGAAGACGGCGCAAGAGCGCGAAAACGCTGTCTATCAGGGTATTGACACCAGCAAAAATAAGAACGTAACCAAACTAAGAATCGGGGCTGGTAACAAGGCAGATAACAACGCGAGCGACAACGCGGTCGCGGGCGCTTAAGGCAACCGCTTCTACATCCCGCTCGACTTTGAGTTGCTGGAGAGTCACATGCCCTACTATCAGAGTGCTTTGGCTGACCGCCTCGAATACGAACTAACGTTCAACGACTACAGCCGAGTTCTCATAGCCACCGACATGTTATCGACGTATACGATCGATAATGTTTCGCTGGAGTACGACATGGTCACAATTCCCGAACTCGCGCGATTGATCAGAACCCAGTACGCCGGGCGCGTTGCCATACTTTACGACCGAGTTCTTCGCCATCGCAAGATGACGAAAGACAAAGGCGACACATTGTGGAATATTAATGTCAACGTACCCGCCCGCTCGATGAAAGGTATACTGATGTTGTTCGAGGAGGCTCGGTTAGCGCTCGGTATTAGAAAAACCGACAAATTCTATAACCCCAAAATCACGAAATCACGATCGAGGGAGTCCCCAATCAACTTTACAGCGCGGGTCTTCGCCTGCACCAGCAGTGGGATGAAGTAAGAAAGCAGTTTGCTGCCGGGTCTAAGCGCTCTCCGGAGGTTGCAGCAGTTGCCAAAGACCTGCATCTCTCGTCCGTCTCCCTCGCGGAGTTCCTGAATACCTAATACGCGTTATGGCTAGACATGCGAGCCAGCGACGACGACCAAACACACGGCAGCGGACGCCAAGTTGAGAACGCTAGTGACGGTGTGACGATCCAGATAACCAAAGAGGCGGATGGAAATGGGCCATTGAACGTGTACTTATATATAATTACAGACGCACAACTCAACATCGAAGATGGTCGATACGTCTCAGCACTCTACTGATTTTAATAATTCTAAAGAATTAATTAGCAATCAATACCAATTCACGATTGGAGATGCCCACTCTGCCATAATATGTGGGCAGACAGGATGTGGAAAAACGGTTTTCATCCTAGATTTGCTCGAGGGCTCCTACCGCGTTGCCTTTCGTCACATTGTGATCCTGTGTCCCACTGTGCGGCACAACGATACTTATCAGCGGCGCCCGTGGATATGGACCGACCCTGAGGTATACGTTATTGACCCCGGTGATAGGCTTCACGATTGGCTGCGTGGTTTATACCAAAGATTCCAGGGTGAGCCCACCCTATACGTGATTGACGATTGCTCAGCCAAGGCGGCGATGACCAAAAAGAAGGACATGCTCTCCGAGCTCGCATTTTCTGGCCGCCATGCTAGGCAAAGCGTATGGATATCCACTCAAAAGTACAACGCCGTCCTCAAGGATCTGCGCGAGCAAACGAAATGGGTCGCCCTCTTTCACTGCAAGGACAGAGACTCATTCGATGACTGTCTTCGAGAGAATGACGTTATCCCAACGCGCGAGGAGCGCCTGGAGGTTCGACAGATGCTTTCGGAAAATAAGCACGCCAAGCTTTTGTTAAAGACTGATCAACCAACTGTTTACGAAGTTATCAATTAATTTTATAATTAATTAGCAATTACTTAACGCTCGTTAGTAATTGCCGAGTAAATGCTTAACAATACTTAGCAATTGCTGAACAATGCTGAACAAATGCTGAACAATGCTGAACAAATGCTTAACAAATGTTGAACAAATGCTGAACAATGGTTAACAATGTTAACAATTTGGTGCTCCGCTGCGAGCTTTGTTGCGAGCATAATGGTGATCATAAGTATCGGGTGGTGCGCTTGGCAATATGTTTAAGTGATGAGACTTGTTACAATAGTTAAAATAATTTTAAGAAAATTAGCAATAATGAACTGCGACGAACTTCTCGATCAGCTAATGGAAGAAACCTCAACTCCGACTGCCAACATCCTGAAAGATAATGAAACATCAACTCCGACAGAGCAATCGCGATCAACTCCAACTCCAACGGCGGTTGGTATTGGGTTGAGTGCAACTACTCCGAATGAAAATGAAAATGCGGCGCGATGAGAGCGGCTAGCTGCGCTGGTTGCTGGGGGACAATCGGAGCATTATCTCGGTAGGCGTCTCTCAGTTTTTCAGGTGGATAATATGTCAGATGCGGAGATCGATAAAATGTATGCGCGATACGAATCTTAGGTTAGGTGCGGAGATGACCAACAACTCTTGAGGATCGGCGGCTATTCATTTGTACGCAACCGCCGTTAGTATACTTCTCCCTATACCAAACACCGCGGGATTGATTGACGATCTAGAGACTGACCCTTTTATAGGTCACACTCTTAGAACAGCCTGCTGCTCAATTTTTCACAAGTTTGGAATGTACTTAGCTCCGCTGACAACCGCGTTGACCACGGGTAAACACTGTCAATTTGGACATATATGTCCACGAACTATAAGCCCTAATATTAATATCATAAATGATGACACAAGACACACCTGCGAGAGTGACGGAACAGCAATCTCCAACAGCGTTGGGGATTGCTCCAACCCAATCGAACCCGATTGCAGCACTTCCAACTCCGATTGATCCTCCAACCCAATCGCGATTGGAGTTGGGGGTTGCACGACATAAAAAACCAAAAAGGCAGGCAGCTGGGAGGGCGGCGGCTGCCACCCGAAAAGTTAAACAAGATAAAATACTCGCCGAGCTTAGAGAGGCTAAACAGTCGTTGCAATCGGGGACGGAGACAGCAAAACATCTGAAGACAGAGCAATCGGGTTCAACAGTGTTGAGTACAACAACACCCCCAATTCACGAATTGAAAGCACACTCAACACCCAATCGAGGTTGGACGAATCCGATTGAACCCCAATTCACGAATTGGAGTTGGGTTGTTGGTGGTGGTCTGGCAGTTGTTGGTGCCCTGTGCGTTTGGAAATACCCCCAATTACACCAATCCTTATCGAAAAAACAACCAGCCAGTGTTCCGAAGAAAGTTACGAAACACCAATCGCGATTGGATGCGCCCCATTTAAACATTGATCGCGACCCCTTTTATATGCAATAATTATAATTATCAACAATGGCTGAACAAGATGGTAAAATGTTAGTGAATGCGCTTTATCACGCCGTGGTGATATCGGGTTTCAGTATCGTGTATGCTCGACTATCAAAGATGGCCCTAGGAGGGTCCGCTCCCAAATTGGACTTTACTGTGAGAGACATAGGGCTCGCGACCTTAGATGTAGCGGCCGCAGTTTGGACCCGAGATTATCTAGTTAAAGCTGGAATTCTACCCGTTAATATATGGAAATAAATGGCTTCAATCGCAGTAATAGTAGGTGGTGCGCTTGTAAACGCATTGGCGTTCAGCGGTAGCAACTTTATATTCTCTAAAATGAGAAGCTCGAACGTGGATGAGGAGCGCAAGCGTCACGATTTAGCTGTAGAACAACTCAATAGCGCAAAGGAAGCATGGTCGAAAAAACGAACCGCCCATCTGGACTGGGTCAACGAAGAGCTTCGCCGCGAAAATCACGACGTACAAACTTTTCAGAACATTGAAGAAGCCAACCGCGAGTACGCGCTGGCATATCCGCAGAAAAGTCTCGCGAGGGCATGTTGGAGATTGTCCGATATATTAGAATACATCACATACGATGAACACGCGCAAACTTGATACCAAACGATCGGTTCGCCTAACGCGCAAGCTGGCGAACACGTACTACAGCCCCCGCGGCTACTGGAAGGGACCCGCGGCCATCAAGAACCTCGGGGCGGCGACCAAGGTTTCAGAAAACGCTGTCAAGGAATGGCTCAAGAAGCAGGCCATCTGGCAGATCTATTTACCCGCGCCTCACAATATTCCGCGCCCGAAATTCGACGTGCCGGTGCCGAACCAAGTTCACCAAGCTGATCTCCTGTTTCTCCCTCATGATCGCGTCGGTCGCAAGACGTACAAGTACGCACTGACAATCGTTGACGTAGCGAGTCGTTATAAGGGGGCTGAGCCGTTGGCCACTAAAGAGTCTAAGGAGGTGGCCGAGGCTCTCTCCCGAATATATAAGAGGAGTCCTCTAAAATGGCCGAATCTTCTCCAGGTCGATCCCGGCCGCGACTTCATGGGCGCGGTCTCTCATCTATTGTCTAAGCACGACGTTTCTGTCAGACGAGGCCGCGTCAACATCCACCGGGACCAGGGGATCGTGGAGCGCTTCAATCGAACCTTGGCTGAGAGACTGTTCGGACACCAATACGCTAAAGAACTTGTAGACCCTCATTCGCGATCGACCGAGTGGGTGGCCAGACTGCCCACCGTGGTATCAGCACTGAACGGAGAGGTGACCAGATTGATAGGTAAGAAGCCTGTAGATGCTATCCAGTTTAAAAGGGTGACGAGCAAGCCCTCTGCCGTCTCGCGCGGGCGACCCGTTGGTTTAGAGGAGCAACGGCTTCCATCGGATATTGACGTCCGGTACCTCTATCAACCGGGAGACCTCGAAGGTGGCAGCCGCCGCGCAACTGATCCCGTGTGGTCTCTCAATGTATATCATCTAGATCGATATATTACCAAACCTGATGAGCCCGTGCTCTACTATTTGGATGATGGGCCATCTCGAGGGTTTGTTCGCGAAGAACTTCTTATGGTGCCTTCTGACACCCAGCTACCCCCGGATCGCCAGAGTCTTTAGATTGCTAATTTCTTAATTTTTTCAAAATTATTAATTAAATAAATCATTAGAGAGGTTCTGTATGTATTCCGTCTGGTAACACGCGTCTTTTATCGTAGTATGCAGAGAGTCCTAATTTTTGTTGACAGTACGTTTTCATAACGCCGTCTTTCATTTTAAATCCTCTATTTTGTGCTACATCTATAATGTGTTTTCCATCTTCTGTAGTTTCACTTAGTACTCGTTTATATCTATCCCAATTTAAATTGTTACTTCTCTTGTACATTCCTTTCGCAGAGTTTTTATTAATAGAATTAAATTTTTCTACAAAATAACACTTACTAGATAACGCTATCGCCCTATCTCCGCTAAATTCCATTTTGAAAAGTCCGGGCTCTCTTTCGCTCCATTTATCCCAAGCCAACCATTTCTTTTTTTCTTTTTCAAACCCGTCTAGTAAGTTAGGTCTAATCAATTCCTCTATCGTTTTTCCACTAACTCCTATATACATACTATCTGTATCCATCTGTATTAATTCAAAGTCTTCTCTTTTTACGTATTTGTCTAGAAATTCGTAGTAAAATTCCAACATTCTCAATTTAGCTAGTTGATAAACCGCTATTCCACAATGGAATGGTCTCTTTACCGCACACCTGGGTTTTCTTGAAGATATTTCGTACGCATCTCCTATCTCTTCCAAATCGTCAAAGAATGCAGATCTTAATGCTTTGTCAACACAGGTTTCGTTTTGTGTATATGTCGTATTTAAATGTCTCTCCGTTGCCTCTATCATTTTTCCACAACACGAGTTTCCTAATAATTTCATTATGTCGGCTACTGGTTTCTTATTTGGTTCTACATCACCTGTTCGTCTTGCGGCTGTAACTTCTTTTGCGAACCATTCGAATGGTTTTCCGCTAATATAATCTATAACACGATGAACTCCAGTTATTTCTAGGCCGTGTTTTAAATACCATTTCAACAGTGGCGCGTACAGCAATACTTCAGTGGCGGTCATAGATCCCACCAATTTTTTTCCATCTCCTCTTGTTCGGCCAGTATCTTTTAAATATTTTAACATGTGTGTGGGAACTTCATCAACCTCTACTTCTCTGTTTATAAATATTGGGGACATTTCAGAAAACTTATCTTTTAAGTTGTGTGGAACTTCTATATCCACCTCCGCAAACCCAAACCAGTCTCCAGATAAAACTCTTTTACAAAACTTTTTAATAAATTTAGGGTTATGTGGGGTATATCTATATGGTGTATAGTTTCTCTCCCACACGGCATCTCATTTATTTAACGTAGATAAATATAACGCGTTTGCATCGTACCCCAAACAGCCTTGCAAGGTTTGGAACCCACTCTAATATTTGAAACACCAGCTTCTGCATATCGTGTAAATACTATTGATGGACCGCCAACTAGAGCGTCCTTCATCATTTCGTATGTTTCTTCTTTTGGTGCATATAGAGCATCCTCCGGTATAATCGTCTTTGAAGATTTTTGTTCTTTAATGGTTCCTCTCAATAAATATTGTATAGCTACTCCAGGTAGTGTTACCGCATCTTTGAAAATATCCACACCTCTGTGTTTATAAAATTCACACATGTTTTCCACCGCTTCTAGGAACGGTGCTACATCTAAATCGTTATAATATTTCAACCAATCTCTGAAAGTTTTCATATTATTTTCTACGACATTTACTTAATTATGTTTCATCTATTAACATTTTCCCAGATAGTTTGGAATACCAATTCTCTATATCCGGTAGTCCTGGGTAATCCAGTTTGTCTGGAGAATCGAACCACTCATAAGGAAAGAAAGATTTCTGTCCTTTGCATTCGTAGGCTTTTATCCAACTATCGTAACTTACACCAGGTCCTAGATAAAGTATTACATCAAGAAATCTAAACTCTGGAGTAAATAGAAATACACCCGTGCCAGTAACAGCCGTGATATTGATATACGGTATTGGTTTCCGTACAGTATCCATCTACTGGAGCTCCTAAAACCCATCTTTCACCCCCGTGTCCACACTGTTCGTACATCCAATAGATCGCCCCATAACTGTTAGAACTTTTTGGGTAGAACGCTTTCTCGAACGACGAACGCGGGCGCTCTAAATAATTACCATCACATATTACTTTTGTCTCACCTTTGATACATGTTGGTCCGTGTCTCTTCATATTACTCGCTTTCGTGAATTTCTGCTTGCAATTATCGCAGGCGTAAATTTTAGATAGGTTTTTAAGTTTTTTTTATCAGAAATGCGTGATTATTAAACAGTCCTATTGTCATTGGTTTATTACCTATTGCCTTATAGTGTGCTGGTACCTTTTTAAACCACCATACGTTACATTCGGTGGGTTGATATACTTCTATACCGATTTCAAAAAACTCTTCAACCTTTTTCAGATCTGAAAAAGGAATTGGTGAAACCACATTACTAGTAAAATATTGCTTACTAAGTTCTTTCGCCTTTTCTGTACATCTGTCGGGTCTTTTATCTGTCATATGCATAGCTAGACACCTGAACAGACAAAGGTCGTCATTATACTTATCTAAAGAATACATACCTTTTTTATTCTTCAACCATTCTGGAAGTTCTCCTCCTGCTGCTTCTTTGGATTGTAGTCCCAAATCTATTCCCCTACTGCCCTGTATTAGCTTTACGAAAACCTCTACCCATCTTACAAACTTCCACTTTGTATTCGGTCTGTCTATTTTATCGGACATTATTCGTGTTTACTCCTTATCTGACAGCCATTTTTTAACGGTTTTCATTGATGATAGTGGTTCGCTACCGAGATTTTTGTGCATTATTATAGTTACAGGTTTTCCATTTTTAGTTTCCTCCATATGTTCTCGCTTGTAAGAATATGAATATCTCAAATAAAAATTGGTTGTTATATAAGGAGCGAGTTTATCGGACATGCGTTCAAACCCGTTAATGCCAATGTTTTTACGAAAGGATAATGTAACTACCCGTCTTCCATTTTCTACCTTTTCCAATGTTTCATCGTGAGCCCCCAATATTTCTTCACCTTTTTCCACTATCGCCCGAACTATAGATCTTTTCTTATTATTTGGTATTTGGTCACCTGTGTGTCTAATTTGAGACAAATTATTGGTGCTTGAAGGTTTTATTACACGAGCCCTTAACTCCGCAATACTTTCTTTTTTAATTCTGTTACCAACCAATTCTTCCCCGCTTTGGATATATCATTAAATGCCCCTCTTTTATAGGCGCGGGTAAACCGCTTCATAAACACCTTATTCTTTGTGGCGTTTATCAGCTTTGTCAACCCCCTAACTCTCAACCGTTTACTATAAGTAATCCCTAGAGATTCGGCTTCTCTTCTCAAACTTTCTATTTCTGCTCTAGTTTCTGGCGTTATCATATTTTCTGTATATACTTTTGTATATATACTTTTGTATAACCTATACAATTTATCTGTTCAATTGGATGTGAAAAATTTACATCATGTTTTGTTCACGTCCAATTGACCAGATAAATTTCATAGGTTATATACATATATAATGGAGTGTGTGTCTTGTTGTAATACGTTTACGTGTAAAGACTATCTACGAAGGCATCTAGCGAGACGTAGAAAGTTTCCTTGTGTCCCCCCACAATTTCAATGCCCCAGATGCCCTTGTAAATTCGTTAGTGCCCAAACTCTTTGTAGACATAAGCAACTACGCTGTCAGGTGGCTAAAGGTGAACGTGGTAGACTAGAGCTGGTAGAATTAGTTGCTGATCTGCGAAATAAATTAGCTATATCGGAGGAGAAAAATGAGGTGTTGGAATATAAACTATTGTACTTGCATTAATGATTTCGACTTTTTTCAAAAGTCAATTACCAATATAATTGGGACTACAATACCACCACCAACTTTTGGTTGGAGGTGGTATCATTTTGACTCCCTCTTTTCAAAATTGTTTTCTCCAAAAATTCATAAATTTGCTTTCGGGAGACAATTTTCCTCGTTAACCAATTTTTGATTTTTCGGGGGTGGTGGGGTATTATAGAGGGTTATAAATGATATCACGGTAAGCGGTATCATTTTGACTCCCTTACTACTACTATTGTACATGTAGCTCCTGATCAAATTACACCCTTTGGTAACATGATAACGATCTATTTTGTTTGTTAGAAGCATGGCGCGTGTGTCACTGGTGGGATTGTTAACAGTACAGATTCTTATCAGACTGCGCGGTTGCACAGGCTGATCTGGATCTGCACTGATCGCAAAACCCGTAAGCCCCATTTTCCAGTCACAGTCTCACAGACGTGTAACATAGCGAAACCATATACAGGCCGGTCTGGGTCGTTTACAAGTTGCAAATTCAATCTCGCATAGATTACTAACGAATAAAAATATTCAAACGGGAGGGATGTCATGCAGCATGCGTATATTATTGTCCATTACATATTGCAAGTGATGTGCATTTTATCATTATTTTCTGAATGTTAAAGGACTGATGGCGCCAACAAGCATGTATATAAATGTTAGTTTGTAGAAAGAAAGAAAACGTTCAACATAAAATAGAACGAAAGTGCTCAATATGTTAATGATACAGTAATAATTGTCATTATTGCCACACCAATGTACACTTAATAAATTTCAGCTTCATACTTTATTGCGTATCTCCAATGTAATGTTAAATGGTGTTGACACTTAGAAACACTTAATTTCGTTTTCAAAGTTGTATGGTGTCAAGAATGTTACTATTCATCACTATGCACGTTTGTTTGGACAGGATGTTTAATAAACGACCTCGAATATGCACTTGCTATGACGTCTTGATACAGTAATTTAAGCCTTTCAACACCACATATCTCTGTCCCAACATCTACAAACAGTGTATATCCTAATGAGCCGGCTCGTAGGGAGCCGTCTCATCAGGACCTGCACTATTTGTGGATGTTTTCTGATACGTGGAGTAGTCTGAACATTAAAACGAAATATTCAATTCCAGTTACGGTGAGGATGAACAGATTAAATATGGTCATCGGTACGTATGGTCGTTTTGGAACGACTGAGAGACACTTAACTGTTGCCATGGAGTATGTTTTCTCTTCTGATAGTAAGTTTCGTTGTAATTCCAAATCATGTGCACTACGTTCTGGGGCTCGTTTCACTAAACTTCGTACGACTAAACTGTTCGTCAGTGCACAATTATGATAATTTACATTAACAATGTTTTATTGTAAACAATTATTTGATTTAAATCTGTTGAGCATAGGCTGCTCAACAAACGGGGTAAATCCATTAATTGAAATGTCCAGACTATCATAAATGTGCACTTAAGTCGTACGAACTTTCGTGAAACCTGGTCTTTGTTAACGTTTTGCCGATATTATCTTTATCTCCACGGCCTTATTTTCCAGTTCTATTTTGACATCATAACCCTTGCCTGACGATGACGAGTCACCGCGTGAGTCTGACGCCCTGTCCGCCATGTTATACTCCGGGAAAAAGTCATTGCGATTTTCCCGCGCCTGTCTGCCCACACACGAGCTGGGACTACTTTGTAACGGTGTCCAGGTGATATCCTCTTTCCCGTTGCGCACTTTCCGTAACGTCACCAGTTCGCTATTGCCGCCAGTCGTGTATAGCTTTGTTCGTCTATTGTTACCACAGCCGAGCGATACCACTGTAGTGTGCGCAGGTCTCCCATTGCGCATACACATCCCTCTCAACGCCATGCGGAACTTCGTTGAGAAAAAATTATATAGGACAGGGTTTAGAGCGTGATTCAAATAAAACATTATCCTCGTCGAATATAGAATATTCAGATACGTTTCCAGGCCGAGAGAATATATAAAATGTTTGTCCTCGAATACAAACCACAATGCGGCAACTCTAAACGGTAAATGGCACACGAAGAATATGGAGACAATTAGCGTGAGTATTTTGGTGATCTGGTTTTGACGTCGCTGGTTGTCGTGCAACGACATCTGTGTGGGCCGGCACTCATGGGCGCGGTGCAACACGCAGCACAGGTGGCAGTTGAGGACAAATAGACAGAGACAAGGGACGACGAAGAAGAAGACGTCGAGCAGGATCACGTACACCTGCTGCCACAACTCTACGATCGGCGTCCGACACACCTGTAACCGGATGTAAACATGTAATAATACTGTTACCAGATGGCTACATGCAATCGTGCATTGCACTAATCTTCCTAGAATTTGTAAATATTTGTGTTGTGTTTTGTTTTGCTGCGTAAGAGACATACGGGTGGTCAGGGGCCGTAGGAATTTGGCAGCCGTACGGGCCTGTGACCCGTGGGAATTTCGTACGAAATTACCCTCCTGCGATATGGTGGTCACATGCAAACTTCGTACGACTAAAATGTTCGTAAATGCAAATTTAGGATCGTCCGGAAATTTCAATAATGGTTTACAAAAAAACATTAATGTGAAATTTGCAGACTATCATCATTTTGCACTTACGAACATTTTAATCGTACGAAGTTTAGTGAAACGGCCCAAAGCTGTATGGCGTCTACGATTAGTGGAATCACAATAACTGTTACAAGGGATGGACGCTTGACCACGCTCTGTGAAACGAATATCTATTCCAGTTGGTGTGGCAACGTCTAGATACAGCAACACCAATCACACTTGACAAACCGGCTGTTGCCATATATATATGTGTGTACATTGAATACAATAGGAGACACCACGAAGGTGACATCGATTAGCGTGGTAACGTGGTTCATGAAGTACACGTGCTACACTGACATTTCACAACGTCATAACGTTGCCGAATTACGTCAGTGTAATGACTCAACGTAAACAAGTCCGCTTTCTTTTCACCAAAAACTAATTATATTTGACCATCGGCTAGAATGAAACGTAACCTGATAAATAGAATACCAGTCTAATGTCTGTTCCACGTTTTTCTGCCGACGGACTTTTGGCAATTAAACACATTAAATTTTAAACATATTTAAATTTAAGTACTTTTTCACCAATAACAAAAAAGTCACCTTCCTATAAAAAATATTGTTTGATGAAAGTCCATCAAAACATTTTTCTACAGGAATTTAACATGAGAGAAAAAGACGTGGAAGAGGTGGAGGAGGAGTTAAAAAACACGAAAACAATTGGAAACTGACTCCGAAACCTGGCTAGATAGCTTGGAAATGATGTAAATAAGAAAATAAAAGTTAGACTTTGAAAATCAGTCCACAAATAAAAACATATTTTAAAAAATCTATATTGCTGCCCCCATGTTAAATTCCCATAGGAAAATCGTTTGTTCGCAATAAAATAAATATTTGAATTTCTTGAAATAAACGTTTTTGTTGTTGATGAAAAAGTACTTACATTAATTATTTTTTTAAGATTTAATGTGTTTAATGGCCAAAGGTTTGTCGGTATCAAAGGACACTAAGCTGGTATTATATATTATCCCGTCAACACAGTGCGTATGTGCCGTGAAACACGGTGCCGTGAAACGTGTTTGATATCCTGTCAATACGACCTAATCACTGCGTATGAATATATGCGGTGACTGGGGTTGTTTACTTGCATTTTAAAGCCATGTGTAGGTGTTGACTGGATAAATAGAATAGTAGTTTAGTGCCGTGAATGGGAAAAATATCTGGCGCGGCACGGAAACGGGATGTGCTTGGCAGAGCCTCGCCCATCCATTTTCCTAAGTCTTGCCAGATATGTTTTCCCATTCACGGCACTATTCTATTATATTCGGCTTATATTTAAGAGTGGGAATTGGCTCGAACACCTTCCATACCCGGTTCACGGCACTAACCTACTATTCTCTATTTATATGTACTTGTATAAATATACTCACAACTATCGGCGTCCCGTCGTAGAAATTGGACGATTTGAGAAACGATATATATAGGAATGGCACGCTGGTGATGGCCGATATGATCCATATGGATATGACGATCTTCCATATCTCGATTGAGCGATTATCGATGCCCTTGAGCGGGTAGCAGACCACCCTGTACCGTTCCACGCTGATGGCCAGGATGGTGAGGATCGAGGCGTTGGCCACGGTGTTCTCCATGAATGGCACGATCTTACCTGCAATACACATCGTATAGTGTTCTGTTGGTCACTTTACATTGTCGTAATCAAATCTCGATGTATACGAGAGACCGCGATATTGTGGGAACGTGAGGCGAGATCGTGAGCTCGATAGAACGCCAGGCGAGATGGTAAGCTCGATAGAACGCCAGGCGAGATGGTGAGCTCGATAGAACGCCATGCGAGATGGTGAGCTCGATAGAACGCCAGGCGAGATGGTGGGCTCGATAGAACACCAGGCGAGACGTTCAGCTCAATAGAACGCCAGGTGAGATGGTGCCCGGCGAGATGGTGAGCTCAATAGAACGCCAGGCGATATGGTGTGCTCGATAGCACACCATGCGAGATGGTCAGCTCAATAGAACGCCAGGCGATATGGTGTGCTCGATAGAACGCCAGGTGAGATGGTAAGCTCGATAGAACGCCAGGCGAGATGGTGAGCTCGATAGAACGCCAGGCGAGACGTCGAGCTCAATAGAACGCCACGCGAGATGATGAGCCCGATAGAACGCCAGGCGAGATGGTGAGCTCAGTAGAACACCAGGCGAGATGGTGAGCTCGATAGAACGTCAGGCCAGATGGTGAGCGAGATAGAACGCAAGGCCAGATGGTGAGCGAGATAGAACGCCAGGTGAAATCGATTGAACGCCAGGCGAGATGGTGAGCTCAATGGAACGCCAGGCGGGATGGTGAGCTCGATATAACGCCAGGCGAGTTCGTGAGCTCGATAGAACACCAGGCGAGATGGTGATCTCGATAGAAAGCCAGGCCAGATGGTGAGCGAGATAGAACGCCAAGCGAGATGGTGAGCTCAATAGAACGCCAGGTGAGATCGATAGAACGCCAGGCGAGATGGTGAGCTCAATAGAACGCCAGGCGAGATGGTGAGCTCGATATAACGCCAGGCGAGACGTTGAGCTCAATCGAACGTCATGAGAGATGATGATCCCGATAGAACACCAGGCGAGATGTTAAGCTCGATAGAACGCCAGACGAGACGTTGAGCTCAATAGATGGTGAGACCGATAGAAGGCAAGGCGAGATGGTAAGTTCGATAGAACGTCAGGCGAGATGGTAAGCTCAATAGAACGCCAGGCGAGATAGTGAGCGAGCTCGATAGAACGCCAGTCGAGATGGTGAGCGCGATTGAACGCCAGGCGAGATGGCGAGCTCGGTAGAACGTCAGGCGAGATGGTGAGCTCGATAGAACGCCAGGCGAGACGTTGAGCTCAATAGAACGCCAGGCGAGATGGTGAGCCCGATAGAACGCCAGGTGAGACTGTAAGCTCTGTAGAACGCCATGAGAGATGGTGAGCTCGATAGAACGCCCGGCGAGATGGTAAGCTCGATAGAATGTCAGGCGAGATAGTGAGCTCCATAGAACGCCAGGCGAGATGGTGAGCTCGATAGAACGCCAGGCGAGACGTTGAGCTCAATAGAACGCCACGCGAGATGGTGAGCCCGATAGAACGCCATGCGAGATGGTAAGCTCGATAGAACGCCAGGCGAGACGTTGAGCTCAACAGAACACCAGGCGAGATGGTGGGCCCGATAGAACGCCAGGCGAAATGGTAAGCTCGATAGAACGCCAGGCGATATGGTGAGCTCGATAGAACGCCAGGCTAGATGGTGAGCTCGATAGAACGCCAGGCGAGATGGTGAGCCCGATAGAACGCCAGGTGAGATGGTGAGCTCAATATAACGCCATGCGAGATGGTGAGCCCGATAGAACGCCAGGCGAGATTGTGAGCTCGATAGAACGTCAGGCGAGATGGTGAGCTCGATAGAACGCCATGCGAGATAGCCAGAGCGCAAGGTGAGCTCGCGAAACCGCGAGGCGAGAATGTGTGATTTATCTCTCATTCTTGCCTCGCATTCTCGGGTTTTCGTCCTACGTTCTCGCTATCACGCCTCAAGTTCTCGATTTTTTGCGATCTTCAATTATCCAGATCTCGCCTCGAATTCTCACAACCTTGCGAGTTCGTGTGTAATTAAATCCAACATGTACAGTGAGAGTAAAGTGATAGTATGGCACCGTAACACGGCCAGCATACCCTCGTAGTCGAGCATAAACTGGGACAATGGTGGCAACGTAACATTGATTCCAGTAGCCTATTTCACCAACATTGCAAAGTATACTTATCTAGCAAAGTATACTTTGAGGGAGAAATTTTCAATTTTAGGATAAATTTATTAATTTTCATTATATTGAATTTATTACATTATCACAGCCATTTTGGCTGTGATAATGTAATAAATTCAGTATAATAATTCTGCATACATTTAATCAATCAAATATATGCAGTTGTTAGTTTTATATGAAATAACGCATTTGAGGAAAAATAAATGATTACTCCCTCAAAGTATGCTTTGCTAGAAAAGTATACTTTGCAATTTTGATGAAATGTGCTACATGTCTATGTAGTCCATAGCTGGTTGAGAGCATTGGTGAATAATGATGTACCCCACGTATTGATTGACATTATTAAACATTTTATATCAAGACACTGATGTCAGGGGCGATACACGTGTTTCCTTAAAATGTTAACAGACATTACTATTTATTCTCCGTATTTGATTTTTGATGTGCAATGATCATACATTATAATATGTCGAAAATATTATTTTTTCAGGTGACGCATTTAATTAGTATAAATAATTAAAAAATATCATGCCTCATTTGCATGTGACAATAGCCTGATACCACCGCGAGTCACTATCAGTAAAAAGAATATTCCAAAATGATTATACATGTAATTTTTAGAACTGGTGGAATAGTGACACAATTATACACTTATGTAATTCTTATAAAGATCAGCTTGTGCCTACTGAGTGGGCATGCACCTTTAACAAACTCGGTGCTTCAAATCATGCAAATCGTCAATGCCAGGACATGTACAGACACAATGTCACTCCCACCTTTCACAAACTCGACTAGCAGCGCGTTCAATATATCAAAAGACTGAAAGTCCTGAAATATTCGCAGTACGTGCTCAACCATTTTTAGTTAATATTTCACACAAAAAATCATATATACTCCATTTAAAATCAATATATTCGTCGAATCAGTATAAATTATCAATGCTGCAAAAACAATATTTATCGAGACAGAGTATTTGGGCAGTGTATCAGAGCATTAACGGCCAAGAAAATGGAGCTGAAGAAACTTGGGAAGGGCAATAAACCTAAAAAGTGCATGAACATTACACCTGAAGAAGAAGAGAAAATGTATTCATCTGGGTATCTAGGTACAAGTACACCAAAAAGCCTTCAATTCACGATATTTTACTATTTCGGAAAAATGTTCGGTCTGCGTGGACGAGATGAAGCAAGACAATTGAAATTCGGTGATATAGAGATGAAAACGACATCCAATGGGGAAAAGTTTCTCGAGTTCAATGAGAGGGCAAGCAAGACCAGGGATGGGGCGAATCTTTCGAATACACGAGAGACCACACCGAAGATATTTGCAACAGACAACACCAGGTATGTTTGCTGGCCTTGTAAGCGCAAAACTTTTTTGAGTCGTGAGATATTGTCGATAGAAAATTGAATAACTATCACGGTTGTCATGACGATACTTGGAGAATCGATCAAATGTTCACGAGCGTAATGTTAATCGATCCTCAATATATCAGCATTCAAATATAAATATTTGTTTAGTTGTACATTTTTTATTAATTCAAATATCTCAAGACACAACAACGTTAGGTGCATACGAGCGGAGGTCCGATGTATTGTGATCACTACTACTTGTAGTCCATAAAAAGTATTTTGCTTTTCATACATTCAGTAAAGAAAGTTTTCTATATCATTGTTAATAAGATAAATAGGTCTGAATTGGCATGGAAACATCAGCGAATAAAGCTTGTTGCGAACGGTAACTTGCAATCTACTCGTGGACGGTCTGGGAGCAAATTGCAAGAGTTACCGCTCGCAAATATATCTGGGCCAGCATGTGAAAAAAATATTGTTTCTTATCACTGTATTTTGTTGATATCGACTTAAATCCATAAATACATCTGAAGTTGAATTTGAGATATAATTCTGTGAATACAATGTACTGTGAAATTTGTTGGAAAAACTATTATATTTTTGTTTGAAATCAATATCGGCCGTCTGGCGTGACTGGACAATATATGAGAAACATAACATTTTTTTATGGACCAATATTTCCATTTCAGAGACCGAGTCACCCTGTCAAGATTTTTGAGATCTTCAGAAGTCGCCGACCTTCCGAGATGTTGGCTGCTGACAGTCAATTTTACCTGACAGCAGTACCAGAACAACGATTGAAATGCACAGAAAATGAGCCATGGTATGACATTTATTATGTGAAATAATGCACTATGATTTTTTTCCATTTTGTTTTAAACGTTATTTAAACATTATCATATGACACTGAAAATCATTACGGACAAGGCTGAAGGTCAATGAAGTTTTATAGAAAGTGACATTAATATTTAGTTAGAAAAGTAAAATAGTTATAAATACGACAATTTTTTGATAATTATTATAATTGGTGAAAAATGAGATGTAATTCAGTGTGTCTGAATAGTGATCTTAAAATGTTTCTACAGCCTGGTCGATATGCAAAGTTCTCAAAAGTATTTCTTACAAATTTTCTCCCAAATATTTATTTTCAGGTATTACCCACGGCCCATGAGAGAGGCTACACTTGGCAGTCTGATGAAGAATGCTGCAGAGCAAGCTGGAATCTCGTCACGGTTGACAAATCACAGTATTAGAAAGTCAACAGTCACCACTTTATCGAAAGCAGGAGTTCCCCCACAAAAAATAATGAAAATTACGGGACATAAAAATATACAATCCATCACACACTATGACGCCGAACTGTCTATCGGAGAACATCGTAAGATATCAAATATATTACAGTCTGGTCAGAATATCGCCCCACCGAGCACAGTACAACTGGGTCAATTAATCGCCCCACCGAGCACGGCCACTGTATCCGTCCCTAGTAGTGTGAATGTTCTGCCGCTACAGGAGATCGAAAATGTCACCTGGTCAGCGAACACTTTCTCTGCCCAAAATCCATTTCCTGCACAATTCTTGTCTGGCAATACATTTCACGGTTTCGGAAACTTTGGAGCTGTACCAAATCACATCTGAAATTTAAATGTGATAAATGTCAATAAAATTTAGTTGTACGAAAATCACCTTATTGTATGCTAGTTGCGAACAGTAACTCTTGCAAGCTACTGCCGTACCGTCCGTAGTCTGAGTTACAATTCCAAACATAGGCTTCCTTTGCAGAATAGCGAATCAGATTGTATTCAAACTTTAGCAGCTAATTATTCTGCAGCCTATGAGTGGAATCGCTACTCGATACGGATGATAGAATGCAAGTTACTGTTCGCAACTAATTGTAGGGATCTGTATTGTACTGAATATCATGTCATTTGTGTAAAACACACGTCGAAATGAGATATGGAGGGTGATGGTGTTTTTTGAGGGATAGTAAGCAGATTTTCAAGGCAAACACAAAATATTGTCTTTATGATCATTTATTGATGAATTTTGTTCATTTTTGCTTTGTTGGCGTGAAGTTTACTACCGTAGTACCGATACATGCAATACTTCAATATTGTGTATTATGTTGTTATTTTGTCTTCAGAACAAAATTAAATTCAGCAGTTGTTGAACGTGTCGAAATTATTGACAGTCGATCCGATGCTGACGGATGTGCTTCATATTTTTGCCGGACGATTATATGAAAGTTTTGGGGTATTAACAATATTCATTGATATCGTCGGCAAATAAAACATGTGTTAAATAAACTTACGTGTTTAAGTATGGCTTTTTATCCAAATTTAACGCCTTTTTCCCGGTTTTGTTGTGTCTGTAGTGATGTCAGCCATCTTGGTTTTTCGTGTATTGTATCGATTCAGGTGCGCGAAATGACCTTGTCAATTTGCATAAACTGAAGCCATCACAGGCGCTCGGATTGTTCAACAAAAATAATAGAGAGTCGCATTTCATCACACTATCGGATTATTTAATGATTAGGATGCATGTTTTGTTGAACGGGTATATAATAAATAGGTTATTGGATTTATACGGAAATATATTTCGGCGTACTCGTTCGTTCGGCGGAACCTATAATTATTCAAACTCTAAGACAACGTTTCCTTTGTGAAGTGTATCGTACTGCATATGCTGTGTAACGTCATTATAGATTAGTTGATGTTTTAAGTAAAATGGACACTGATTAATAATATCGATGGCTCAAGATGATTATTTAAAGCATGCGGTATGTAACTGTCAAAAAACAATGTTTCTGTTTTAAATCATCATCATTTCGCTGTCCAATGTTGGATTTTATCAAGCCATTGACCTATGACTACGTAAACGATTCTGTAATTTGTCTGCATAAAATGGCGGAAACTACTTTTCATGAGACACGAGGTTGTATCATTGCGCGTGAAAAAAAATATACTAAAATTAATACATGTCAGTTTATATTATATTAAATCAGATAAACATTTTGTAATATAAATGTCGTACAGAAATATTAATAACACATGTATTACACTACACAATATAATGTTAGCTCACTATCAGAACTATTTTTCATGGCGTATATAACTACGTATAAATTACATGTGGAGCGGTCGATCATTGCGCTAAAAATATAACCTTCCTAACAAAATATTTATTATGAAACACGACAGTTAATATTTTATAAAATCACAAACTGTTTTTAAAAATATAACTGTAGCTCAAAAAAAATGTAGCTGGCAAAAAATGTGAGTGACACGTTCATAATGCACCGCTCGCTTTGGAACTCTCTCACGTGGCGTAGCTAGAATCATGAAGCATGAAGTACGTTCGTTGGTCGACAATTACTCCTTTGCATAAAACATAAGAGGTCCCAAAAACCGTATAAGGACTATACCCAAGCAAATATGCTTGGATAACAAGGGTGCACAACATTGTACAACTATTTACGTTTTGAACATATAGCATACACATGTTTACAAAATATACGTAACTGACGTTGAAAGTTGACGACATGTTCATAGCCTGAATTATACATTTGCTATGAAATTTTCGTCATCTTTCGACGTCATTTATAGAACATATCAGTTTATGTAAACAGTGTTCATGCCAAATCTACCTGGGTACAACAACACATGTGTGAGATACATTTGATGCCCTATGTGTTGTAACTACATACTATATATAAGCATGGTAATTGTGTCTTTCCGCATTCATGGATATAATTAATGTATGCCATAAATATACCACATATGAATAGTTTTAATTAGGTTCATGAAGGTTTAGCCACGCTAAATCATCAGATATGCATGCGCTGTGTAGTCAAAAGTAGTACGCTAAAACAAATAAGCCAGAATTGTTCTGCCATAGACGACACTCTTTGCTGGCAGAAACCAGTTAATTGATGCACTAATCTACTTCACAGGCAAGTTAATGTATCATTTACATCAGTTTCAAGCATATGGTTTGGAATTATTTTGTAAGTCGGAGCATGTTTGTCATGTGAGGCGGTTTCAATTCCAGCCGCTGACTTTTTGCGCCACCACCAGGGTGGTCACAGGAGATTGAATTTATCTTTCTTAACAATAATTAAACCTATATTTTAATTAGTGAATATCCAGAGCATAATGGGTTCAGGTTATGGGGAAATAAGTCTCACAGCATCCATACGAAAAATGAAAGTAGCAGAGAATAGTGAAATGTGTGGTCATTGGTTAGTTTATATAGGAAAAAATCAATGGTGGTGGTGAACCTGAATATCGCAGATTGTAGGTTTTCTAAATAGTTCGGGGGCAATTGCTCAGAATCCGGCACCTCATGTTAATTTTTCTTTCATAGTGGTTTTGTATTCATCTTGGATCCACCTTTCCCAAAAATCTCAGACCCTTTCAAGGTCATTTCAAGGTCATTCAAAATAAAGGTCAAAATCCTGGTATTTATGTCATAAAACCGAGGACTTAATCCATTTGAAGTATCAATCTCTTCGGTAATATACATAACAATAATTAAAGATCAACTGTAATCAAGAAACAACAACAATCAAGGTCAAGGTAAACAAACTCTATTTTCAAGGTCAACAAGTGAACACCGGCATGAAGAATTCATCTTTGTAATATTGTTTCTGTGCTATGGCATACAAATATCACTGCTTATTACCATAGCAAATGTATTTGTTTTTTTGTGGTTAATTAAAGTTTCAGCTTTCAGAAATATGTGGGTGTCATTGTTTCCAAATAGGTTCAATGTAATTTCAAGGTCATATACACAATGTACTTTAAAATAGATTAATTCATACAATTGTCAATAGTATTCATTAGTATTGGATATATTGATACTATTAAATTTATTTATGTAATAGAAAACCAGTCGCCAAATGTCAAGGTCACAGAAAGGTCGAGATTGTTGATACGTTTAAATTCAACCATTAACAATGCATACTTTTCGAAGTTTTGTCATAATTCCACACATATTTCTATAACAAAATATCTTCACAAATGCAGTTATCTAATGTAATTGTATTTATTTTTATTTTTTTCAAGTTGAATGCCAGCTCAAAGACATGGGCAATTACGAATAATGCAGTACGTTATTTATCTAGCACAAAATAAAACGAAAAATAACAGATCTGGAATACCGAAAGAGCCGATTGTAATACATTACCAGGTTCAACTATGACAGTATTCAACTATGGCATGTTGTTGCTATTGTGTATTATAGTTATGTTTACATGGGTTCATCGGTCTCCTCAATGTCTATTATTTTCTATTGTTGAAATGTCTCAGTCTGGTCAATATCGTCGAAAACCTAAACATTATCACTGTGCACACCAAAGTGCTGACGAAATTCCTAATTTTAAACATTAAATGAATGTTTCATAAAACACAAGCACAATGGAATTCCAATAATGACGAGATGTATGAGGAATATATGACAGTGCATAATGCCAATGGTTACATACAATACAATCCATATATTGATGGAAACCATGATATCGACATGGAATGGCGAATGAACATAAATTCTAGTTTGTGCTTTAAATTAGCTGACCTGTCACATTGTGGATATGTCAATAATGTAACCGAGATTACATTTGAATAGCTTGGCGTAAAGATGTACAGGGGAATAGATTGATTGTAACATCACTTGCGTTTAGCAATATGTCATAGATGGCAATACACCTCTATTTTCCACTGATTGACCATATCCGTGCTGCAAGTTGTCCTTACCTCATCAACATTTGAAGCAGTGTACTATACTATTTATCATTTATTGATGGACACAATTACTTCCATCCGTATTCACACACTGAGATTACATGACCACTATAATACACGTATATGACCACGTCTAATTTTCCGCAAAGCAGAATGCGTGCGACAGCCGAGAGAGGATGGATTCACTGTTGTACTCCCACTAGAATCGAGGTTATATATAGGAACGTCATTATCACGTATTTAATATCACCAACTGATCAAAATCGAAATTTCCAGATATGACAATACAATGACACCTCATAATCATATAGACGACCACTTAACACTCACACAAATGTTAGTAAATAAGAAATAGAGGCCAGTCAATGGTACAATAATGAAATTCATAAATATCCTTATGAGAGTGACATCACATTATGTATATATCATAATATATACTGGCTTGGCAACCAGCAGTCTGTTGTGCCATCCCGCTATTAACTGCAGTTGATTGTCTAAGATATACTGGCTCTTGAGCACCTGTAGTAATAACGAACATACAAACAATATGACAATGCAAGCACTATGACTTATAGTGGACATGAGTAGCACAATGCATACCCGCATAAGCTTTACGTACGCTCAACGTTGCAACGGATATCCTAGAACAATCGTCGTTAAGAAGACGATTGTCGCTCTAAATACAGAGCATTCGGACATATTTCGCTACATATAAAATAGAAGCTCATAAATATGAACTATACTACATAGGTTAAGTGCCTCGTTGAATATTTAGATTACTGCTGTCCCCCTATCATACTAAATGTAACTCCAAGGGCATGTGTTATCTTGTTTTCCAGGTTTCCAGTGTCTACATGGTGTATACTTTCTAGCTTTAAACATATTCTAATATTGCATGTAGAGAAACAACACAGTTTGGTGACTTTCCAGATGAGGAAACTTTAGTTATTACAATGACTAAATTACTTAAAATAACAGACTTCTGCATATACATGAAATTATTATAGGTTAACACGAATATGAAGACTCAATTGATGGAAACATGTGAAATGAATTGCACATATTTTTGTAGCTACTTATATTATGTTTTTGCATATACATGTACCAGTACAAACCGATGAGAATTGCACCGATGAAAATTATTTCAGTCTATGCAGATGTCAGGAATATCATCAGCACGGCATTCATACAGCACATTAGCAGGGCCGTCAAACATGGTTAGACTTGTATAGCCCAGATACTAGTCCCTGATATGGGATACACATGAGCACTCTATAAACTCATTTAATGTATTTGGATACTAAGTCATGTGAGCGAAGCCTTACAACCACAATGGAAAAAATGTTTGTACATGTTATTAAGCCAAATATCTACGTGTGTGGCTTTGTCACAGGTTGATCCTGGGGAAATCGTTTTATTCTACAGACCATGTTGAAATAAGTACCGTAATGTAATTGTTGTATATAAGGCAATATTAATAGTAACTGAAAATGTTGGATTATTTGGTAGTCTTAAGTAAAATAATGAAATTGTGCATCATAACTAAATTCTTAACATATTTTTATTTTTATGAAAAGGCAGTTTGGTGGCCATTTTTTAATTTAAAGATGATAGTGTGTGCGAAACTGTATCAATATACTTCTTACTAGATACCATGAGGTAGGCATAAAGTTACATATAAAGTTACGCATATACGTGTCAAATAAAGTAGCCTATCTGAAAACGTATATTTCTGGCGGCCATCTTGAAAATATGACCGCCATGCTTGGACAAAACTAATATTTTGCTACTAGCAGGATGTATAATAGCTATCCGTTCGATCTTCTGAGCAATTTATACCATTACCGGGTCATTTGCAGAGCAATTGGATATATTTGAATGCTATGTTGAAACCCGACTAGATATAGAGAATAGTAGGTTAGTGTCGTGAATGGGAAAACATATCTGGCAAGGCTCAGGAAACGGGATGGGCGAGGCTCTTTTCAGTGCCGCGCCAGATATGTTTTCCCATTCACGGCACTTACCTACTATTCTATTTATCCCGTCAACACCTACAAATAGCTTTAAAATGCAAAAGATAACTCCAGCCACATCCTCAAAATCGGAGAATCGACTAGAGTGATAACCGCATCACAACTTTTATTGTTGCTACGCACACACAAAATAAGTCTGTGCCTTTTGGAAGCAAACATCGATTAATGTTACGGTAGTTTGGCATATTTCACACAAAAACATTTTTACACGTATTTCTACTTTTCATAATGTCGAGAATCATGAATATTAAAGTATATTTAATAATTACACAGCTGTGTAAACACGTGTGTTCATGAGATTTTGGAGCGGCAACTTACCCGTTGCGTTTCAAACACACTGTCACTGAGCAGATATTTTACAATTAACAGCATGTACAGTTACTGTTTGTACACATGGACGTTGTTGATGTTCAGTGTGGCTCCGGCAAATAGTGACTGGACATATTGCTGATTCGTATTAGGATATCCTACTGGATATTGTCAGCGATTGAAGTGAGACACCACTCTGCCTCTGGCCAGTCTGGGTATGTAAAGTTTCATTTTCACACGTGTTTACACTTGTCATAGCCATAGCAGAATTCCAATTGCAGCACACACGTCAGCACTGATCTCTACACTTCAACACCAACATTTGCAGCACTGCCACTACCACTAATGTCGTCCCAGAAAATGAAAATGTCAAATGTTCCTGGATCTAAATAATCAGACATCTTTTTTTTTGCAATACTTTTCCAAACTCAAGTAGAATTTATAATTTATCAATGTTTTTGCTTTTTCCAATTTTATTCTTGCTTGCAGAAGACAGCAAAATACAATGGATTGTGGGACTTGGAAGGCTGCCAGTTAATGCAGCAAAAAATGTAAACAAATACTCTTAAATAGATGCATTTTAATTTGTTTTTGTTTTCTTTTTTTCTGGTACTTTTTTATTATCATTTTACATTATTTCATAAGTAAGTGCCAAATCTCAAATGTCAGCGCTTTCTCAAGCGTATCATTTAGTTTACAAGACTTCACCTAAATGCCAAAGGTTACTGTGTCAAAGTAGTTATAAAGCATTATTGAAACACATATTCATACGCAGTGATTGGGTCGTATTGACTGGATATCAAACATGTTTCACGGCACCGTGTTTCACGGCACATAGACACTGGGTTGACGGGATAAACATCATTATCCCGTCATTATCCCGTGAACACAGTGCGTATGTGCCGTGAAAAATTCCATGAAACATTTTTGATATCCAGTCAATACTAATTTTGAATTTTACAGCAATTTGTAAGTGTTGACGGGATAAATAGAATAGTAGGTTAGTGCCGTGAATGAGAAAACATATCTGGCGCGGCACAGAAACGGGATGTGCTCGGCAGAGCCTCTCCCATCCCGTTTCCTGAGCCTTGCCAGATATTTTTTCCCATTCACGGCACTAACCTACTATTCTCTATTTATTCGAATAGGAAATTAATATGATACCGTATATTATCCAATTAAACCTACGGAGCCCCGCAGGGGACATGGATTTCCCTCAATTTAACAATTCGTTGCCTCGAATTAACAATTCGTTGTCTCGAATTAACAATTCGTTCCCACGATATAACAATTCGTTCCCATGAATTAACAATTCGTTCCCGTGGGAACGAAGTGTTATTTCGTGGGAACGAATTGTTCAATTGAGGGAAGGAATTGTTAATTCGTGGGAACGAATTGTTCAATTGAGGGAACAAATTGTTAATTCGTGGGAACGAATTGTTAGTTCGTGGGAACGAATTACTAAATTGAGGGAACGAATTGTTATTTCGTGGGAACGAAATAAATAAAAAAAAAAATTCTACGTCCCCTGCGGGGCTCCGTATCAACCACACGGGCAATAATTACAATATGTATGGATTATTTGATTTGTATGTGGATATAATTCCAGCACAAAAATATTTACACAATTCCCTAACATTTGATTGGCCCGTAGCAAGTCTGTCCAAAATTTATATCTGGCGCGGCACGGAAACGGGATGTGCTCGGCAGAGCCTCGCCCATCCCGTTTCCTGAGCCTTGCCATATATTTTTTCCCATTCACGGCACAAACCTACTATTCTCTATGTATGCGTACAACATTCGCAATTTATATACTCTTTAAAAAAATATACAAAATGTAAATAAAATAAACAAATTAGTGGAATTTAGAAGGAACTATTTTGTGAGGTGAAGCGTAGTTCCGGCACTGACCAATATGAGCTCTCAAGACGTCAATATGGAAACATATTGATGTCTTGCGTTGCACTGTGTTTCAATAAGTACAAATACTGTAGATCCAGATAGACGGCTCGTCTCATTCGGATCTGCAGGATTTGCCTGTATTTTAAGTTTTAATCTTTCAAATTAGGTTCTTCACTCAGGTCATATACATATGTCAACATGAGGTATATATAACACGAACATATATATGACACAATGGCTATGCATGTAACAAGTAATATGCTAAGTAATTGCTATAATTATATCGACATGTTCAAATATGTTACTTAAGTTTGGTCAAGTGGGATGGAGCGAACAGATACTGTAAGTTATTAATTAGGGAGGGAATTTTTGAGATAGTGAGAAGTTCATTATTAAATGAGGTAAATACATGTACATTTGTGTGAATGGTCTAGCGTCAAACATTCAGTGAAACCTCTATAAACCGTACATCATGAGTGGGCCCCTGGATTTCTGGCCTAGAAATACTTTTTTACTTTTAGAATCTACACACCCGTTTTCAGTTCAATGGAATATTCCAATACTTAGAATAGAACCGCCCATATTAGATATTTCGAGGAGAAAGATATTTATTACACTCTTCAAAATTATTTGCACGGGTTTCGCTGCGAGAGAAAACCCGTAATCAACTCCTTACAAATAATATACCTTGAAGAGAACAACCCGTAATTGCGCGCACGTTTTCTTGGAAACCACGAGCTACCATGCAAAATGTTTAATTTATATTACAGTCAAAATAAAGTTATTTGAAAATTTGGAAAGGGTCTCGACTAATCTAGAATGTTAATGTGATTGAACACATTCCAAACATGCACTCAAATATATCTGGTTCATAGAAACAGTTGCTTAATTTGGATTTCAAAAAGTTAACATGACGTCACATTTGACGTCACACAACGTAACGTCAAAACGCGGGAAAACACGTCATTGTATAACTATTCATGCGCACATCACAATTCATTGTTTATAATCTCAAAAATAGACTAAATGTGCATATGTATCCGCCGTGGAAGTGTAATAAATAGGATATTCCATCGTACATGTTCCAATAGCGGAAATAATACACTCGTTTCCGTCGGCGTCCGTGCAAGCAACTCGTTCGCTATGCTCACTCGTTGCATACGCGGAAGCCAACGCACACTTGTGTATTAGTTCCCGCTATTTAAAATGATGGAATATCCTCTATATATTCGTTGAAAGAGCATAATCCGACTGTATTTGTGGATGAAACATAGATTGATAATTAATCCAGAGTAGAATGCGTTTTGCGAAAAATAAGCGCGGTATTTTCACAGCAGCAACAAAAAAGGCAACAACTAGTTAAAATACATTTTTTGAAAACCCAAAATGATAAATATATTTCTATTCTGATACCTATTCTGAACCGAAATCGAAGGTTGTATTTGTGCACCGAACCATGGTGTTGCGAATCGCGAATAATCGAGTATGGCGGTTAATCGTCGCACCCTTAGACTACGGAAACAAGTGCAATAACACAAATTTAGCATAAAAAAAGCAAACAAAATATTTATCACAATGAAAAGGCGATCAAGCTAAGTTTTTTTTTTAGAATGTTCAACCCGCCAAATACGGGCTGCTACCAAGATAAGCTAATTTGCATGAAAGCTGAAAGACCTCAGATTTCGATATTGGTTTTATAATTCTTTGCTAGCGCTCGAATAAAAAAAGAAATCTGATATGAAACCGACACTGCGTACTGAGTTGTCGTTCCTAATCGTTGCAATGATACGACTGTCGTCCTGCCGAGCGGCGTGCCCAGTACACGTGTACTTACACATGGCGCCGCCGAAATACCAGACCTCGTTCGTGAAAATGTCAGCGAGGGCCGTCGGCATACAGACGACGACGACGAGGATGTCGGCCACACACAGGTTGGCCAGGTATCTGTTGATGGAGGTGAGCATTCCCCGACAGCCGGCGATGACGACCAAGACGAGCCCGTTACCTAGCACGCCGACGATGAATATCAGGATGTACATCGTCGTCACGGACGCCGTCATATACGCCGGTATTATCGGCACCTCGCCGCCCGTGCAGTTCACCGATTGGCTGTCAGCCATCACGTGACTTGACGAATTGCCAAATGGTGTCACATATGTCATTCCAATTGCCAAATAGTTTCCAGTAGTTACCATCGTGTATGCTTTAGCCGTTCAACAGGTGTGGGTAGCCGATGGAGTTGCTAACTATGTATTGTATGTCTCCGCTTAACCCTGTCATCCCCAAGTAACTGGAATGGATTTTGATATGTCAATTTTGCAACCAATCCAACCCTCTCAAAATGGTTTTCAGACTAGTCCACTTATATTCTCAAAAATATGAAAATTACTTTCAAAACGCCGTCTCATCTGGATCTGCACTGTTTGCATAAACCTATATAGCGGGCTTTCAGGTTCAAAGGGTTAACACTATTGTCGCCTCTGTAATCATATTTCGCATTGGAAATTTGTACAACAAAAATTAACGGCATTTGAGTTGGTCTGCGGGTGGGGCTATGGCAACAGTACGTGGAGATGAATTAGAGTATAATATCAGAATACCCGAAAACTAGTTTGGCCGTCCATTGTCCACACATGTGAAATGTGAATGGCTGTTGAATTTATTTATCTGTTATCTTTCCGGACGTGGAAGACATGCATAAACACCATTGTTCAGTTACTATTTATATCCTACTTAATTTAAACACGTATATTAGATTGTATTTGAAAATAAGCATGTACACAATTGTACTTCTACGGAGCCCCGCAGGGGACGTAGACTTATTTGTTATTAATTCGTTCCCACGATATAACAAATCGTTAAGTGGAGAGAACGAATTGTTAAATTGAGTGAACGAATTGTTAATTCGTGGGAACGAATTGATATATCGTGGGAACGAATTGTTAAATTGAGGAAACGAATTGTTATTTCGTGGGAACCAATTAATAAAAAAAAATCCATGTCCTCTGCGCGACTCCGTATACTTCGATTTATTTTGAAAGCTAACACTAATTGAGTGACTCTCTTAACAATCGTGAGCCATTTACATTGGCGGCATCTGTATAGTCTTAAAATAGTCATTCTAAGTGTTGCGATATCATCAGTGCTCCAGATAAGCTGCGTATTTGCGAAAATACCCAATTAAAATTGCGTAAAACCCAATTGAAATCAGAAGTAGCGAGTATCAAAAAGCAATAACAAATTTGTGGTACCTTTATCATGCTACAGAAAACAATAACCAGACCACAAATATAGCATATTTTTTATTTTCCATGAAGCACATCTTGGTATTTCTTTAGAATTGTCTCCAAGGAGACCAAGGAGACAATTATAATGAAATGCCAAGACATGTTTTCATTTCGAAGCAAACTATTCAATAATTGCTGTCTGTTGATGTGTAGTAGTGTGATTTTATTTTACCCAATTAAAATATTGAAATACCCAATTGGTTCAGAAATGATGGAGTGACAATACTCAATTACTAATTCCTTATCTGGAGCCCTGTATCATAATGATGTACGATATCGGTATAGTGTCTGTGAATGACGGACTATACGACAAATTCTTAACATATTGCGTTGCAAAATCATACATTTCATTGCATTCCTAACAACACACTTGTGAATTAGAAACAAGTTATCATTAATCGTGCCGTAAATAAGTAGAAGGAATGAATATTGTGTTGCAAATACAATTTCGTGTGTAATAACATTACGTAGGAGACAGTTTGAGGACGGGACATCCTACTTGCAACTTACTCTCGTCCCAGTTATGGATTCTAGACGTCCCAATAGTGGATACATTGCAAAAATCGGCAAAAACATCCACAATTGTGACAAAAACATCCACAATTGTACTACTAAAAAAAAAAATCACCAAAATATGACAAAATATGACAAATGACATTGAGAATATCCACAATTGGGACGAAGACATCCACAATTGGGACGATAGTATCCACAATTGGGCGCAAACGTCGTCTTTTGTACTAGACGTCCCAATAGTGGATACATTGCAAAATTGCAAAACATCCACAATTGTGACGAAAACATCCACGTTTGGAGAACCGGTTGGACGCGTTGTAATGTAGACTGTTGGACGCAATTTTCGACGATGCCGATTTCGAGTGTCCGAAGAAAGACGAGTGCCCGGAGGAAGAAGAGTGCCAGACGGAATCCGGGTGGGAGGTGCATGACGTCTGGAGAACCGTAGAGAATGCGAAGTGGTGGCTGGGTGTAGCGGTGGTGGCATACGCGGTCTGCAGACCACTGTTCCCATTCGTGGGTCTAGAGGCGTGTAGACTCTGGAAGAGCAAAACAGACACCGACGCCCAGTTCGTGCACTCCGCAAAACAGTCCGGTACGCCGAAGGAAAAAACTAGCGACTCCGTACACCAGCACTCTGGTAGTAGCGACCCGTTCTACATGGAGTAGCCTTTTTTTGGAAAAAAAGTTCTTTGTCTTTTTCGTATTGTCTTTTCGAGTTGTATTTCCGAGTTGTCTTTTCGAGTTGTCTTTCTACCTCCTTTGGGAGATGTTTTCTGTTTTTCGGTGTGGTCTAGATTTTGTTTTGCTCTTGGGAGACGATTTATCTTCGACTTTCCCAAAAGTCCAAATGTGGACAATTGGGTGGTATCATTTTTCTACCTCCTTTGGAGAGAGGTTTTCGATCTTTTCCAAAATATTTTTGCGCCCAATTAGACACAAAACACTATTGGGAAAATGGAGTGCGAAAAGTGTGGTAGAGTCTTTGCCAAAAAGTACAACTTGGCGCGACACGAGAAACGAAAAAATGGGTGTAGTCCGCCGCGCTTCTTGTGCGATGGTTGCGGAAAGACTTTTTCCCATGCACGGTCTCTAGCTAGGCACGGCCACACCTCGTGTCCGGATGGACCACCAAGCGAAAACGCGCGGCTACAACTTCGGATTGCAGATCTAGAGCAAGCGCTGGCCGTAGAAACACGAAAACGAGAAATCGCCGAGTCCTGTGTTCGTGCTCTGCGAGAAAAGGTCTTGTAGATGCGAGCCTCTTTTTCCAACCCGTCTTTCCCAAATGTGTCCAAATACACAAATGGGTGGTATCATTTCTGTTTGCCTCTTGGGAGGCAAATTTTTTCTACACTTTTCCCAAATGTGTCCAAATACACAAATGGGTGGTATCATTTCTGTTTGCCTCTTGGGAGGCGAATTTTTTCTACTCTTTTCCCAAATGTGTCCAAATACACAAATGGGTGGTATCATTTCTGTTTGCCTCTTGGGAGAGGTTTTCTGGTGTTTTGTTTGCCGTTGGGGGTCGAGATGGGGGCAAACTGGCTAGTGCAAAAATGTGCAAAAATGTGCAGAATCTCTCTACAGATCGAGATCTGCCCAATCGATCTCGTCGTCGACGTTCTCGTGTCTCGCTCCCTCGCGAGGTTTTCCATCCCGCAGTCTAGCTACCTCCTCCTTCAACTCTACCACCCTCCTCTCTAGTACCAGGACCCTCTTCCTGGTCGCAGCCTTCTTCTTGCTACCCTCCGTGGTTCTATCTTCTGCCCCCTCGGGACACCTGTTCGAGCGATGTTGCCAGAGAGTCTTGTAGGTGGCAAACTTCCCTCCACATCCGGGACACTCTCTCGTGGGAGGTCTGCACGGGTTCTTGCGACCCATGTGTCTTCGAAGATTTGCGGGCTTGTCGAAACCCTTGCCGCATGTTTCGCATTCCTTGTATGGCATTGTGTCTGTCTATTCCAATCGGAAACATATCTTCAATTGGGCGTTCGATTGTGGATGTGCCGAGGCGAAACGAGACGAGGTGGCGAGTTGGGTGGGGGAATCCTCCAAAAATTGTGGCTCCGTGCAGAATGTACTAGAACCCCCATCCACTATCGGGCGAAAACATCGTCTTTTGTACTACCAGTCCCAATTGTGTATATCGTGACCAATTGTGGATACTCTCGTCCCAATTGTGTGGATGTCTTCGTCCCAATTGTGGATATTCTCATTGTATTTTGTCATATTTTGTCATATTTTGTCATATTTTGGTGATTTATTTTTTCAATTTTGGTAGTACAATTGTGGATGTTTTCGTCACAATTGTGGATGTTTTGCAATTTTGCAATGTATCCACTATTGGGACGTCTAGTACAAAAGACGACGTTTGCGCCCAATTGTGGATACTCTCGTCCCAATTGTGGATGTCTTCGTCCCAATTGTGGATATTCTCAATGTCATTTGTCATATTTTGTCATATTTTAGTGATTTTTTTTTTTTAGTAGTACAATTGTGGATGTTTTTGTCACAATTGTGGATGTTTTTGCCGATTTTTGCAATGTATCCACTATTGGGACGTCTAGAACCCATAATTGGGACGAGAGTTATCCACAATTGGGACGAGAGTATCCACAATCGGGCGCAAACGTCGTCTTTTGTACTACCACCCACCCCCCCCCACCCCAATTGGGCGAAAACGTCGTCTTTTGTACCACCCCCAATTGTGGATACTCTCGTCCCAATTGTGGATAACTCTCGTCCCAATTATGGATGTCTTCGTCCCAATAGTGGATGTCTCGACCTTTCCATTCTCGTATGTCATATTTTCTCATATTTTGGAGATAAAAATTCACCTGCTTTTCCACGTGTATGTTGACTCAAAAGAGGATGTGTGTGTGCAATTTGCATCCACAATTGGGAGATGGTATCCTTTTGACTCCTATATACTACTACATGTATAGTCGTACAATGTATTGGCAAAATAGACGGCCCGCCAGGGCATGAACCAAAACTGTTGATGGAATTTTTGTTACAAATGGGTACCCGTGCTAGTTTATATCTATGATGGGTAAGCTATCGGATAGGGGTGGGTACCCCCTCAAATTTAACCTTTGAATGTCATTTCAAGGTCATTTAGGGGTCAAATCCAAAATAAATCATAGGTGTCTTAATGTTTGCCGTATATAGGTAATCATCACTCATACAATCAATGTTGAAGATGGCAACAAGCTAAATGCTGGTAGCACTATTATTGTTAGTAATGAAAAATAAAGAATAACAAATAAAATGGCCGCCAAATACGACATTTTCGTGCATATGCAACATAAACTAGCTCTGTGTATGTGTTTGTTACTAAATTTCTTCACAAAATCAATTTGCATCATAGTATAACATTTCATAAAATAGCATATTAGATCATTTAGTAACTTAAATTCCATGATGGCCGCCACTAATTACATATGTGAACTTTTCAAATGAATAACTTGTAAATTGTCACGATTCCACTCCAGATACGGGGGATTATCCTTTCAACATTTTGTTTACAAATGAGTGCTCAACGTTGGTCAAACCTTTCACGAATATAACGTTTATATATGGGTTTACACTCAAGTTGGACTGTTTAGGGCAGTTACAAGGTCATTCATGGGTCAACTCAAGACAAAAAACTTAGTTGTTCTGCATTTCGCTATTTGAAGGCATATATAACTCGTACAGAATATGTAAAAAGAGTAACTAGCATGCTTCATATTCATTGGCTATACTATATATTTATTAAATTAACAACATGGGTCATTATGTTTGATCAGTAAATCTGCCTCTAACCATTTACTGATGATATCTGGTAGTACATTTTGTAAAAGTTTTGATAAAACCTTTGCAGCTATTTTGTAGTAAACATTTAAGAGAGATATTGGTCTCCAATTTTCAATATCTTCTGGATTCCCCTTTTTTATAAAGTAATGATAAGACACTTTGTTTTTGAGTACAAGACAATTCCCCTTTATGAAATCCTTCGTGTAATGATGATGCGATTGCATATCCAATATTAGGCCAACATGTTAAATAAAATTCAACAGGCAAGCCATCAAGTCCAGCGCTTTTATTCAGTTTCATTTCATTAATTGCGATTTTGCATTCTTCAATTGTTATTATCCCTTCGCAGCTGTTTGCAGATGTCTCGTCAAGTTTGTTTTCTAAATCAACTGAGTCGATATCAAATTCTGAATCCAGTTCTGTATTACTTGATGTGTAAAGGGTTTCATAGAATTTTGCTTCTTCGTTTAATATATCTTCAGTTCAGCTGACTCGTTTATTATTAACTGACAGGGAGGTATTTACTATTATATTCTATCTTCATTTTTCTAGACTAACAAAATATTTTGAATTATGTGACGTATTTAATTTCCGGAAGCCTGGTCCTGTATTATTTGGAATTTTAACTATTAAAGAAATCACCATATGGTCGGTACATTGAATGAGTGCTGGTCTAATGTCAGTTGAGTGTATTAGCGGTATCGAATTTTCATCAATTAACCAGTAATCTATTCTACATTTTTCTATACTGTTCTTTCTACGCCAGGTGAACTGAGCTTTGTCATTATGGAACTTTTTCCAAACGTCAGTAAGATTATGAAATTTAATAAATTTATTGACGTTCTCAACAGGCATTTTTATTTTTCTTGACGATAACGTTTTAAAAACTCTATCCGGTTTATTTAGAATATCGTTAAAATCACCATCCATTATTTTAATATCTGTGCATTATCACTTAAAATGCTAGTTAGCTATTTAAAGTAATAATTCCTAGCCGTCTTTTCATTTGAAGAGTATATATTTAATAATGTAAACGTGTTGTCGAGTGCTTCTATATTTAATATTATGTACCTACAGTTAGTGTCACACAGTTCTGCTATGACTGAATTGTATACCTTTTCTTATTAAAATTGAACGTCCTTTACTGTTAGATTCTCCAAATGAGTGAAAAGTATTTCACTCGTTAAATTCACTACTGATCTGGCCCAATAGATCAGGCATGAAATGTGTCTCCTGAAGCAATGCAATATCAGATTTCTGTTGTGAAAACCGTTATAATAATCTTGCACGTTTAGTAGTGTCTCGAAGTCCCTGAATATTTAAAGGGACTATATGTAAAAAGCTTTGCCGGGGCCTTTCCACGAATATGCGAGTTTTATAACAATTCTGTTACCATGGTTATGAGCTGAGTAAACAGCAATATACTACTTTTTCTGACACTCTAGAAAAGTCAGGTGACGTCCTTATATTTTTCATTTCTGTATTAAACTTTTGTTCAGTGAACTTATACAATTATTTTACCCACAATAGGTTTATGACATCCTTTCTATGCTTATGTCTGCATAATGATGTGTGATCTTAGCGAAACGAAAAGTAAGATCACTACATGCAGGTGCATGTATATAAACTAAAAGGAACGGGTAAGCGATGCCGTGTGTGTTGAATCGGCACATGTTTCAGATGTTGAAAGGTCATGCAATGTGCATATGCTATTACTGTATAATATGACAATCTAGAAAAGTCAGAAAACGTCCTTATAGTTTTCATTTCTGTATTAAGCTTTTGTTCAGTGAACTTATACAATTATTTTACCCACACTAGGTTTATAACATCCTTTCCATGCTTATGTCTGCATAATGATGTGTGATCTTAGCGAAACGAAAAGTAAGATCACTACATGCATGTGCATGTAATTACGTATAATATGACAAATCTAGAAAAAGTAGAAAACGTCCTTATATTTTTCATTTCTGTATTAAGCTTTTGTTCAGTGAATTCTTACAATTATTTTACCCACACTAGGTTTATAACATCCTTTCCATGCTTATGTCTGCATAATGATGTGTGATCTTAGCGAAACGAAAAGTAAGATCACTACATGCATGTGCATGTATATAAACTAAAAGGAACGGGTAAGCGATGCCGTGTGTATTGAATTGGCACATGTTTCAGATGTTGAAAGATCATGCAATGTGCATATGCTATTACTGTATAATATGATATAAATAATATTCAATAAGTGTTTTATACAATTGCAGTTGTGCAAGAAAATATTCTAGATATATACATGTCCAGATGTATGGTAATTTAATGCATATGCTCAAATTATTCATACACATAAACTATTATCTTACATTTGTACCGTGTATTCTATGAATAATGATACGCCAAAAAGCGGTATTATTGTTTTCGTTACCTACGTGCAGTCTGATCTGGACTGTCAGTGTTCGCAAAGCTATCACGTGTACATACAAATCCAATACACAATAATCTGCCATAAACGGTATTATTATTTCGCGACCATGTATGCGCAGTCCGATCTGGGTTATCCATGCTCGCAAAGCTATCACGTGAACATACAATATAATGAACAGTAATCTGTCAAAAGCGGTAATATTATTTTCTCGACCACTGAAGGTTAGAAGATACCAAATGGTGCGAAACCGCCCAGGGTGTATGCAAAAGTAGTCCGGTATAAAAAAATAGTGCGGGTGTTTTGAGGTCACAGACACCGTTTGCTTGCAAATCTTGATCCATTACTACCCAGTTTCACTTGAGGAACATTTTGGGGTGCCTTTAACACCAGTTTTCAGCATATTTGTAGCATTTAAAAGAAAACACTGAACCTGTTGGTCACTTGATGTACACGAGTTTCCGTGGCCAACAAATGTACACAATATTGGAGGATATGACAAGTTTGGTATTTTTCTTTCTTAGGAGTAAGTGAACCTATTGTTTTAGTTCATGCAGAACCAGTACAGACTGGCTGCAGGTCATGTACAAGTGGGTTCCACAACATCCATACGAATAGTGAAAGTAGGAGAGACTGGCCTTATTGGATGGCATTCGGTTAAATTATATAGTAAAACTATTTGGTGGTGTCTAACCTATAAGGTGTGCCTAGGCCCTATGTGAGATATGTTTTTTTGTAGAATTTGAAGTTGGAAGTTTATGTTTCTTGTAGCTATGTCTCTGGGAACATAATTTAAGTTACTGCGACAAGAGTAATCGAGCGGACTCCGCGATGCAACACATTTGTTCTTTTTGTATCGCAGACGGACAGTTATCGGCTTCAAAATCTTCTAAAATCTTGATTTCTCAGCTTTATTTAGTCAAATATAATAAACCATGTATGTAAGTTACCTGTAGGTGATTGGGCTTGGAATGTGATAGTAATATACACCAAAACAGTCATTATAGTGTGTTTTTTCATTTTTTTTTTCTTGATATTGGCTTCCTGATGGACAATTAAGAAGTTTGGGAAAGTGGCGCGACATCGCGACGCTGTTCCTAAATTTGCCTAAAATTAGGCGTAAGTGTATTGTTTTCACATATCGGTATAGTACCAATACACTAGTACTCAAAAAACATTGTTTTTCCTTTCCTCCTGTGTCATAAAGCAAATTTCTTGACTGACCGTTCCAAGCCAGTACCCTTTTGTCTGTCGACCATTCCAGAGTGGCATACATGTTGGTATAGTTTCAGTGATGAGTCTTTATATGTAGAATGGTTAGCTATAACACTATTTAGGGTAATGTTATGTGATTTTATGGAGATTTGTGCTTTTAATTCATCATCTATTAAAATTCTCCATAGTTCTGTAGTAGCTCAATTTAAGGCAGAATGTGGACAGTCACATGGTGGAGTTACATAGCTGCTGTGTGACAACCATTTGAGATATTTGCTCCAAACTTGGTACTGTATCCAGGAATAGAAGCTAGTTTTGAATAGTGAATATTGTAGAATGAGTTGTAGTGGGACTGGTACACTTATAGGTTAGAAGATACCAAATGGTGCGAAACCGCCCAGGGTGTATGCAAAAGTAGTCCGGTATAAAAAAATAGTGCGGGTGTTTTGAGGTCACAGACACCGTTTGCTTGCAAATCTTGATCCATTACTACCCAGTTTCACTTGAGGAACATTTTGGGTGCCTTTAACACCAGTTTTCAGCATATTTGTAGCATTTAAAAGAAAACACTGAACCTGTTGGTCACTTGATGTACACGGAGTTTCCGTGGCCAACAAATGTACACAATATTGGAGGATATGACAAGTTTGGATTTTTCTTTCTTAGGAGTAAGTGAACCTATTGTTTAGTTCATGCAGAACCAGTACAGACTGGCTGCAGGTCATGTACAAGTGGGTTCCACAACATCCATACGAATAGTGAAAGTAGGAGAGACTGGCCTTATTGGATGGCATTCGGTTAAATTATATAGTAAAACTATTTGGTGGTGTCTAACCTGAAGACCGACATCAGACTGCGCCTATGCGCTTATCTATGGAAAGCCAAATGCACAATAATTCCTTAAACCATGGTTTGGAGCTCAAACCCTAGTTTAGGCTCCTCAAACCCTAGTTATTCAATTGTTGTTGCAGACGCGCGAAAACTATTCTGTACACCGTTGTAGTCCCTGAGCAGCCGGTATATCTAGCTAGGTTGACCAGACTATCGGTAATCTGTACACCGGTGTATTCCCTGAGCAGCTAGGTTGACCAGACTATCGGTAATCTGTACACCGGTGTAGTCCCTGAGCAAGCGGCATATCTAGCTACGGTGAACAGATTATCAGTAATCTGTACACCGGTGTAGTTCCTGAGCAGCCGGTATATCTAGCTAGGTTGACCAGACTATCGGTAATCTGTACACCGGTGTCGTCCCTGATCAGGCGGCAGCATGTCTAGCTAAGTTGTTCAGACCATTGGTAATCTGTACACCGGTGTAGTCCCTGATCAGGCGGCAGCATGTCTAGCTAAGTTGTTCAGACCATCGGTAATCTGTACACCGGTGTAGTCCCTGATCAGGCGGCATGTCTAGCTAAGTTGTTCAGACCATCGGTAATCTATACACCAGTATAGTCCATGAGCAACCGGCATATCTAGTTGGGTTGATCAGACTATCAGTAATCCGTACACCGGTGTAGTCCCTGATCAGGCGCCATATCTAGCTAGGTTGATCAGGCTACCGACACTATATATTAGACAATATATGAATATTTGTTTGTTGTATATTATGATTTGTTTAAATTTAAGCAAAATAATATCATCAATAATAATAAACAGCAAACAAATGTTAAATTCATCCCGGGAATTAATGAAGGGGGTTTTGTCCACCCTGTACAAATCATGAAGGGGGTTATGTCCACCCTGTACAAATCATGAAGGGGGTTATGTCCACCCTATCAAAATCATGAAGGGTTTATTTTTATTGTCCATGTTGTCATTTTCACACGAAGGGCGTTATGTCCAAGGGGGTTTTGTCCTACATTCATATAGTATACGAGCGTAGTCCCTGATCAGGCGACATACCTTAGCTAGGTTGATCAGGCTACCCAGATTATGTATATCAGTGTAGTCCCTGATCAGGCGGCACATCTAGTTAGGTTGATCAGGCTATCGACACTATGTACATCAGTGTAGTCCCTGATCACGCGGTATACCTAGCTATGTTGATCAGACTACCGACACTATGTATACCAACGTAGTCCCTGATCAGCCTCCATATCTAACTAGGTTGACCAGACAACCGACACCATGTACTGCAGTACATGCACTAGTAGTCCCTGATCAGCTTGCATATTTACCAAGGCTGATTAGACTACCGGCAATATGTACATCAGTGTAGTCCCTAATCAGTCTGGATACAGTGGGGATTCTACTTATAAGAGTAAATTAAATATTTTTGACTGACAATAGATAATTATTTTTTATGGCAATATTTTGCAAAGATTATGCTCGGTTTGTAATTAGTTTTTTCAACAAGCTGAATAAGATAATTCAATTATTATGCTCCGTCGATATGCTATGAGACTTCACAAGTTACATTTTTTGGCGTGAGCAGACATGTTTTTTTTTTTATGTAAATTCCGCGGTAATTGCCAATATATATTATATAGATGCTTAATTACTCTCTGCAACAAACCAGAAGATCATTAAAATTATACTTGGTTTGTAAGATCTGAGACATAGAAATAGAATATTTTGTACGCCGACATAAATAATTAATTTTTATGAATGCGATATTTTGCAAAAATTATGCTTGGTTTGTAAGATTTGAGACTTCACAAATAAAATAGTTGTCGGCTGGCATAGTAAATAATTCATTTTTTATGAATATTTAGCAAATAGAAATTAAATTGATGCATAACTAGTGTCTTCAACTAATGAAATTCAGTTGTTGCCTAATTAATTTAAACTGTTGCTTAATTACAGTTTTAGACAAGTTGAAATAAGATAATTCAATCTTCTGGAAATATAATACTATATAATATATACTAGGATACTTCACAAGTTATATTTTTTTGTGGTCATAAAAAAATAATCCTTTTTCATGTAAATTCAGCAGTTTGACAATATAAATTAAACGAATGCTTAATTACTCTTGTGCAACAAACCACTGAGAAGAAGATCATTAATTATTTTGCAATAATTATGCTCGGTTTGTAAGATTTGAGACTTCACGAATGAAATATTTAGTCGGCCGGCATAAATACGGTAGTTAATTTTTCAGTTATGAATGCGATGATTTTTAAAAAAAAAAAAGCTCGTTTTTTAAGATGCGAGAGTTCACAAATTAACATTTTGTCGGCCGACATAAATCATTAATTTTTATGAATGCGATATTTTGCAAAAATTATGGTCGGTTTGTAAGATTTGAGACTTCACAAATAAAATATTTTGCCGGCTCGCATGAATAATTAATTTCTAGGAACCTGATGAATGTGATATTTTGCAAGACTTATGCTCGGTTTTTAAGATTTGAGACTTCACAATCAAGATAAAATATTTTGTCGGCCGGCATTCGATATTCGGCTAGTCAAAATTAAATGTGTTCAAATGTAATTATGCTCGGTCGGTATAATATCAGATTTTGCAAGTGAGTTAATAATGTTGGCGGTAAGCAAAAATAACCAATTTTTGGGAAAGCTAACTTGAAATTCAAGTTAATGGAATTAATTATTCAGCTGTATTCAAATTTAATTATGCTCGGTCGGTGTAATGAGATTTTGTGAGTTCCATTTTTTGGCGGTCTGCAACATTAAGTAATTTTTGGGACTGCTAACTTCAATTAATTATGCAATGAATTTAAATTCAGCTGTATTCCAATTTAATTATGCTTGGCCGGTATGATATGAGATTCCGCAAGACTGAGTTAAATTTTATTTTTTTTGGAGGTCAACCAAAATATGAGTAATAGTTAGGAATGCTAACTTGAAATTAAAGCTATAAATTTAGGTGTATTCAAATCCAATTATGATCGGTCGCTACGATATGAGATTCCGCAAGTTAAATGATTTGGCTCTCAGCAAAAATAAGTAATTTTTAGGAATTCTAACTTGAAATTCAAGTTAATTCAATAAATTTCACTGTATTCAAATTCAAGTTAATTCAATTAATTATGCTATAAATTCAGCTCTATTCAAATTTAATTATGCTTGGTCGGTATGATATGAGATATCGCAAGTTAAATTTCTTGGCGGTCTGGTAAAATAAATAATTTTGAGGAATGATTACTTGAACTTCAAGCTAATTCAATTATTTATTCTATAATTTCAGGTGCATACACATTGAATTATCCTCGGTTGGTATGATATGAGATATCGCAAGTAAAAAAATTTTGCGGTCAGCAAAAATAAGTAATTTTTTGGAATGCTAACTTGAACTTCAAGCTAATTCAATTATTTATTCTATAATTTCAGGTGTATACACATTGAATTATCCTCGGTCGGTATGATATGAGATATCACAAGTTAAAGTTTTTCGCGGTCAGCAAAAATAAGTAATTTTTTGGAATGCTAACTTGAATTTCAAGCTAATTCAATTAATTGTGCTATAATTTCAGGTGTATACACATTTAATTAACATCAGTCGGTATGATATGAGATATCGCAAGTTAAATGTCTTGGTGGTCTGGTAAAATAAAGAATTATGAGGAATGCTGACTTGAACTTCAAGCTAATTCAATTATTTATTCTATAATTTCAGGTGTATACACATTGAATTATCCTCGGTCGGTATGATATGAGATATCGCAAGTTAAATTTTTTCGCGGTCAGCAAAAATTAGTAATTTTTAGGAATGCTAACTTGAACTTCAAGCTAATTCAATTATTTATTCTATAATTTCAGGTGTATACACATTGAATTATCCTAGGTCGGTATTATATGAGATATCGCAAGTAAAACTTTTCGAAGTAAAAAAAATAAGTAATTTTTTGGAATGCTAACTTGAAATTCAATTAATTATGCTATAATTTCAGGTGTATACACATTTAATTAACATCGGTCGGTATGATATGAGATATCGCAAGTTAATTTTTTTTGCGGCCAGCAAAAATAAGTAATTTTTAGGAATACTAATTGGAAATTCAAGTTATTTCAATTAACTATTCAGCTGTATTCAAATTTAGTTATGCTCGGTCGGTATGATCTGCCATATCGCAAGTTAAATTTGTATGCGGTCAGGAAAAATAAGTAATTTTTAGGAATGCTAACTTCAAATTCATGCTCATTCAATTAATTATGCTATAAGTTCAGGTGTATACACATTTAATTAACATCAGTCGGTATGATATGAGATATCGCAAGTTAAATTTCTTGGCGGTCTGGTAAAATAAATAATTTTGAGGAATTCTAACTTGAACTTCAAGCTAATTCAATTATTTACTCTATAATTTCAGGTGTATACACATTGAATTATCCTCGGTCGGTATGATATGAGATATCACTAGTTAAAAAAATTTTCCCAGTCAGCAAAAATAAGTAATTTTTTGGAATGCTAATTGGAAATTCAAGTTATTTCAATTAATTATTCAGCTGTATTCAAATTTAGTTATGCTCAGTTGGTATGATCTGCCGTATCGCAAGTTAATTTTTTTTGTGGTCAGGAAAAATAAGTAATTTTGAGGAATGCTAACTTGAACTTCAAGCTAATTCAATGAATTATTCTATAATTTCAGGTGTATACACATTTAATTATCCTTGGTCGGCATGATATGAGATATCGCAAGTTAAATCTTTTTGCGGTCAGCAAAAATAAGTAATTTTTAGAAATGCTAATTTGAAATTCAAATTATTTCAATTAATCATTCAGCTGTATTCAAATTTAGTTATGCTCGGTCTGTATGATATTAGATTTTGCAAGTTAAATGTTTTGGCGGTCAGTAAAAATAAGTAATTTTTGGGACTGCTAACTTGAAATTCAAGATAATTCAATTCATATGGTATAAATTCAGCTGTATTCAAATTTATGCTGGTCGGTCGGTATGTAATGAGATTTTCCGAGCTCCATTTTCTGCCATATCGCAAGTTAATTTTGTTTGTGGTCAGCAAAAATAAGTAATTTTTAGGAATGCTAACTTGAACTTCAAGCTCATTCAATTAATTATGCTATAAGTTCAGGTGTATACACATTTAATTAACATCGGTCGGTATGATATGTGATATCGAGAGTTAAATTTCTTTGCGGTCTGGTAAAATAAATAATTTTGAGGAATGCTAATTTGAACTTCAAGCTAATTAAATTATTTATTCTATAATTTCAGGTGTATACACATTTAATTAACATCGGTCGGTATGATATGAGATATTGCAAGCTAAATTTCTTGACGGTCTGGTAAAATAAATAATTTTTAGGAATGCTAACTTGAACTTCAAGTTAATTCAATTATTATTTAGCTGTATTCCAATATAATTATTGTCCGTCGGTATGATATAAGATTTCGGAAGTTAATTTTTTTGTTGGTCAGCAAAAATAAGTATTTTTTATGAATGGTAACTTCACGTTACTTCAATTAATTATGCTATAAATTCAGGTGGCTTCAAATTTATTTATGATCGGTCGGTATGGTAGGAGATTTTGCAAGTTAAATTAAGCAAAAGTAAATAATTTTTGGTAATGCTAACATGAAATTGAAGTTAATTCAGCTCTATTCCTATTTAATTTTGTCGGTCAGCAAACATAAGTAGAACTGATAACTTGAAATTCAAATCAATTAATTATTTGGATTATTATGGTATATGTCACATCAGAGACATAAGTAATATGTGTTTCTGGTCAAATTAATAGTAAGAGCCACATACCACATTACAAATATCCCGTGTACTATACGCACATGGTTTTGGGTCAGTATTTTAAATCAATAAAGAAAATAAAAGATGGATGGATGGATGTGCATTCACCTCTCTCAGATAATTACGCCGATTTTATTTCCCCCATTACGCCGTATTTTCACCTTTATCCAAATAATCGATCATTACGCCATTCAGTGATGCCGTGCATTTCCATGCCTCCGATAACCGTAGGCTAAATCGATCATCCAATGGTAACTAGGCTTTGAGATCGATGAACCAATCGTAACTCGGGGTGTGACGGATGCCCAAAACATATTTTAAGCGATCAGCCAATGATAACCAGGCTCTGTGATCACTTTAACCAATCGTAACTCGGGGTGTGACGGGTAACAGAAACCACCGTTTAGGCCGATTTAGTAAATTAAACTACCGATTACGACCTCAAACGGCAGTTTCTGGCCAAATGCACAATAATTGCTCAAACTGGGTTTGGGAGCCTAAACCATGGTTTAGGATCTCAAACTGGGGTTTAATGAATTATTGTGCATTTGGCGAGCCTAAACTAGGGTTTGGGCAGTCTAAACTGGGGTTTGAGCTCAAATCGTGGTTTAAGCTATCAGAAACCATAGTTTGAGCGTCCAAACGGTGGTTTCTGCCGCCAAGTGCACAATAATTGCTCAAACCAGGGTTTAAGAAAACTACCGTTTGGGATCACGATTGGCAGTTTTTTTCTTAAACTGTGGTTTGGGTCCAAACTAAGGTTTAGGCGTTTTATTCGATTACGACCTCAAACGGCAGTTTCTGGCCAAATGCACAATAATTGCTCAAATTGGGGTTTGATAGCCTAAACCCTGGTTTAGGCTCTCAAACTGGGGTTTAGGGAATTATTGTGCATTTGGCGAGCCGAAACTATGGTTTGGGCAGTCTAAACTGGGGTTTGAGCTCAAACCGTGGTTTAAGCTATCAGAAACCCTAGCTTGAGAGTCCAAACGGTGGTTTCTGCCGTCAAGTGCACAATAATTGCTCAAACCAGGGTTTAAGAAAACTACCATTTGGGATCTCAAATGGCAGTTTAAGCCCAAACTAGGGTTTGAGGAGCCTAAACTAGGGTTTGAGCTCCAAACCATGGTTTAAGGAATTATTGTGCATTTGGCTTGCCATACTTATCAATGTTCGCAAAGCTATCACGTGAACATACAATTATAATGAATCATACTTTGTCAAAAGTGGTAGGTATTATTATTATATTTTATTTAGTTTTTGTTCGTCTGGTGAAAGAGATATTTCATTTTGTACTTTTCAAAATTGAGTTGGCGGCCATTTTAAATGTGGGGTTCCAGGAAATGTAGCTCCAATTGTCCCAATTTTAAAATATATTCTGTTAGTTTAATCAATAATACAAAACGAAGGATACTATTAGTCACACATTCCATGACAATGACATACTAACGGGAAATCTCTTCAACAAGTCAACACTAGGCTAAACGAGAACGAATTGAATACAACATACTGTTTTGGCGGCTATCTTGAATTTACGAACAGTAACTTTGAGAAAAATGGCAACAGTGTTTATAAGCAATTTCTCTATCGAAAAATATACTTATTATCATTAAAATAGCTATTAAAATGGCTTAAATAGCAAGAAAGATATGACGTACGACATGCTATTTTCTTCTTTCTTAGATAAATTGGCGGCCATCTTGAATATCAGACAAGTTTGTTTCCCTCTATAATTCAGCATTTGCAGAATAGTTCATCAGCAGACATCTATCAATAAGTTATAAATCATATACATGCATTTATACACACATGTCAATGAGAAATGTTGGGTCAACATGACCTCTAAATGACATAAAAAATTACCCCTAAAGGTCAAATCTGCGAGGGTACCACACCTATCCAACAGCTTACATATCATAGAAGTCGATCAGCATGGGTACCCATTTGTAACAAAAAATGCCATCAAAACTTTATTGCAGGCATTGTATTGGCCTTAGCGGGCCGTCTAAAAAGTGTAGATCCAGATGAGTTTTTGCAACTACTTTTCATATTTTGAAAAATTAGCAGATCACAATCCATTCCAGTTACTTAGGGGTGAAAGGGTTAAGAGTTTGTAAACCCACTCTGTAATAGGCGACGTCGAATCATATTCCGTGTCTGTAGTTTGTTCCACTATCCGTACTGCCCTTAGATCTCAGATCATCTACACACACGCGCGACACTGTTGCTCATTGGCGTAGATTGGTACACTAATTACACCACGTAATATAAATGCTTTGATTTAACGACGGCACTGGCTCGATGACCTTGCATGTCGGGACCGACTATTTAAGTCCCCATCAGATAGGACTAGGCTAGTACGAAGTTGTCTTGCCCAAGGACACGCCAAATCCGCCATTCGGAGCGAGTCGAGGTGGGAATTGAACCAGGGGTCTCCCGATCGACGCTCTACCTACTGAGCTAATCCGGCCACCATTACACCACGTAATTCCCCACGCCCGTGTGTATATACTAGTATGAGAAACGCCAAGAGAGTGTGTACCTTCGGACATCTGCGAAATTTCATGAAATACGTTTACAAAATTTACAATATTTTTCGTAAATGGTGTCAAAAGTTGACAAAATCTTCAGAGTATTTGCAGAATTATATTCCGCATATACTCTGAAAACTTTGTCAACTTTTTACTATATTTAATAAAAATATTGTAAATTTGGTAAAAGTATTTAATGAAATTACGCCGATGACCGGAGGTACCAAATCACATGGCGTGTGTCACATATGCCTGCCACTATCTACCGGGGCCGCCGATATTACCACAGCTGCTGACGTATTTACCTAGTGTTAGACCGGAGCGATATCACTGTATTCCAATAATTACATCGGCCCTACCTATGATTACTGGAGACTGATACAAAGAACAATGCCGGTATGGCGGATTCAATTATCGATACTATCGACAGCACAGTGGCTCGTTTCACTAAACTTCGTACGACTACAATGTTCGTAAGTGTAAAATTAGGATCGTCTGAAAATTGCAATTGATGGATTTACATTTATTGAGCATAGGCTGCACAATCAGCTTATGCTCAATAAATGTAAATCCAATAATTGTTTACAAGAAAACATGTTTAATGTGAAATTTACAGAATATCATAATTTTGCACTTACGAACATTTTAAATGTACGAAGTTTAGTGAAACGGACCCAGAAACTTACAAAGCTGTATGTATTGCTAAACACTACTCAGAATTCCGAGTTTAACACTTTAGTTTATTTATAGTGATCGTTTGTTGCTTGATCGGAAGCACGAGGTACATACCGTACACGTTGTATACCGTGCGCTGTGTTCCATCACTTTGCGATATTGTGCCATTTCATCTGGATCGCTCCATCTTTCCTCTAATTGCGGACGGGAACACCCATACATTCTGCTACGGACGATACCGGAGTTCCTGCCCGCAACTATCTTCCCTCGTCCTCATTTATACAGCGCCCCTTTCTGTGAGTTCATATTATTTAAGTTTCCCTGTGCGTCTAATTTCTTGCGGCATGTTGACTTTCCATGAATTTACTTTACTCTTTTCCAGTGTCTCGAAGGGACATGACGGCAATGGATTATAATACGATGTTAATCGCTCTATCTACAGTAGTTTTAGCTCACCAGTGGGCAATGCTGCCAAGTCGCTACCATTGTCGTCGTGTTTATGTCTACCGTTATTCATTGTTTCCCATGTTTAATCTCGTACGACTTCTGTCTGTTAGGGAATTTGTGGGCATTGGTTCTCTATGGCGCATTCGTTGTTGTAGGTTGTCTGTTTATTATGTGCTGATTTCTTTGTCGAATCGCACAATGCTAGCGAAATGGTGCACATCTGTTCCCCTTAAAGACTGTGATTATCGTGCATGTTGCGCGCTGGATAGGCGTTTCTGGTCTACACATGTATAATAAATTCATCGCATTCATGGTATATGTTCCCTATTGCAAGTGGGTATATCCATACCCCCGCACCGAGTTGATTCAGACTTCTCGGCGTCTGTTCGAGCGTCTACCCGTGTCTCCGTCCATTTTGTTTTCTTTCACATAACTTCTTGATCGTCGGCATGACATTATGCATTACTGCGATGGTCTCCATTTTGTTGTGACAATGGCAATGGGGTTTTGTAAGTCTTCGCTTACTGCCAAATGCGTTTTTTATTGTTGGACCGTATACCATAATCCGGAGATATCTACTTTAGACGAGTACATTTATTTTCACCAATCACATTTATTCATCCACGTTTCGTTTACATCTTATATTGGTCTGATTTTAGCGAAGAATGTCTCTCCCTTACACCGACAACACAGTCATCCGTGAATAGAGACACAGTTTAGGAAATAAATACTGCATCTTGTTCATCAACATAGTTTATTTTTGTATTGTGATAACGATCACTTTAAAGGTACATGCCCACTCAGTGTTCTTTACATCATCTGAAACATTTTCTGGCAAAAGAAACATTCATTCACCATTACGCCACGTATTGATTGGCATTTTCATACATTTTATATCAGACGTAAATGACTACACTGTAATCAGGGGCGATAACCGTGTTTCCTTAAAATGTTAACGGACATTACTATTTATTCTCTGTATTAAGCTTTTGATGTGCAATGATCATACTTAATAATATGTAGAAAATATATTGTTTAAGGTGACGCATTTAACTAGTACACATAATTAAAAAATATCCTGCCTCAGTTGCACTGGCATAAGAAAATAGCCCGATACCACCGCGCGTCATTATCAGTAAAATACATATTACTAAATGATTATATCAGTATAGCGGGCACTCGTAATGTATAGAACTGGTGGAATGGTGACACAATTATACACTTTAATTTCTATAAAGAACGTTTTGTGATACTGAGTGGGCATGTACCTTTAATGTACTATACTGTAACATTAGACAGTGTATCAGATATAGAGAATAGTAGGTTAGTGCCGTGAATGGGAAACATATCTGGCAACACTTAGGAAACGGGATGGGCGAGGCTCTGCCGAGCACATCCCGTTTCCGTGCCGCGCCAGATATTTTTCCCATTCACGGCACTAACCTACTATTCTATTTATTCCGTCAACATTGTACATAGCTTTAAAATGCAAAAAAATAACCGCAGCCTCATTTCCAAATCGTATAGACAGGATATCAAAAATGTTTCACGGCACCGTGTTTCACGGCACATACGCACTGTGTTGACGGGATAATATACATACTTCACACATCTGGAAAATTTGCTAACGCATTGTCCCAAAACCTACAGCAATGCGTAACTCTAGAACATTTTCACTGATACATGACGCGACTGCCATCACGGCACAGTCTCCATTATAAATGTTACTCGTATTAAAAATGACAAGTGCCATGAGTAATTACATCCGTTGTTAATAGTATGAGTCTAGCGGCTCTTAGTGACGTATGAGAGACACATGTGATCTTGTTGTTGTACCTAGTCAGAAAATGTGCGATTTTTCATTAAATATTTACAGAAACTGCGATGTTTTCTGTGAATGACGTCGAACTAAGACGAAATTGTTATTGCAAAAGTCCACACTTGCAATGAAAATTTCGTCATCTTTCGATTTCATATGCAAAAACTATCGTGAATTTTGTAAAATATGTTTCATGAAATATTGCACAGGCTCTTATGTACAAACTCGCATGGCGTGTCTCTTTTTTGGTCCTATTTGCCGGGCCTCATTTCAATATCATTACCAGCAAGCCAGGTGATTGGGATATACGTTTTCAGACGTATTCCACTGTAGGTAAATGGTTTCAAGAACAATGATAAAGTAATGCATGTGATCCTTTTAAATGACACTGTTTTCCGTAACTTTATATAATCGTATCATTACAAAGGGCAGTAGCTATAGAGAATAGTAGGTTAGTGCCGTGAATGGGTAAACATAGCTTGCAAGGCTCAGGAAACGGGATGGGCGAGGCTCTGCCGAGCACATCCCGTTTCCGTGCCGCACCAGATATGTTTTCTCATTCACGGCACTAACCTACTATTCTATTTATCCCGTCAACACATACAAATGGCTGTCAAATGCAAACAAATAACCCCAGTCACCGCACATATTCATACGCAGTGATTAGGTCGTATTGACAGGATATCAAAAATGTTTCACAGCACCGTGTTTCACGGCTCACGGCACATACGCACTGTGTTGATGGGATAAATATATTTGTGTTGGTTTGTGTTTACTACTGCACATTTACCATACGATGTAATGATGGCGTAGCCATGTATCACAACAAACCGAAAGGAAGATCACGTTGCATGTAATAGCAACCGTACCACGAATGCATGTACTCGATTTTCCTTCGCATATTATAATTGATTGGGGCGCAGCAGTTTTGTGACACCATGGGATGACTGCGTTTATCATATAACACGAGTATATATGCATGTGCATGCATAAACATGCATATGTGTATATATAGTCCGGAGTGTGTATGCATGCAGCTCCATACTATGCAACAAGTATATGTAATGTTGTATATGTATTTGTTGAAATGTATTACTGTTTGCTCAACGTTTCCGTCTCTTGTAATTCTTTTAGAATGGCAATTGTACGTGTGCCTGTGTTGTACTGTTGTTCTTTGTTTTTATGATGTACAGTTGATGAGAAATAAACAATTTAACTTATAAAACAACAATCGATATAATAATTCGTACAGTATAGTACTCTCTGCACTCGTAAAACCACAATTATGTTTTTTCTTCAGTTAATACTAATTTAGTGCAAATTTTAAAGATGTACGTTCTATTTGTTTCATGAAATTCGGCCATAGTTGTATATTACGTACGAACAACAGAACGATTGCCCGTTGAGTATTGAATCGTCGTATTGGGTGATGAATCATCGAAAAATGGAAGAATTTGTGAATTGTTACTGGATGATGGCTAGACAGATTGGAACTGCTCGAAGAAAATCATCTCACAATTTCAGAATTAGATAACCTGGCATACAGTGAAACCTCGCTAAACCGGACACTCTGGGGGGAAGTCCCCAGGGTGTCCGGTTTAGCGAGATTTCACTGTAAATCAGACATTTGATTATTCCGAGCCATAGTTATGTGCTATGCGATTACGAACAACATGCATTATCACCTGAGATAAATGAAAAAGAACCTATCAAAATTTTGATCACAAATATTTCTTGTTTTCCGGTTTAGAGAGGTTCCACTGCATTACAGTACGCTGAAACCATATAAAAACTGCAACCAACATACATAGACTAACAACAGTACACCACTTCTGTGTTAAAGTGGCTCAATCCCTTTTGAAACACACACGATCCGCATGTGCTCTTGGAATGTTAGGTTCGCCCTCCATTGAATGTTACATTGACACACGAAAGTTGAACATTTGTTCTAATGCACTCTATACATATCACGCAATCTGATTTGATCATACATTACAGGTATATAATTGTTGATGAACGGTCGCAAATGATTTCAATATGTATTCCTAGCCAGTAGTAAAGGAGTGCATTAGAAATAGGTTAACCGCATTGTAATTTTGAAATTTGCGGCGTATATCAGAAAATGATAGGTCGGAAAACATGTTTAATGGCTCCGCTAGCGCGTCGCCATTAAACAGATTTTCTGACCTATCATTTTCTGATATACGCCGCAAATTTTAAAATTACAATACAGTTAACCATATATTACAATACAGTTAACCATATATTACAATACAGTTAACCATATATTACAATACAGTATCTTTATGTTAACCCATACTATGTTACTAATATTACAATAGTTAAGCCTATATTACAATACAATTCACCCTATATTACAATACAGTTAACCCTATATTACAAAACAGTTAACTCTATATTGAAATACAGTTAACCCTATATTACAATACAGTTAACCCTATATTACAATACAGTTAACCCTATATTACAATACAGTTAACCCTATATTACAATACAGTTAACCCTATATTACAACACAGTTAACCCTATATTGCAATACAGTTCACCCTATATTACAATACAGTTAACCCTATATTACAATACAGTTAACCCCATATTACAATACAGTTAACCCTATTAACATACAGTTAACTATATTTCAATAGTTAACCCTATATTACAATACAGTTAACCCTATATTTCAATACAGTTAACCCTATATTACAATACAGTTAACCCTATATTACAATACAGTTAACTCTATATTTCAATACAGTTAACCCTATATTACAATGCAGTTAACCCTATATTACAATAAAGTTAACCCTATATTAACACGCACTTCTCATGTACAGTTCGGATTTATTCCAGACTTGATTCGTCTGCTACTGAAATCTAATTTATGGGACAATCAAGATTGGTTCACAATAAATGGTCAATCACTCCCGAAGCAAGTCTAGAAACGGCAATATAAAAAAGCTACTCATTTGGCAGAGTGTGCGTGCTGGAAGTCGAGTATGACAAACAACGACCAATTTGTGAGATTCAGAAACATTCAAACGTCTCTCTAAAACCATCGAATATTTGGCATGCTGCACTGAAACATCCGTCAAACTTTCCTACCTGCAAGTTTGCTGCCTACGGATTTTTGGACATGGATTTTTCGTTCCCACGAAATAACAATTCTTTCCCTCAATTTAATAATTCTTTCCCTCGAATTAACAGTTCCCGTGGGAACGAATGTTATTTCGTGGGAACGAATTGTTAAATTGAGGGAACGAATTGTTAATTCGTGGGAACGAATTAATAAACAAAATAATTCTACGTCGCCTGCGGGACTCCGTAGCTGTCCGACTATGCACTGTTCAGTGAGCCAGTGTTTGCTGAACTACATGGTAAATGCTGGGCGGATTACGATGACGAACTTCGCGAGTGTAACCACATTGCCGTTAGAAAATAATTCTGGCAGACATCCATGAGTAATTTGGTATGCTACTTTATGACTATTTAATATACCTAATTAGGACTTAATATATCATAAGTATGACTTAATATCTCCTAATTAGGACTTAATATCTCCAAATTAGGACTTAGTATCTCATAATTAGGACTTAGTATCTCCTAATTAGGGCTTACTATCTCCAAAGTATGACGTACTATCTGTGTCAATGCTAAATAATGTTTTATACTTCTAATTCCTAATTACGAGATACTAACTCCTAATTAGAAGATAGTAAGTCATATGTCCTAATTAGGAGATAATAATTCATAATTAGTATATATTATCTCTTAATTAGGAGATAAATATATTCTAGCATTGGCACCAGGACGCTTCCATAGGAAACCATTATGAACTGCATAGAGGAAACTAAATATGTGTGGTCCATTATACTGTGTCCATATACTGGTAAGGCGTGAACAAGTGTTACTGAAAGTGGTTTTGGCCACGAGCCTACTGTATAATTGCTTCACATGTATTTTGTATAGATTGTTCCTCTTGTTTCCATGTAGTGTGGGTGGCAGGTCATGCGATTGGTAATTTAACGATCGGTGTTCATCCCTACCGGAGACTTGGTTTGGCCCACACGTACGTAATTGACATTCTTGTGTGTGATAGGTGAAACTGGTTTTACACCTTATGTGAGTATTTGGATTATTCGTAATCCTATTACTTTTATGGGAAGGGTCCAAGTGACTTTGGTGTGGTATGGACATGGCATAAGTCAGCTTGTCCTAAGTTCAGGGCTGAATATATATTTTTAAAATTACGATAGTCTGTAAATTTCACATTGACAATGTTTTCAGGCAAACAGTTATTGGATTTACTGTATTGAGCATAGGCTGCATATGCAGCCTATGCTTAATAAATGTAAATCCATCAATTTAAATTTACAGATGATCCTAAATTTGCACTTATGAACATTTTGGTCGTACGAAGTTTAGTGAAACGGGCCCCAGATGTCTAAAATGATACGTAAATGTTTGCATAGCCGTTTGTGAACTCGTAGTATTACGCGAGACAGACAGTAGGACAGTGCATATACAGGTATACAAAACACGGGACTATGATTGAGTTCAATATGCTGCCACAATTGTTAGAGGTACTGAACGTTTATACGTCGTGTTCAACTCTCTCTATTTGTACACAACATTCTGGCAATAGCAACAGGAACGCAAGCGCCGCTTGTCTTACACTGAAACACTACCGAGCCCCACAGGGGAAGTATACTTATTGTTTTTATTAATTCGTTCCCACGAAATAACAATTCGTTCCCTCAATTTAATAATTCGTTTCCGCGAATTAGCAATTCGTTCCCACGAAGTAACAATTCATTCCCTCAATTTAACAATTCGTTCCCACGAAATAACAATTCGTTCTCGTGGGATCGAATTGTTAAATTGAGGCAACGAATTGTCATTTCGTGGGAACGAGTTGTTAATTCGAGGGAGCGAATTGTTATATCGTGGGGACGAATTGTTAATTCGAGGGAACAAATTGTTAAATTGAGGGAACGAACTGTTATTTCAGCGAATTAATTAAAAAAAGTCGATGTCCCCTGCGAGGCTCCGTAGAGACACAGCTATTATTTACATATAATTATTTCATATTAGAATGATGGATGTCAGACAGAATAGGCGACGTTCCAAGGGTAATTGTATTGCTGATTGTGCCATCAGTTGGGAAATGGGTATGTACCTACTGTCTGTTTCACGAAAGCTGCCCAAATTTTACGGCTATATAAACAATTCAAAAACAAGATTTATTTTGATAATATTAAATTAAAGGAAAAATTATTGGTTTTATTGCGAAAAAACAATTTCCCCATGTTAAAATTGTTTTGAATTTTATCCGTGAAGATGTCTATGGGGATTTAACATGTGGAAATTGTTTTGAATTTTAGAAATACTGGACCGATTTTTAAAATTTATCTTTTGTTTTCTTAGTTAGATCATATCCAAGCTCTATCTAGTCAGGTTTTGGAGTCAATTTCCAAAATTTTTCGTTTTTTGACTCCTCCCACACTTCCTTACCACTTTTTTCCCCAAGTTAAATTCCCATAGACAAATAAATTTTTCGTAATAAAATCAATATTTGATAGAATTTCACGAAATAAAAAGAAGGCTCATTCTTAAATTTTCCTTTAATTTAATATTATCGAAAATAATATTGTTTTTGAATTGTCTATATAGCCGTAAAAGTTGGGCAGCTTTCGTGAAACGGACTATAACGGCATCGCCAACCATTGTCTGTGGTTATCCCTTATAACGTTCAACTTTATTTTTTCGTCATCAAAACATGGTTTGACAGCACTTTAGAATCATTTCCAATGGAAATGATTCTAAAGTACTGTTAAACCATATTTTAGTGAGAAAGTAGACATCATTGAAAAATACAGCAGACAAAGATGTTAGTAGGGTTAGAATTAAATCATTTTGTTGATGGCAGGCAGCATACGTCAGTGACTGACTTATAGCGAACAGCATATGCCTTGGCAAGACCACGCGGATGCGCAGGCTGATTTTGGGCTATGCTGGTCGGATAAGTCGTAATTCTTTTTCCTCAGCTAATGGCTCATTATTGCTCCGAGTCGTACATGCAGACCAGCTAACTACATATGTGAACGATTGTGTAAGGTTAATGTAACATATATTGGGAGATATAAAAACGCCCATGCAATTTCATCATGTTTGCCAAATGTCATAGATTTAGGCAACCTGCCAGTCTCTCGGACCAAACGCCTGTTTCTGTCTGTAACACGACATACAGTTGCTGCCCTCAGCACGGACACGGTTCACACACGTCATTTAAATGGTCAGCTAAATAAGGGGTTTAAACCCTCCTGGTAACCCGCTTCTTCCACCGACCCATTCAAATCACCCTATGGACAGTGTAACCATCTCTAGTTTAGATAGTTCGGTCACGGTTTATTTCACTAATGGATAGCTTACATATATTTTGGCTGGTAATCCGAATTATCTTACTGTCACGCATGGCGACTGACAAGTAAGTAGCCATGCGTGACAATCAGAAAACAGAGGATATTCCATGGTACATTTTGAATAGCGGAAATAATACACGAGTGTGCGTCGGCTTCCGCGTAAGCAACTAGTGAGCGTAGCGAACGAGTTGCTTGCACGGACGCCGACGGACACAAGTTTATTTATTACACTTCCACGGCGGATATATATGCACATTTAGTCTATTTTATGATGTGCGCATGAATAGTTATACAATGACGTGTTTTCCCGCGTTTTGACGTTACTTTGTCTGACGTCAAATGTGACACCATGTAAGCTTTTTGAAATCCAAATTACGCAGCTGTTTCTATGAACCAGATATATTTGAGGGCAAGTTTGGAATGTGTTCAATCACATTAACATTCTAGATTAGTCGAGACCCTTTCCAAATGTTCAAATAACTTTATTTTGACTAATACAAATTAAACATTTTGCATGGTAGCTCGTGGTTTCCAAGAAAACAGGCAAGCAATTACGGGTGTTCTTTTCACGGTGTATTATTTGCAAGGAGTTGATTACGGGTTTTCTCTCACAGCGAAACGCGTGCAAATAATTTGCAAGAGTGTAATAAAATCAACATTTGACGGAATTTTTAAAAAAAAATTCAGGAGGGCGACATTTTTGTTATTGCTGAAAAAGTACTTACTTTTAAATATTTTTTTAGATTTAATGTGTTTAATAGCCAAAAGTTCGTCGGCAGCAAAACGTGGAACAGACAGTAGACTGAAAGGTTATTAGCACCGAATAAGATAATTTTTCGCTCTCTAGTTTACAGGGAACCTACGGCTACGACAAAACGATGCAATTCGACCGAGTTCATGATATTCCCGTAGAAACGTTGCGAGTATGCGAACTGTATGGAACCTACACTTTAACTGGATACCAATTTAAACACAATGATTGCATTTCGTTTTCGTCATTTCGTCCATTAACTATGGAACAAGCGAACATTCCAATTGCGAATAGACATGACTGAGAGAAAAATAATATACATATGGTCATCATTCCAATCCCATTGTCAGTAATGAACCCCCATATGTGCAGCCCACGATTCTACGGTGGCACAGAGGGGACATGGACATATATTTTACTTTCACGTGCGCACGCGATAGGTTTTGCGTGCGCACGCGATAGGTGCGTGCGCACGCAAATCCCTATCACATGCGCACGCAAAAGCGATCGCCTGCGCACGCAAAAGTTAGCGATTCATAAGTTAGCGATACAAAACAGTGAACACTGTATCAATAAATTATTAATAACGAACATCCCTGTGTAAAAAATGTTTATTTTACCGTGTGAAGGTGTTTATCTGACATTTATGCTATCTCAAAATGTCCAATTTGTTTATGTTGAATGCGCATGCGTATGACATATTTATTTATCACGGATATGTGCACGGTCACTTTCGACTCACCGTCCCGGGCGGAGTTGGCATTGTTGGACATCAGGGGCCCGTTTCACTAAACATCATACAACTAAAATGTTCGCAAGAGCACTTTTAAGATCGTCTGTAAATTTCAATTGAAGGATTTACATTTATTGTACAATAAATGTAAATCCAATAATTGTTTACAAGAAAACATTGTTAATGTGAAATTTACAGACTATCATAATTTTGCACTTACGAACATTTTAGTCGTAAGAAGTTTAGTGAAACGGGCCCCTGCTTGTTCCAGCACAACATTTAAGTTTGTATCATTATTTTCTTTGAAAGTTTACCGATTTAAATACAGACTTCTCCAAAAATTGATGTTGAGAATACTTTGTTCTGAGAATGTCTTTAGAGATTTTGTTTTCTTAAAGTAGACAAGTTGAGAATGCATTTGACGGTGAATAGGTACATGACTGATTAAGATTTCATAAATACGTTAATATGAATACTAACGAAAAAGTTTACTTTTATACACAAATGTAATCTACACGTAATTTTATTTTTGTTTAACGAAGCTACTTGAATGCATGTCCATCCAAATAATCATTCAATTTATAGTCGCCGTAAGTCGGACGGATTACAGTCAAAACGGCCCGGATTTGGTCAAAACGGCCCCCCCCCCTCCCTAAATTGGTCAAAACGCCCCCCCCCCCCCCACCATTTCAAAATAAATGGACAAAACAAAAAAATCACGTATACTTTTACTTGTTTTCTACTTTTTATAATATATAGCTTGTATAATGTAGTATAATAATGAATAATAATGATAATTAAATATAATTTAATAAAATAACACAACAATTGTGTTATATTACCGTATTTTAGCCGTATTTGTTACAAAATATTTTCATATTTTTCGTGAAAATCGTTTACGCGATGTCACTAGCATGATTGTCAATTATTTTCCATTGCTTGCATAGCTGGATTAATGCATGGGTGGGATAGTTTTTCGGCTAAAGTGTTTGAACTACTAATTGCTAAATAATAATAAAAACATTAAAATATTTACTCATTTACATATCAATGCTTGCAAGTGATTCGTAAACCATTTGAGACCCAGGCATATGAAGTATGTCGAGGGGTATATAGGTTTCGTCATTACGTCCGTTCGTCTGTTTGTCCGTTCGTCCGCCAGTACGATTTGCATATAATTTCATGCCATTCTTCGCGGACTGGAGGGTGAACAGTGTGTAGCAAAAGTCGTCTGCGACTTCGAGATTGCCCTTTGGATGGAAGTGCAGTACGTGTTTGATGACGTCAAATGACGGTTGTTCATTCCACTGGAGTCAGGCGGAGCCATCTTGTACATAACCACTTAATGATGCTATAGATATATGGGAATATGCACACACCGTCTCATCAGGATCTACACTGTTTCGGATATTGTACATAACCGCTTCTTGGTGTTATATAGCTATATGGGAAATTGCACTCACATTCTGATCTGGATCTAAACTGTTTCTCATCTTGTACATAGCCACTTGTTGATGCTATAGATATATTGGAATATGCACAGTCACACAGTCTGATCAGGATATACACTATTTCCAATATTGTAAATAACCACTTGTTGATGCTATAACTATATGGGAAATTGCACATCATGATCTACACTGTTTCCATCTTGTACATATATAACCACAGTCTGATCTGATCTACTCTGTTTCCAATCGTGTACATAACCACTTGATGAGGCTATAGATATAGAGGGGAAACTTGAATTTACAGTTTGATTAGGATCTACACTGTTCCCATTTTACAATCTATATATATGTTTGTTTTATAGCCATACTGTAGCTTAAGATATGTAATTTATTTGTTGCAATGTAGCCAGCCACCCAGCAAATACACAACGTAACCCCAACGTTACGCGAATGTCGTAATCAGGTTGCGTGTTCAACAACGTTTTTAGATAGTTGAGGTAACGTTTTAATATTACGTTACCGTAAAAACGTTGCTACAACCAGCTTTATGAAAGTGCCAATTACGTCCAATTTACGTTGTTAGTTTAACATTTGGTGACAACATCTTATCAACGTTGTCGCAAAAACGTTTCCACAATAACGTTCCTGCAACCAATTATTTGAAAGCTCTAATTACGTAACATTTATGTTGTCATATGACGTTGCATGCAACTACGTAATTACAACGTTATCTCCGAAACGTTGCCGCAATAACGTTGCTGCAACCAATTCTATGAAAACTCTCATTACATACTATTCACGTTGTCATATTACGTTGGATGAAAACATCAAATCAACGTTGTCGCAAAAACGTTTCCACAATAACGTTGCTACAACAATTTCTTTGGAAGCACTTATTACGTAATATTTATGTTGTCATATGACGTTGCATGTGACTACGTAATTATAATGTTATTACCGAAACGTTTCCACAATAACGTAGCTGCAACCAATTCTAGGAAAGCTCTCATTACGTACTATTAACGTTGTCCCATTACGTTGCGTGAAAACATCATCTCAACATTGTCGCAAACACGTTTCCACAATAACGTTGCTGCAACCAATTCTTTGAAAGTTCTTAATACGTAATATGTATGTTGTCATATGACTTTGCATGTGACTACGTAATTACAACGTTATTAACGAAACGTTGACGAAATAATGTTGCTGCGCAACCAATTATCAGAAAACTCTCATACGTACTATTCACGTTGTCATATTACGTTGGGTGAAAAACATCTGATCAACGTTGTCGCGAAACGTTTCCACAATAACTGTGCTGCAACCAATTCTTTAGAAACTATTATTACGTAACATTTATGTTGTCATATGACGTTGCAAATGACTACGTAATTACAACGTTATCACCGAAACGTTGCCGCAATAATGTTGCTGCAACCAATTCTAGGAAAACTCTCTTCACGTACTATTCACGTCGTCATATTACGTTGGGTGAAAACATCATTTCAACGTCGTCGCATAAACGTTTCCAGAAGAACGTTGCTGCAACCAATCCTAGGAAAACTATATGCACGTAATATTCACGTTGTCATGTTACGTTGGGTGAAAACATCATCTCAACATTGTCGCAAACACGTTTCCACAATAACGTTGCTGCAACCAATTTTTTGGAAGCTCTTAATACGTAATATTTATGTTGTCATATGACGTTGCATGTGACTACGTGATTACAACGTTATTACCGAAACGTTGACGCAATAACGTTGATTCAACCAATTATCAGAAAAATCTCATTACGTACTATTCACGTTGTCATATTACGTTGGGTGAAAACATATTATCAACGTTGTTGCAAAATCGTTTCCACAATAACATTGCTGCAACCAATTCTTTGGAATCTCTTAATACGTAATATTTATGTTGTCATATTACGTTGCATGTGAGTACGTGATTACAACGTTATTACCGAAACGTTGACAAAATAATGTTGCTGCAACCAATTATCAGAAAACTCTCATTATGTACTATTCACGTTGTCATATTACGTTGGGTGAAAACATATGATCAATGTTGTCGCAGAAACGTTTCAACAATAACTTTGATGCAACCAATTCTTTAGAAGCTCTTATTACGTAACATTGATGTTCTCATATGACGTTGCAAGTGACTACGTAATTACAACGTTATCACCGAAACGTTGCCACAATAATGTTGCTACAACCAATTCTAGGAAAACTCTCTTCACGTACTATTCACGTTGTCATATTACGTTGGGTGAAGACACCATCTCAACGTCGTCGCATAAACGTTTCCACAAGAACGTTGCTGCAACCAATAGGAAAACTCTCTTCACGTGCTATTCACTCACGTCGCGCACGTCCACAGACGTTGCTGCAAAACTTAGACTCTCACGTGCTATCACGTGTCATATTGTCGTGATCAATTCAAACATGTCGCAAAACCGTTTCCACAATAACTTTGCTGCAACCAATTGTTTGGAAGCTCTTAATACGTAATATTGATGTTCTCATATGACGTTGCATGTGACTACGTGATTACAACGTTATTACCGAAACGTTGACGCAATAACGTCGCTGCAACCAATTATCAGAAAACTCTCATTACGTACTATTCACGTTGTCATATTACGTTGGGTGAAAACATCTTATCAACTTTGTCGCAAACGAAACACGTTTCCACAATAACGTTGCTGCAACCAATTCTTTGGAAGCTCTTAATACGCAATATTTATGTTGTCATATTACGTTGGATATGACTACGCGATCACAACGTTATTACCGAAACGTTGACGCAATAATGTTGCTGCAACCAATTATCAGAAAACTCTCATTACGTACTATTCATGTTGTCATATTACGTTGGGTGAAAACATCTGATCAACGTTGTCGCAGAAACGTTTCCTCAATAACTGTGCTGCAATCAATTCTTTAGAAGCTCTTATAACGTAAAATGTGTGTTGTCATATGACGTTGCAAGTGACTACGTATTTACAACGTTATCACTGTAACGTTGCCACAAAAATGTTGCTGCAACCAATTCTAGGAAAACTCTCTTCACTTACTATTCACGTTGTCATATTACGTTGGGTGAAAACATCATCTGAACATTATCGCAAACACGTTTCCACAATAACGTTGCTGCAACCAATTTTTTACGTAATATTGATGTTCTCATATGACGTTGCAAGTGACTACGTAATTACAACGTTATCACCGAAACGTTGCCGAAATAATGTTGCTGCAACCAATTCTAGGAAAACTCTCTTCACGTACTATTCACGTTGTCATAATACGTTGGGTGAAGATATCATCTCAACGTCGTCGCATAAACGTTTCCACAAGAACGTTGCTGCAACCAATTGTAGGAAAACTCTCTTCACGTACTATTCACGTTGTCATATTACGTTGGGTGAAAACATCATCTCAACATTGTCGCAAACACGTTTCCACAATAACGTTTCTCTGCAACCAATTTTTTGCAAGCTCGTAATACGTAATATTGATGTTCTCATATGACGTTGCATGTGACTACGTGATTACAACGTTATTACCGAAACGTTGACGTCGCATAAACGTTGCTGCAACCAATTATCAGAAAAATCTCATTACGTACTATTGACGTTGTCATATTACGTTGGGTAAAAACATCTTACCAACGTTGTCGAAAAAACGTTTCCACAATAACCTTTCTGCAACCAATTCTTTGGAAGGTCTTAATACGTAATATGTATGTTGTCATATGACGTTGCATGTGACTACGTAATTACAACGTTATTAACGAAACGTTGACGAAATAATGTTGCTGCAACCAATTATCAGAAAACTCTCATTACGTACTATTCACGTTGTCATATCACGTTGGGTGAAAACATCTGATCAAAGTTGTCGCAGAAACGTTTCCACAATAACTTTGCTGCAACCAAATTCTTTTGAAGCTTTTTGTTACGTAACATTTATGTTGTCATATGACGTTGCAAGTGACTTATAATTACAACGTTAATACCGAAACGTTGCCGCAATAATGTTGCTGCAACCAATTCTAGGAAAACTCTCGTCACGTACTATTCACGTTGTCATATTACGTTGGGTGAAAACATCATCTCAACGTCGTCGCATAGACGTTTCCACAAGAACGTTGCTGCAAACAATTCTAGGAAAACTCTCTTCACGTACTATTCACGTTGCCAAATACCAAGGCGTGAAAATTTCATATCCACGTTGTCAAAATAACGTTGCTGGAATAACGTTGCTGCAACCGACTCTAGGAAAGTTCTAATAACGTATTATTCACATTGTCATATAGTCATGCGTAACAACATCATCTCCACGTTGTCACAATAACGTTGCTGCAATAATGTTGCTGAAACCAATGCTAAGAAAGTTCTCATAACGTATTATTCACGTTGTCATATAGCATTGCGTGACAACATCATATCCACGTTGTCAAAATAACGTTGTTGCAATAACGTTGCCGCAACAAATACCACGGAGGTTATAATAACGTACTTTTCACGTTCTCATATAGCATAGCATTGCGTGACAACATCGTCTCCACATTGTCAAAATAACGTTGCTGCAATAACATCGCTGCAAACAATTCTTGGAAAGTTCTTGTTACGTATTGTTGACGTTGTCATATAGCATTGCGTGACAACATCATCTCCACATTGTTAAAATAATGTTGCTGCAATAACGTTGCTGCAACCAATGCTAAGAAAACTTGCATTAAGTACTATTCACGTTGTCATATTACGTTGGGTTAAAACATCATCTCAACATTGTCGCAAAAATGTTTCCACAATAACGTTGCCGCAACCAATTCGGTGGAAGTTCTTATTACGTAACATTTAGGTTGTCATATGACGTTGCATGTGACTACGTAATTACAACGTTTGTACCGAAACGTTGCCGCAATAACGTTGCTGCAACCGATTCTAGGAAAACTACCATTATGTACTATTCACGTTGTCATATTACGTTGGGTGAAAATATCATCTCAACTTTGGAACAATAACATCGCTGCAATAACGTTGCTGCAACCAATTCTAAAAAAAGTTATCATTACGTACTGTTCACATTTTCATATAGCATTGTGTGACAACATAATACCAACGTTGTCAAAATAACGTTGCTACATAAATGTTGCTGCAACCAATTATAGCGAAAGCTCTCATTACGTACTATTAACGTTGCCAAATACCAAGGCGTGAACACATCATCTCCACGTTGTCAAAATAATGTTGCTTCAATAACGTTGCTGCAACCGACTCTAGAAAGTTCTCATAACGTATTATTCACGTTGCCATATAGCCATGGATACAACATCATCTCCACGTTGTCACAATAACGTTGTTGCTGCAATAATGTTGCTGAAACCAATGCTAAGAAAGTTCTCATAACGTATTATTCACGTTGCCATATAGCATAGCGTGACAACATCATATCCACGTTGTCCAATAAAATAACGTTGTTGCAATAGCGTTACAGCAACAAATACTACCGAGGTTAAAATAACGTACTATTCACGTTCTCACATAGCATACACTGCATGAAAACATGCGTTTAATCAAATTTCCGTAAACTTTAACTGTACTTAAAGACGAAGATGCAAGTTTACCTTCACATTTAATTGAAAACAAAGTTCATATATTATTGCGAATACGTGATTCCATTATATTTGGAATTTCATCCAAAAAGTGTGACATTTACTTTAAAGTAAAACATATGTGCTACATTTACATCGTGTTTAATTGGTATTATTTTTCAACATTAATCATACCAGTAAATATCATAGAACATTGAATCATTGTATAAATACATAACATTTAAGTATAAGTAAAGCCCAACTATCAGGTAGAAATAATATTACGACGAATTTGACCTTTACGTAGATTTAATTCTGATTTACTTTAAAGTCAACGTTGACTATAACCCAGCTTCGTGCTTTTATCAGTTTATTAGTCTTAATATGTTACCCAAGATATCACTCTCTTTAAATATACCAGCCCGTGGCGCAATAAGGGTTACAGACCCATGCCACAGGTAATTAACCATTTGAACCCGCTATAGTGGGGTTTGTAAACAGTACAGATCTAGATGAGTCGGCTCTTAGCGCGCCGTCTCATCTGGATTTGCACTTTTTGCAACTACATGCATTTTTTTTATATTTTCACATCCCATTTTTATAAATGACTCGTCTTAACATCAGTTTGTGACTGTTGGGTTGGTTGCAAAATTAACATATCAAAATGCATTCCAATTACGTGGGTGAAAGGGTTAAACCACTGAGCCAGCTGGTATTTGAGTGACCAATGTCGTAGACAAGATACAGGAATTAGTTCCTGCAGAACTGACAGCAGGTTTATAATCTCCCGCTCGAACGAAGAATTAGCCTGAATGCTCTTCTCTACATAAATATGAATACAAGTACCAATCACGATCAGTCCGGTCTATTGAGAAGGGCGGTACAATCAGACCACGTAATCCTCAGCGGGATTTTTGTATGGTGGAGTGATCGGTGCCATGTATCATGCGTATCAATCCATATTCACCGAGTTTGCGTTTTTATTTGTAAAATTGGCATATTTTTTGCGCATTGATTATTAACATATTGAGGTTCCTTCAGTCTGTACGTCCGTCCGTACTTCCGTCCGTGACCATTTGCGACGAAAGCATTGTAAGTCAGTTAAGTACCCGAACATAATCCTCCGCCAAACTAATGTCGTCCCCGAATACTATTTTATTTCATCTTTGAATTCCATATAC
>CM055265.1:211920231-211957857 GCA_029237695.1 Conchocele bisecta | reverse complement strand
AAACAAGATTGTAATATAGGAACCATAAATTGGGCTTCTAAAGTCAAAGACTTGTTGGAACGGTATGGATTTGGCTATATCTGGAATAATACTGAAAATGTTGAATGGAAGCCATTTTGTATGCAATTCAAGCAGAGGTTGATCGATGAATTTGCTCAGTCTTGGACGGCAAGTATAGGCAATAGTGGAACTTTGTGTACATATAGTTTGTTTAAATGCTCATTTGAATACGAGCCATATTTGGATAAACTATCTAGAACTTACAGGCATGCACTTACACGGTTAAGGCTTTCATCGCACCAATTGCGTATTGAATCTGGTCGATATGGTAACAATAGAACTGAACGTAATCAACGATACTGTACATTTTGTGACATGCTAGACTTAGAAGACGAGTACCATTTTATCCTTGTATGCCCGATTTATAATGGTCTACGTTGTAGTTTTTTAAAAAGATTCTATTATGTTCGACCAAGCATGTTCAAGTTTATAGAATTAATGGAATGTCAGCAATATAGAGTTCTGTTAAACCTGGGCAAGTTCATCTATCAAGCTCTGCAAATCCGTCAATCAAGAATTGTGGCTATAGTCGGCCAATGATTTGTTTTCATTTGCACCACCTTTATATTAAACTTCCTTGTAACAGTCCAACAAGTATATATTGTCACTGTATACATGCATTTGTTTTGGTTGAGATGTTTTTTTTGTACCCCCTTTTAACTGTATTAGGAACATGTGGTACATGTAATAACAATGACAACAATTCCAAATCAAATGGCGTTTGTGCCGCCCATGCGAATCGTCCAGGCAAGATGAATCGGATGGAGTATTGCAATATGTGCTCTCGAAAGAGCAACGAATTATAATTTTTAGTGAGACTTGTTGAGAAAATATATATTAACCCTTACTACGTTGAATATGATCGTGTCATCTGCTGTTATTTTTCTGTTATCTTTTTTTGTGTTTTTGTTCTTTTATCAAGCCTAACATAGCATTTTGGCTGCACACGAGAAACATATGGAGATTGTTCTCATGTGCTGCCAAAATATGTTTCCATAAAACATGATAAATAATATGATGATGATAAAAGAAAGCAGAGGTCAAGTTCATGTTCCTGCTCTGTGGGGATTAAGACTATTATTAGAGAAGATAAGCCTTAAAAGTTTCATGTATTTGTTTATCTTTAGTACGTATACTGCTCTACAAAATTTGCAATTGTTCTGATACAGTATGTATACATGTGTTCTGATACTGTACTGTACAACGGGGAATGTCAATAGTAACTCTGTGCACGAGTAAATATCTATGTATTTAATGGTTGGAGTTGTCTCCCATTCTCGTGTAGACAGTCTGTCTGCTAGTTCAAGCCGGCTGCTGCACGAGTGCGACGATACAAAGCCAAGCATCGCTCACGACATATAAATTCGAGTGAAAATGTATATATGAAAGTAAAACTGTTGACATGTCCTTGTGTACACGCAGAATGAACACAATAATTTAAACCCACCATCATAACACTGTATTTCAACTAAATAATGTTTTGTTAAGGTAGGTCTCGACTCATATAGCTTGCTGGCACTCGACTTGTCATCGCTTACTTGGCTATAAACGGTTGCCTATTTTTAATGAAAAGTAACCATACATTGGCTGGGATGGTGTTATGATGAGCCGTGTGCCAGACTCGCCCTATCTGTTCGGGCCTGTTTTTCCTACAATGTTCTTCTTAGTTTGAGATTAGTTACGCTAAATATTGATCATATGGTAACTGCTTGTGTGTGTTCGGGGGTGTTTTTGGCTCGAGGAATCCGTGTGTCTCTTTGTGGCAGGCGGGTTCCTGTGAGCGAAAACCATCTCCTGCCCTATACATGCAGCAATACATTTAATGGTATCGCATCTGCACTTGTTTGATATTTGTGATATAACTTTTGTATGTAACTAGGAACATGTCATGTTCACGTTACGAAAAATAAAAATCTTGAATCTTGAATCTATAAAATACTATTATTATCGGCTATAACGAGTTGTGTTGTATCCCCATTAACATATAAGGTGTTAGATAATGGGCCTTTGTCTACATAAAGGTGTGAAAAACATCTCTGGTAATTGATAAGACCATATACAAATCTAATAACAATATATTGCATGCATATTAAAGTTAGTTTTCGTCAATATTCATAATACAAGGTCATTGATTATTGTTATTTTAGATGAATATTACGAATATTTGTATATATATGTAGAACAAAAAAATAAATAATATATAATAGGGGGCCGTTTAGTAGGGGCCGTTTAGACCAAATTCCCAAAACGTGTGATTAACATGGCATCAGATCAAATCGTCCGCCATTTTGGTCAATTCGTCCGCTATCTCAAAACACCATTAGTCAAATAGTAAATGCCTACGCTATTCGCCATCTAACCGATATGCTTTATTCTTATTTCTACATGAAACAATATGATCAGTCCCTACACGGTTTCACATTCAGTATGGCTTATGCAAATAGTTGCTTATTTAGTACGTATTTAACATATATGTTTTATATTTTGAGTCTCAGAATTGTTCAGACATCTAATGCACACTAATTTTGGATATAGTTAATTTAATGCATACATACAATTGGACAATGTACGTAAAGTTTCGTGATTATTCTTCTTTTAGTCATGTTAGTAGTGAAAAATGTAAATCTGTACCGGTAATGCTTTTCTTAGACTCTGGATCGCCACACAGACCACACACCAATGCCAACGAGAATATCGGGACTTCTGAGACTAGTTTTGCCGATTTAATACGGCATATATACTCTCGTAAGTAATGTGCAGTATTTCTCACATTATATTTTATGAATTTAATTAGAACCAAAATAAGAAACATTATTGTGATCTTTTCTGTAAACAATAATTAAGGAAGCCTCCATGCAGACCCTCATACACTCATTTCCTGGAAGGGCTCGAATGCTGTTTATCCTGTCTACAATTACGCCATATTACATGTCGTCACAAAAATAGACAGCGTTCGTGCCAATGTTTCATGAATGAACTCGGTTATCATGTAAAATGATTGAAGGATGGTTGTAGTCGTTGTTCATGATTTATATCTGTTCAAGGAAATCGTTTATGTTATTTATTTTTATTTTACTCCTTATGGGCACGAAAACCGATAACTCCTCGGCATTTGCAACAAAACTGAATTTACCAGCTTGTATAGCATTGTATCATCATACTATTGTATACTAATGGGCGACTTTAACCAATAAAGGACGATTTGACCAAATAGCGGACGATATGACATGCGGACGATTTGACTTGTATTCATTAAGGTACATGTAACATTTTGATATACAATCACTTAAATAAATTATTGAACTGTAAGGTCACTTTTCCCCTATATCTTAACATATAATCTAGAAATAAATGGGTGGTCCGTTTTGTCCAAAAATCTGGTCTGTTTCGCCTGAAATCTAGACTGTTATGCCCTAGTCCGTTATAGCCATGGTCCGTTATGTTCATAATTCTTCGATAAAATATTACCGTGCAAATAGTCAGTTGAAATTACATCAAGATGGCGTCCGTTAGGAAATAATTTCTGTGTCATTTGATTTTCCGCAAATAACCAGTTCTACATGAAACATTATTAATTTAAAGGTATAATATATACAGTTTACTACATTTGGACCTACATGTAGCGGGCTTGGGTATATATTTTTGCTGCTCGCTTTTTTTTTAATACAGCAATGTGTAGCCTAGATACCATATCGTAGGCCACTCGTGTAGCTAAGGCTGATCTGGATCTACACTAGTCGCAAAACCCATAAGCCCCATTTCTCCATTCACAGCCACATATGAGACAAGCCTTGCGATTTTATACCTAAGCAGGTGGGTGATTTGTCATTTTCCGTGAATGATGTTGAAAGTTGACGAAATGTTCAGAATTCCGCATTTTCTCTGAAAATGTTACTAATTTCCAACCTCATTTACGAAAAATATCATAAATTTTGAAAATATCTTTCATAAAAAAGTAGACATATTATTAGGTAGAAAATCAAATGGCTTGTGTCGTATGGAAGGAACCATTTTCGAAGTACAGTGAAACCTCTCAATACCGGACACCCTGGGTGATGCCCAGGGTCTCCGTTATAGAGATGTTCCACTATGAATCGGACATATGACTACTCCATGGCATGTTTTAGTGCTTTGTGACCACGAACAGGCAGTGCCACCGGCGATAAATAACAGTGATTATCCCGTCAAAACAGTGCGTATGTGCCGTGAAACACGGTGCCGTGAAACATTTTTGATATCCAGTCAATACAATTTTTGCATTTTACAGCCATTTGTAGGTGTTGACGGGATAAATAGAATAGTAGGTTAGTGCCGTGAATGGGAAAACATATCTGGCGCGACACGGAAACGGGATGTGCTCGGCAGAGCCTCACCCATCCAGTTTCCTGAGCCTTGCCATATATTTTTTCCCATTCACGGCACTAACCTACTATTCTCTATAACCCTTCAAAATTACCCACACATGAGTGCAAATAATGTCGGGTTTAGTGAGATTTCACTGCATTACAAACCAGACGTTGCTATACGTATCTACTACTGTCTCTCATGAAACTTGCACTAATTTTACTATAGGAATGAATGGTCTTTTTGTGGAATTTATCGGGGTATAAACTTGGAAAAGTCGCGGGAATACTGGACGAAGGCCGGAAGGCCTCATCCAGTATTCCCGCGACTTTTCGATAATATTAAATTACTTGTATAGCAAAAAAAGTATGAGATAGTTACGTGAAATTTGGTCCAATATTGATTTCATTGCGAATTTTTTTTTTCAACATGCTAAATTCCCATGGACATCTTCGCAGAGTGAAGATGTCTATGGCAGTTTAACATGGGGAAATTTTTCTAATTTCAAAAATAGTGGACCGATTTTCAAAATGTAACTTTTGTTTTCCAAGCTATCTAGCTAGATTTCAGACTCAATTTTCCAAATGTTTTCGTTGTTTGACTCCTCCTCCAGGTTCTCCACCGCTGTTTTCCCCATGTTAAATTCCCATGGAGAAATTCGTAATAAAATCAATATTTGACCAAATTTCACGAAAAACAAACAAGGCTCATTCTTAAATTTTGATAAAATTTAATATTATCGAAAAAAATATTTTTTTTGTATTGTTTATATGGCCGTAAAAATGGACAGGTTTCGTGAAACAAACAGTAAACCGTATATAAACTGGAGAACACACATATCACACTTGATATCATGACGGCGTCTGTGTACCATTATTTCGCTGCGATATTTTGCAAAAAATACAATTCAGTCTATCTATCATTCTAGATGCTAACGTTATTCTTGCTGCGATTATTGTTTCACGGGAAAATGGCTAACAATTTAATTTGCAGGCTAATTATGTTTCTTTGTAATGACACTTTGAATGTTTTGTTTAGCATAGCTCAGTGTTATTACCGTCATGCACAACACCAGTATATTCCAAGCTACTGCCATTATAGGAATGAATGGCCTTTTTGTATCAGGGTATACACTTGGAAAAGCCACTTTCGCAATTGGCGATAAAAATAAACAATTGGCGATAAAAAATTACAATTTTCGAAAAAAAAACAAAAGATTTTTTTTTTCGAAAATTGTAATTTTTTATCGCCAATTGTTTATTTTTATCCCATTGGTTATTATAGGAATGAATGGCCTTTTTGTGGAATTTATCGGGGTATAAACTTGGAAAAGTCGCGGGAATACTGGACGAAGGCCGGAAGGCCTCGTCCAGTATTCCCGCGACTTTTCCAAGTTTATATCCCCGATAAATTCCACAAAAAGGCCATTCATTCCTTATAATTCCAGCATTTGAAATAAATTCATCAAGAAAATGTGTTTATTTTCCGTTTTCTTAATAATTATTTTAACTGCGCCTCACGGTTACGGAAAGTAGTTCGGCGTGGGAGTTTACTGGGATATACATTTTGGACAGAGACTTGCTACGGGCCAATCAAATGTTAGGGAATTGTGTACATATTTGTGTGCCGTAATTATGACATAATATTGTCATACATTTATGAAGACTCGATTATTTGCCAATTTGAAAAAAAAGGTTATTTATTTTAGCCAACAACAAATAGTTACACGTTTCATAATTGACACGTGCTGTTTTTACGAGACATGTTTGGATTTTTTTCGAATTACATGACCTTGGTCGGAAGATTCTGTAAAATGGATTTGGATTCTGAAATGGAGTTTGAAGAACTTAACGTCGCTGTTCCATAACTTTGCGACACAATACTGTAAAGTAAGACATATCTGGTTATTTAAATTCCGAATTATCATACAATACAAAAATATATATGTAACAAAACAATGTTGGATTTACATTTATTGAGCATAGGCTGCATATGCAGCCTATGATCAATAAATGTAAATCCATCAATGGTATGTTGCGTTTACTGTGGGTATAAGACACTTTGTCTGTTTATAGTGCGTGGAGTCCATCGATAATTGGACGACATGCACTATCAACAGAACTGTTTTGAAAATTTCGGTAAACGCACCAGCCCATATTTCGATTACTTAACAAGTGTTGTTTTCTCAGCGAAGGCCACTGTATAATACATTGCAGCTACGGTGTGTTATGTTTCCTCGATGTGTTGTTTCCTGCATCAACTATGTTAATTCAGATTGTAGCTGCCATACATTATAAATAGGCTTGCACTAATGCACTGTTGCATGCATGTGTCTATTGGCTGCAATTTCCTCCTTACAAGCCCCGTACAGGCACCGGGGCGGGATCAACTGATCCTGAGAATAGTGCTGCAGTAGCCATTGCTTGTCGTAAAAGGCGACTAAACTGGCTTAACGATTGGGTTCATACTTTCCGGAACCCACTATACCGGATTTGGCCCTCATGTACATTTTTGGCTTTCTTGTATGTGAGAGTTGAGTCGGGCTATGCCCCATATATAAAAGTAAGATTAGCGCTAATCCTATTACTTTTATGGGATGGGATAAATGATGCTGGTGTGGCGAGGGCCTGGCACCAGATCAGGTTGTTCTAATTTCAGGACTGAATATATATTTTGATTGTAAATATTGAGTTCTGAAGTTGGGATTTACCCCCCTCGGACAGGTGGATACGGGACTCGACCCCGTTGACCAGTCTGCGTGTAGACTCCCTGAGGCTTGTACCTCTATGTCAGAAAAGCGGACGTTAAACCCTATTCACTCACTCACTCACTCCTCCTTACAAATTACTGCATTTTTCCTAGTGCAATTTACCATAGCGCAATATACAGTGGGGTCAGCGTGTAAGTGCACACACGAACGAACACGACAGGTTGGTTCCAACCTGTCGTGTTCGTTGGTGTGTGCACTTACACGGTGACCCCACTATTCTACACAGTCGAAGACTGGCGTGCTATTAAGTTTTCATGCCGACGTTCTTTTGGCCATTAAATACATTAAATCTTAAAAATATTTAAATATATGTACTTTTTCATCAATAACAGAAAAGTACTTACAGTTAAATATTTATTATAATTAATAGGTTTAATAGCCAAAAGTTCGTCGGCAGAAAAACGTGGAACAGACAATAGTCAAGCTACTTCAAACGCAGCGTACCAACATGCGATACTTATGTTTATACTATCAGAAAGTAAACAGTTTGACCTACATGTATTGTCTACACAGTGACACTAAACTGTCATTAATGCTGAGTACCTAGCAACCGAAATTCCACCCATTTACGAAGAGCCGTATAACTGTGCCATTACAAAAGCCCGCTACTTGGGTCCAGCGATGCGCGTGGCCTGGTATACGGACATGTCACAGACAGACAACATACACAAATCGGGCTTATGGGTTTTGCGACCAGTGTCTGATCAGGATATGCACTGGTCGCCTTTCCACCAATGAAGCGTGCTTCATGCTTGTTACAAGAATAATAGGATGTTGTCAGGCTACATGGGTAGCAGTGACCAGTTAGCCGCCAGTTTAGTATAATGGCACCGGTGAAATTTATAAATATTACACTTTCCGCTGATTAAAATTCATTTTAATTGTTTTATTATTATTTTTTAGTTGATTTTGTATTTTATTCAGATTTTACATCGTATTAATTGATGAATGCTCATTCCAGGGCCATCTGACCTGTTCCCATTGATCAGAAATGGGCAAATACGAATTGAGGGTATGTTGTGACAAAAACTGATCAAAAACAACAGATTTTTCTGGGAGTTTCAAACAAGAATTTATTTCAGAGATAACTCATGGATGGGAACTGGTTTGCACCATGATAGTGCAGTTGCCTCTGGATGATGATTGAGAATACATACAACATTCATTCTGTAATTCAGCAAGTAGCGTGGCACGGCATGGTTTTAAAGTGAATATTTTACCTCAGAATTGGATGATTTTAAAGAGGCTGCACCAAGATATTTCACATTCCTGCATAGGTAATGAGCACTAATAGAGCAGCATATTTGTGTTTATGTAAAAGCTTCTAGTGTGTCTAGGTAACAAATGTCGAACTTATATTGTTGTCTGCCCACTTGTTTGGAATATTGCATTAAATACATACTGTCCGAGGGCGTGAAATGGATAATTTTAAATTAACTGGTCAAAACATGATTTTCTGAATTTGCCATTTCTGTCATTTGTTACATTTCAATGTTGACGTAAACATTTATCGACATTGAACATACAATTTCAGGACAGCTGTGTCTGATGAATGTTTTGAGCCATTTTAGCAGGGAAGCATCTCCAGCTGAAAATACAACAACTAAATGGTGAAATTCTGATGTTTGATATCTTGATGATTTTCTGGACGGATTTGACTGTGTTGCACAACGATTAGCCTGGAAAGTGTAGTTGAAGGACATTTCTCTGAATTTGTGTTAAATGTAGATCTACTTAATAACAGAAATGTCTATTTTGTGTAGATTGACCACCTTGGTCCGCACAGTTAGGACCGCATCTTTCACTGAAGGTCTCTAGTTTACCCGACTCGGCTGTATGTGTCATTTATTCCATTTAAACTGCTGCTAGCCTGTACCTGGATGGTAGCCACCTGGCAAGAATAACCAGACCAGTAGAAGAACAAGAAATAGCATCTCGGTTAGTGTATTTTCACATTGGGCTGAAACTAGTTGGCCCGCGGTGTCGTAAACAGTTACCTGTATGCCTGAACACTTGTTTCAGAGTTGCTTTATCCATTTTTCCGACCAGCTACCCTCCCTAGTAGACTCTGAAAGCATTGAATGACATTGCCCTGCTGTGATCCACATTAAACCATTGTCTCTCATGTGACCTTCATTCGACCTTGGTGGGTGGAAGGTGGGTGCAAGCGATGGGTAATTTAACGATCGGGGTTCATCCTTACCGGAATTCCGACTGGAGACCTGGTTTGGCCCTCGCATACGTCTTTGGCATTTTGTATGTGACAGTTGAATCTGGTTATACCCCTTATGTGAGTATTACGATATTCGTAATCCTATTTTAGGGCAAGGGACCAAGTGACTTTGGTGTGGTATGGACCAGCCACCAGGTCGGGTTATTCTAATTTCAGGGCTGAATATATTGTTTCTCGATGTAAATATTCTGTTTTGATTTTGGAATTCAATGCAGCAGGCTAAAACGGGATCGAACCCGTTTGCCCGGCCTTACATGACCTTATCTGTTGATAGGCCGTTAAACACCAATACACAAACAAACAAACATTCGACCTTGACCTACATTTTCTGCTAGTTTGACAAACCATTTTACATTTTTCGGTCCGTTTCTCACCAAATACAGCCACTAAGCCGACCATGCTTGTGTTACTTCATGAATTTGTGGTAGTCATATGAAGCCAATGTACATGTGACCTTGAACTGACATTGACCTACTTTCTATGCTCGATTTACTCCATCTTTTTACATTAAATGTGCACTCTGTGAATGTGGCCTTGTCGCAGCAGTGGGTGTGAAATGGTAGAGCTCTGCTATTGTCTGATAGCTCTTATTTTTTACAGTTTTTAAGTTTATTGACGTGCATTAAACACCAAGTACTGTGCTACTAGGTATATTATTTATCTCTTAGTAGGGTAGTGAACCTACTGAGGGCCCTTGAAAGAACTTATTTGTCAGTGACATTATGAAAATGTTCAAATCTGCCGATAATTTCTCGAAAATATCTTAGTAGGGTAGTGAACCTACTGAGGGCCCTGGAAAGAACTTATTTGTCAGTGACATTATGAAAATGTTCAAATCTGCCGATAATTTCTCGAAAATATGCACAGTTTTTACTGGTTCAAGGTCACATACATATCTTGCTAATACATGTGAAGCAGCTGTAGTGCTTGCTAGGCAGTGTAATGAAGTGCTCGTATAGTTTGCGCCTCCTTACATAGCAACACATCAGCAGTAACACTGTTGTAGCAAAATACTGTTTCGACCCAAATTTGACCACATTCCGAAGCTGTACCACCACCCTTAACATTAATTTGTGACAGACACTTCTACACAATATACATTTAATATTAGGTTTATTCTGTTTGGAATTGACCACCCTACTAGCAAATGACAGAAAATGTGCAGTGACAAAAGGGGTATGCATGCTTAAGGTAGCAGTGACCAGTTAGCCGCCAGTTTCGTATAATGGCACCGGTGAAATTTATAAATATTACACTTTCTGCTGATTAAAATTCATTTTAATTGTTTTATTATTATTATTTTGTAGTTGATTTTGTATTTTATTCAGATTTTACATCGTATTAATTGATGAATGCTCATTCCAGGGCCATCTGACCTGTTCCCATTGTTCAGAAATGGGCAAATACGAATTGAGGGTATGTTGTGAGAAAAACTGATCAAAACAACAGATTTTTCTGGGAGTTTCAAACAAGAATTTATTTCAGAGAAAACACATGGATGGGAACTGGTTTGCACCATGATAGTACATTTGCCTCTGGATGATGATTGAGAACACATACAACATTCAATCTGTAGTTCCGCAAGTAGCATGGCACGGCATGGTTTTAAAGTGAATATTTTACCTCAGAATTGGATGATTTTAAAGAGGCTGCACCAAGATATTTCACATTCCTGCATAGGTAAGGAGCACTAATAGAGCAGCATATTTGTGTTTATGTAAAAGCTTCTAGTGTGTCTAGGTAACAAATGTCGAACGCATATTGCTGTCTGCCCACTTGTTTGAATATTGCATTAAATACATACTGTCCGAGGGCGTGAAATGGATAATTTTTAATTAACTGGTCACTGCCCCCATGAGTGATATTTGTTCCGGTGCTACACTGGTCTCAAATCCCATAAGCCCTATTTTTCCAGTCACAGCCACATTTAACGTTTTTTTAATTACTTTATAATGCAGTCACGCATTTCCCCCGTTCACGCTGAGCGATAATGACCACCAGAAGTCTGGCAGATATGCGGAAACACGTTTTAAAACACGTTTTAAAGTAAAATTAATGTTTATAACTATAAACATTAATTTTACTTTAAAACGTGTTTTTCATAGAACGCCTATATTCTCGTGAATAGTTACAGGCGTTCTATAATTACAATCGGTCGATGGGCCGAATGGGGTTCGCTGCGGGAAACTTCGTAAAATGAAAGTGTGCCAATACCAACAAGCTATATGTTAGTTCAATATTGAAACATGCTAACACCTGTAAACATTGATAGGTTATATTAAAATAATAATACGCATGTAATTTGCAAAAAAATAGCTTCCCAATGAAATTTAGTTTAAATAGATTATCCCGTATGGAGCCTCATTTAGAACGTCCGGCACATATAGAGTCAATATTTGAACCTTTTTACTAAACGCCATAGTGTCATGTGTCCAATTTATTGGACACAGGACACTTTTTTTTAATGTAATATACCAACCAATAACAAATTTACGTTTAAAAAGTCAGCTATTTGTTGTTAAATCGATTTTATTTTCATTGTGACGTCATACTATATTTCGTGTCCTGCCAAACGCGTAATAATACAATGATTGGTCATATTGCCATTACACGTACTGGTCGAAGCCATCGTGTCATTATTGCTGTCTTCATTGTTGATAAGCTCTAATTACGGAAATACAGATACTCATTGTGTACTCGACGATTTGTGAATGCTACAGACGTACATTTCTGCAAATTTGCTAAAGTTGAGAGGACAATACGGCGACAGCCAAGACGCATCAATAATTGACCTACATTTAAAGTCTACCAGCTGCCAGACACGAAACATTCGTTTCAGGTAGGAATTATTTCTTTATTACTGTTGACCAATATTTGAATCGTGCTGACTTCGACAGCACTTTTAACCACAGGGCTACTAAAATAATTCCATTGTATTCAATCTAACATGAATTCAAGTGGGTGGGGATATTCAACATTGCCTGTGCATGTGCCGAGTCATTGGTTTTCGCGGACCAATGTTGTTTCCACAATTGTTGTTTAAATAGCGAATTTATGGTGCATCTCTCGGACTCTGTGTGTTTGTGGCACCTCGATACTTGTAGATTCACTTTGAATATATGTTTTCAGTCCAACAAGTCAATTCATTATCTATTTAGGCTATTATCTGTTATCTGTTATCTATTGTCTATATAGTATAGGCTTTTAGCCACTTAAAAAAGACACTACTTTCATTCCCCCCCCCCCACGAGAGTAAAATGTGTTTATAAAAACTGTAACAACAGTGATGAAATAAGTAAACAATTGAGGTGTGCGAATCCAGGTACACTGCATTTGCACAGCGGTGACTTTTCCCCGAAATATCATGAATATAGGCCGGTGCAGTATTTCTATTAAGTAAGTGTACCCGCTTCGCACCGTGTATGTGGCTTTGCACACACCAATATTTTACATGTCTGATTATTCATGTTGTTTTCTTAAGACAAGTGTTTTCAGAAAGTCACGTGTTTACACGATTTAGAAAAATAAAACAACAGTGACCAAACAAGTAAAAAAATTGAAATGCAGTATTTGTATTAAGTATTTGTATTGCAGTGGGTGGGCTTCCTAAAATTTATTTGTACACAGGGTACCCATGTTTGGTCTGGGGTGGTGATGAGGGACTTCTTTGCTTCATTGGGGTGACCTCGCGAAATATTGGCGGGGGTGGAGACTGTATGTTTGTTGGGATTACAATCGTGTCTGTTAATTCTGCACACCTAATAATAATTTTCGTGAAAATGTCCATATTCAGTCTAAATTTCCTGAACATTCAAGGCAGTTCTTAGCCAAGATAATCACGGCTAAACAGATGGCTTTTACTATTTCATCTTTCGTCTATTATCTGTATCCGCCTAACGGAGACCCAGCCAAATTTGATCAAAATATCAGTCCATTTTGTCCTTGAGTTTTGCGAATAATACGGGAATAAAATAATAACCAATGTCGGTATATTTGCATGTGTATTATTGGTTTATGAAGCTTTTTTTAACAGATCTGTTGTTGATCTATTAATTTAGTAAGCAGGACCACTAATCATTTTGACCATGTTCTGAATAACTTTTTACCAAACTATCGGAATGGGATAAAATTGTGACTTAGTATACCGTTAATCAGCTGATTTATTCCAAAATCAACATAATTTATTCTGACGTAATTAAAGCTGGGCAAAACATTACGTGAATTGTGCATTAGCCGGTGCGCAGAATTAGCCGAAATGACATTTTTTATATGCAGATCAGAATGTCAGTTTTCATTGGTTTGATACATGTACAGATATGTATGTCAGTGATTCTATATTTTATGTACATCTGGTGTCCCGTGTAATTTACTGACAAATCACACAATTTATAAGGAAATATTTTTTTTTTCAGTAAAGAAACTATGTATAATACCATGTATATAACGAGTTTGGTACATGTACATGGTAAAACACGGCATTCTGTTAGTTGCCAAGCTATTTTGTTTTGCTTAACTTTACTGATTCATATTAAATACATGTTGTTGGGTTGCCATAAATGAGAAATTCCACGACTTGCTACTAAATTTCTCTGTTTCGCACTAATACAATTAGCTTACCATATTCTTGACACTTTTCTAAATAGATGCCCCTTCAGTTGTATGTTTTATGCCGTTGAAAAGAAAAAAAATGTAAATGTAAAGCTATATTTACGTCATGTAAATGTACATAACGGAAATTACATTTCTGAGACCCCTGGTCCCTTGAAGTGGAAATAAAATTAAAAAAATGACGAGAACAATTGGCTATACTGTTATAAATGTAACAACTGGACTGTCACCCAATGGAATAAACACAGTTTAATGAATTATTGGTTCTACATCGAAACTAGAAAAACGACACCAATATGTACATAAAATATCGAATCACTGTCTCATTATTATTGAACCATGTTATTGTAGTTGCGAACAATAACTTGCAATCTACTCCAGTACCGTCTGTAGCAGAGTTACTATTCCATTCATACATGTAGGCTTCCTCTACATAATAGCTAATCAGATCTGATTTACACTTTAGTTGTTAATTGTGACACAATTTGTATATTTTCCATCTGAAAAAAAATATTATAAAAGTAATACGTATGGATCACGATTTGCCTGGTTTGGCCCTCATGCACGTTTTCATCTTTCGCTCTTTCTGTTACATGTGAGTTGAATTGGGTAATTGCCCATTATAGAAGTAGTAAGATTATTACTGATCCTACTGCTTTTGGAGGGGCCATGTGATTCTGGTGTGGCGAGGACCTGGCATCAGACCAGGATCATCCTGATTTCAGGGCTGAGTATATAGTTCTTTTATGTAAATATTAATTTCTGATTTTAGGATTTTCCCCCCATTTGTACATGTACTTGAACATGTACTTGTACAGGTAATGGGATTTATTACTAAACCCATTGACCCGGCCTTAAATGACCGCATCTGTTGATAGGCCGTTTAGACCCCAACAAACAAAAAACTAAATTATATACTTAGGCTTCCTCTACAGAATAGCTAATCAGATCTGATTTACACTTTAGTTGTTAATTGTGACCTAATTTGTATATTTTCCATCTGAAAAAAAAAACTATTATAAAAGTAATACAAAACAAAATACGTGGGTGGTGGTCGGGAGAACGAGACGACTTAAATTAACGGTAGTGGTTCCTCCATATAGGAATCACTATTTGCCTGGTTTGACCCTTCAGTACATTTTTATCTTTGGCTCTTTTGTTACCTTGGAGTTGAATTGGGTTATTGCCCATTATAAAAGTAGTAAGATTATTACTTATCCTACTGCTTTTGGGAGGGGCCAAGTGATTCTGGTGTGGCGAGGACCTGGTATCGGACCAGGATTATTCTGATTTCAGCGCTGAATATATAGTTTTGTTATTGTAAATATTCAGTTCTGATTTTGGGATTTTCCCCCCATTTGTACATGTACGTGAAAATATACATGTACTTTTTCTTTTTGTATGAAACGTGAATTTCGTCACTGATATCAGGGGCGATAACCGTGTTTCCATTAAAGGTTAATGGAAACTATATTCTGTCTGCTTAGTTTTGTTATGTGCACTATGATCGTACTTTATAATGTGTCAATAAAAATATTTGTTCGGGCGACACATTTAATGGGTATAAATAATTTAAAAATGTCATGTCTCATTTGCATATCAAAATAGCCTGATACCACCGCGAGTCACTATCAGTAAAATCAATATTACTGAATGATTATATGTGTATAGTGGGCCTGCACTCGTAATTTTTAAAACTGGCGGAATACATGTACCGTAGTTACACAATTATACACTTATTTAATTCTTATAGGCAAACTGTTATGCCTACTAGATGGGACCACAGGTTGAAGTACATTGTAATGGACCGATGTCTATAAATACATTAAATACGCCTAAAAGCGTCCATAAACGAAACAAAAAGCAAAAAATAAAGTTTTTGTTACTCCCTCTATAACACACACATATATATATCTCGGTCCGTTACTTCAACCTGTGGATAGGACCCCAACTTTAGCTGCTACATGTAATTTGCGAACCAGATCTCTTATTCACTATTCTGCAGAGGAAGACTATGAATGGAAACGTAACTCTGCTACGGACAGTACGGTTGTAGATTTCAAGAGTTACTGTTCACAACTATGAACAATGTGGCTTACTCGCTTACCACATTTATCCAAGTGTTGTGAGTTTGATGCCCGGGTGGGATGTAGTTCTCTAAGCACTGTTTCATGTTGGAAAGTTGCGGAGTCATTTGCTGAGTAATGGTTAATACTGGTAAGAAATTCAATAAAAGGCTAACCATGTACATAATAGTGTTTGATTGTTTGTTTCAGGGAAGCCGTCTACAGATCTTAGCCATCTGGATTATTCGTCGAGCCTCTTCAACTTCACCCTGCAGTCGAGGCAGACACCAGCAGGGCTATTGAGATAGTATATGGGCGGTTTCAGAAGAAGCAGATAAGGCGGAAATTGTTTCTCATTCTGCTGTTGAAGGACAAAGGCCACCAGAAGAATCGCTGCCCGAAGACACAACTCCACCTGGGCAACAAGTTGCCAAACACTCGCGAAATGGGAACTGATCCAGTTCCTGACCTACACGAAGCAAAATATAGTGTCGCCATGACAGACTGTCATCATCTTAAGATCAGCGACATCTGAAAATATAACCCTCGAGGAAGAGCTTGAAAGACAAGTTCAGTTACAAAAAATTAACCATTTAACCGGAGTACCATCCATGCCAGCGGCAGTGTTTGTGTGGTTCTTAACTCTGATTTCTGCTCTAATCATCTAATCAACCTGTTAAAGGATGTGTCGTGAAGACATGTTACTTCTTGTGTTGATGGAATTGAGAATGAATCTTATTCACACAAATCTGACTTGTGCAGTTTTAAGATTTGTCAATATTTTTTGAATCGGTGACTCATTCTTGTGGTGGACAGAATGACATTTGTACATTTCTGATAATGTGACACTCGAAGGACTAGATATTGAAATGGTCAGAAATATATTTACTATGCTTTTACACATAGTGGCTGTGACCTCAGGTTGAAGTAACGGACCATGGCCTATAAATACATTAAATATACCTAAGAGCATCAATAAGTGAGAGAAAAATAAGCTAACAAAATGTATTTACTCCATGTGTGATATATGGGAGTAAATAATTTGTTTAGCCTATTTTATTTCACTTATTGATGCTTTTAGGTATATTTAATGTATTTATAGGTATTGGTCCGTTACTTTAACCGTTGGCTGTGACAGGAGAATGTGGTTTATGGGATTTGTGACCAGTGTAGCTCCTGATCAAATAGTACACTCCTGTAGCCTGATAATGATGTGGCTTGTTAGAAGCATGATGGAGATTTCATTAATGCAATGGTGAACAGTGCGGATATGTGTATCTACACTGGTCGCAAATCCCATAAGCCCCATTTCTCCAGTCACAGACACATATTTGAGCAAATTTAAAAATCCTACGCCAACCTAGAATGATTAACATTTAAGGTATTGCATTCAATCTTTGATTCATAAATTTCTGTTTAACGTCCACAGTCTATAAAGTCTATATTTGGTTGGTTTCACATGGTTTCAGTTATCTTCGCAATAAAAGGATTTTACTTGAAACATCCAGAATTAGACCAAAGACAAACTTTGTAGACTTTCGAAGGGAAACGAAAATTTACGAATTAATGATGTATTTTTGTGCTATTATCATGATTATAATTGAAATCAATGCCCAATGGTCAAACTTGTAACAAATTACATGTGTACAATAAATTTCGACTTCGAAATTTGACTTCGAATGAAATGGTGCAATTGGTTGATATTGGTCATTTGCAGTGCATGATGTGACAAAACAACATATTGAGGCATCATCTGTAACACAGTGCCTTCAATCATGATTCATACCCAGGCATACAAAGTATGTCGAGGTGTATATAGTTTTTGTATTTTCGTCCATCCGTAAGATTTGCGTTAAAGGTTTTTGGGTACCCATTATATCTGCAACCGTAAATCGCATTGAGTTGAATCTTCATGTACTTCTTTATCGTCATCCATAGTTTATACTGTAGCACACCGATGTGGCTTTCCTGCACAAGGTCAAATTACTTAAAAAGTTTTGAAATATTTGCATCAAACATGTCAAAGTTTTTAAGTACACAATGTCTCTGCAACCGCAAGTCGGGTTGACTTGAAACTTATATATATACTTCTTTATGAAGTTAGAAGATCAATATTTTCTTTCTATAGCCCTGGTGGGTGCATGTGATGGGTAATTTAACAATCGCGATTCATCCTTACCGGAAATCCGACTGGAGACCTGGTTTGGCCCTCACATACGTCTTTGGCATTTTGTATGTGACAGTTGAATCTGGTTATATCTCTTGGTGTGAGTATTACGATTATTCGCAATCCTATTTTTTTAGGGAAAAAGGGGCCAAGTGACTTTGGTGTGGTATGGACCTGGCATCAGGTCAGGTTATTCTAATTTCAGGGCTGACTTTATTTTTCTCGATGAAATTATTATTAGACCATAGCTGTTGATAGGCCGTTAAACACCATTAAACAAACATTCTATAGCCCACTCATACGGCTTTCATGCACACAGTGAAGGTGAAATTACTTTGAAACTTGCGTTAAATGTTTTGAAATATATGCGTTAAAGTTTTAAGTAAACAATTTCTCTGCAACCGTAAGTCAGATTGAATTGAAACTTCATATATTTGTCTATCAACAATCAACATCCATATTTTCATTTTATAGCCCACACATGTGACTTTCATGCCCAAGGTCAAATTGTGTTAAATGTTTTGAAATATTTGCATTAAAGTTTTAAGTACACAATTTATCTGCAACCGTATGTTGGATCAACTGGAAATGTCACATACTTCTTTATCAACAGCCATATTTTCATTCTATATCTCACCTAAGCGGCTTTCATGCCAAAGGTCAAGGCCAAATGACTTTGCTACGGCCGAGGGTATGTGTGAGACCCCGCTCACTTGCTCTAGTCCTTAAAAGCAAGAATAACATATCTTACCATACATGTACTGATTTCTTTTGTTTTTTTTCGGATACATGTACTGATTTTGTGTCCCGAGCATAACTGGAATTCCTTTTTGTATAGTTATCACAACTCTTGCCTCACTAATATTCCAGTGTTCTCCTTTTGTTTTTTCACGCATTGATTTTGTATTTGGCACATGGCGATATTTCAAATTTGACCTAATATGGTCCCGATATATATCAAATCGAAGGTATCGTGGGTATTGTCAAAATCGGATGATACATCATACAAGATGGCCGCTGACAGGTCATCCTTTAATTATAGATTTCGTCTTCTTCTCATGTACCGTTTGGCCGACGCTGGTCAGACTTCACAGTTGTGGTGCGTGGGTGAAGCATTTTCATATTTGTTAAAATGGAGTTGTCGCATAATCCAAGATGGCCGTCGTAGAAAATTTGGTAAAATTCTTAAAAAAAATCATATCAACCATGTTAATTTTACATTATTATTATTTTTACATCAAGCTTGAATTGCCACTTTGATATCAAGGGCGATAACATTGACTCTTTAAAATGTTAATGGAAACAACTATTTATTCTCTCTATTTATCTTTTGATGTGCAATGATCATATTTTGTAACAAGTCAATACAAATATTTATTCAGGTGACACATTTAGTTGATATAAATAATTTAAAAATGACCTGCCTCATTTACAATCAAAATAGCACGATCAGTAAACTATCAGTAAACCTAATATTACTAAGTGAATATTTCTGTGTAGCGGGCACTCGTATTTTTGAAAACTGTTGGAATAGTTACACAATTATACTTATTTAATATTTAATTCCTATAAAGAACACTTTGTGCCAAACAGATGGGACCCCAATTCAAATCATGATTTGCAACTTTGCTGAAGGATGTCTGGCACCCAGTCATTAAGTGCAAAGGCACGACACTTGTCTTATCAGCTCATTCACAAACACCACATCATACAAAACACTTGTCACATGGATTCACCAGTGGGTGTACAGTACAAAGTCCAGTGACATGGTGTGTAATTGCATCCCGTAACATTTGGTCAGGTGTGTATTTTTTTACTTTAACCTACGTTTTCTGGGGAAATAACTACCTGTATGATATATGTGAAAATCACTACAATGGAAGAAATTGAATGTATGTTCTCGCACCCCCTTCCAAACTCCATTCACAATTCACACCCCCTCTGCATGAATCTGGATACTCCACTGCAGTGCAAAGTCGCAGAACAATTTTTGACATACAGCCGTTTGAATGTGTACTTGTGTGTGTGTAATATTTCTCAGACTTTTTCAAGGCAATGATTTCTGTTTCGATGTAATGTATGACCTGTCGTGAATTTCACTCACAAGTTCATATTGGTGCTTGTAGGAGTATTTTATATCCAGTATACATTTTCTATGGCTTTCACATTCTGTAAAAACCGTCTGGAGTTTCGACAATGAAATGGAGAAATGGCAAAACATTTTCATGTGTCTGAATGTGGATTATTTCTGGCATCATATCTTTGGCTTATAACGTCGTTCAAATTGTACTGCGTCAATTTTATCGAATTTAAGATTGCATTATTTCATGACTTTCTTCAAAACGCCAGTTTTAGAAGTTGATGGTTTTAGGATTTTTATATCATGCACTGCAGTGCCGGTGATAAGTCGCTAGGTGGCGTTGCCAAGTCGGACTGTTGAACAGTTTATACTGTGCGGACTCACCGAAACAAACCGCCAGTGGACGCGTTACACTAGTTTTGCAATGTAATCTCCCTGGGTAAGTTTATAGATCGCGGCTCAGTCAGCGTACGAATAGATGTCGGGTTTTTTTTGTTAGGGGAGAAAGTACTAAAATTGGGAAAATTGGGCCCGCTCAATATTTAAAATTGCGCCATGTCAATTAAAGTTGGTGCAGGATGTTGAATGTAATATCTTTATAATGGAAAGACAGAGTTTAATGAAACATAACGCAGTAATGCTTAACAGGTTTGCCAATTAGTATCCCCTCGCCGATAGGCAAGAGCTGGTATATCGTTAGTCCATGTACTGCGTACGTATGTACGTACGCTAGTAACACATTTCATTTTTCAATAAACTTGTGAACTGCTTCCACGATTTTTGATATTATTTGACCATAATGTGTGTATGGATGGAGCATGGTTTAGCATATGAGTAGACTCATATGACCCACGTTCGACCGCCCAAGGTCACGGAGTACTTTTTTATTATCAAGGCTGCCAGCGAGGAGATTAGCTTCGTTTAATGATGCCAGTGCGAGGGATTAGCTTCGTTTAATGATGCCAGTTCTTGCATTATGGTATAGTTTGCTTTAATCTAACAATTTTCTGGTTTTGACGAAGAATCGGTTACCATGGATGGTAATATAAATCTAAAGAACGTGAATGTATGGTGTCTTACATATCATCGAACCGGTATGTCACTTCTATGGTGTGATACATATCATCGAAATCCGTCCGTTTGCTTGGAAAAGTTTCAAGAAAATTTACTGTAAAAATGACGTCACAGAATACGTCACGTCGGAAAAACAGGTTCGGAAACCACTGATCCCATACCCTGATATCTAGTACTTTACATGCTACTTGCAAACATGTAGTTGGCCTCAATAATAATAACATACACTCAAAGCGTTCTTTTATAACATGATCATTCATGTTATAATTGTTCTTGTTATCATTAGAATATACACATTTACAGCGTCATTATATGTATATTTAAGAAACGAGGAGAACGCATTTGATTTCATAATACGAATGCCAGAAACAATGTATTGTATGTGGTTATCTATTGCCCGTTCAACCAAATGACCTCCATATGAGACACGCCATGGGATGGGACTGTCATGATGGAAAACATTGTAAATTTTGTAAACGTATTTAATGAAATTACGCAGATGTCCAACGGTACAAACTCACATGGCGTGTCTCATATCTGAAAATCTTGTCTACTTTTGACTTTACTTATGAAAACAAATGTAAAGTTTTTAAACATATTTCTTGAAATTACGCAGATGTCCGAAGGTACAAAACCGCATGGCGTGTCTCATTTGATTTCATAATACCAATGGTATATCATCTGGGGGCCGTTTCACTAAACTTCGCACGACTAAGATGTTCGTAAGTGCAAAATTATGATAGTCTGTAAATTTCACATTAGCAATGTTTTCTTGTAAACAATTATTGGATTTACATTTGTTGAGCATAGGATGCGTTTGCAGCCTATGCTCAATAAATGTAAATCCATGAATTTAAATTTCCAGACAGCCTAGATTTGCACTTGCAAACATTGTAGTCGTACGACGTTTAGTGAAACGGTCCCCAGATTTATAAGCGCCATTGTCTGCAGCTATATCTGATGCATGTCATCCTGCAATTAAACGGCGATGCTCGACTTCCTAACACTACCTGATTACTAGACACTGACACGTAAAGTCGCACGAATGTAGTCTGATTCTCGAATAATACGATTAATTGTGGCTGTGACCGAAAACCTGGGGCTTATGAACGGTGCGACCAGTGTAGATCCAGACCAGCCTATCCATCCGCACAGTCTGATCAGGGTATATCAATAATGAAACAGCCGCCATGCATCTATCAAGCAATATCGTTATCAGGCTACATGAGTGCGATTTCTGATCAGGCTACACTGGTCACAAATCCCATAAACCCCATGTCTCCAGTCTCAGCCACAGTTATAATTTGATATAATGTTCTTCCATGTTCTGTAATCAGTCTCATTGTTGACGACTAAACTGTGTGACCTACATTCCTAATGACGAACAATATACAGTGAAATTGGGAATGAACACATGATTATTGAGTCTTATATAGTTTGCAACCATTTCAGCCCTTGATCAGTATCCATGCATTCTTATTTCTTGTCTTTTTAGCTAATAAACTCGAGAATCGGCGGTGCCCTATAGGTTTCGCCCTGTCCGTCCGTCCGTCTGTGTGTCTGTCCGTCCGTTTACATTTTGGATTTTTTTGTAAAAGTTTCTCAAATGACCTATACATTTATGTTTGCCTTCAGCTAATATCTTCATAGTAGTGCATTACTTGAGTAATTATACATTCTTCCACATTAATACAACTACCCTCCCCACTTATCATATGTTGTCTGTCTGTTTATTCTTTTAAAAGTTTTTGTAGCAGTTTCTCAAATCACCTATAATTTCTGTTTGCATTACTTAGAAACGATACATCCTTCCACATTAATACAATTACTATCGCAACTGATCGTACGTCCGTCCGTCTGTCTGTCTGTTAATGGTTTGGAAAGTTGTTGTAAGAGTTTCTCAAATCACCTATAATTAGGTTTGAGGAATTTGATTCCTCAAACCTTTTGTTTTCGTTGTTTTTTTTTTTCTTTTTCTTTTTTTAGGTTTGAGGAATTTGATTCCTCAAACCTTTTGTTTTCGTTGGTTTTTTTTTTCTTTTTCTTTTTTTTCTTTTTCTTTTTATTCAGCCGTCGAGACTACAGCCCAAACCGCTGGTCGGATCGACTTCAAATTTTGTATACCGATTCGCATCAACAGTGAGACGAGAATAACTCAATTTTCAGAATTCTCATGACGTCACTTTTTACGAAACCGGAAGTGACGTCATATATCATATAATTCCCTATAACTTCCTTATTTTCCAACCGATTTCAAAAATTCTTTTTGTATTCGAAAGCTGCGAGAAATCTCTATCTTCGCTTGCCTGGCCGTTATTGGCTATCTGCTCAAATGAGAGTGCTATTGACATGTGAAGTTGAGAAAAATGAAAAAAATCAACAATTTCGGATTTTCTTTTTTATTTTAACGGGTGGTCTTCGAAAACAGTTTCCAATTTGTACAGTAATCTCAGCAACATAATTTTTTGACAGCGTGACGCGGGACATTCATCCGCACAAAAGATGATACTTTTCAGAGCTATAGCTTGAAGAGTTCCGATTCTATTGCCTTTCAAACTTGGACGTTTTTTTTTCAAATTTGAAATGTTCATAACTTTGTTATTATCTAACCGATTTCAAATATTTTTTTTCCATTAAAAAGCCAACAAAATTCTCTATCTCCGCTTCGCTGGTAGTTTTTGGCTATCTGCCCAAATGAGAGAGTTGTAGGCATTTGAAGTTTGGTTCTTTCATTTTTTTAAATTTGAAATGGTCATAACTTTTTTATTATTCAACCGATTTCAAATATTTTTTTTCCATTAAAAAGGCAATAAAATTATCTATCTCCGCATCACTGGTAGTTTTTAGCTATCTGCTCAAATGAGAGAGCTACATGCATTTGAAGTTTTTTTTCTTCAATTTTTCAAATTTTAAATGTTCATAACTTTGTTATTATCTAACCGATTTCAAATATATTTTTTTCCATTAAAAAGCCAACAAAATTCTCTATCTCCGCTTCGCTGGTATTTTTGGCGGTATCTGCCCAAAAAATGAGAGAGTTGTAGGCATTTGAAGTTTGGTTCTTTCATTTTTTTATTTTCTTTGTTGTTCAACATAATCATGATAATTATACCGATGAAAGCCGAAACAGGCCGAATGCCTGTGGCTGCGGCTAAATCCTTTGATCTTAGCAACGTGTTAAGTTCATGAGGTCACTGTCTAGAGTTGGATGGCACACTTCGCGTGTTTAACTCTATGCGACCACTGACCAGCGTTTGTTAAAGGTACATGCCCACGCAGTAGGCACAAAATGTTCTTTATAGGAATTAAATAAGTGTATAATTATGTCACTATTCCACCAGTTCTAAACATTACGAGTGCCCGCTATACAAATATAATCATTTATTAATTATCAATTTACTGTTAGCGACGCGCGGCGGTAACAGTCTATTTTGATAATGTGCGTGGACGACGACTTTCACATCACGGCTTGCGGTGCGCATGCGCAGTATACTACGCGCGCCAGTCGGCTTCCCAATATGTAAACAAGAATATCAACATGTCGAAACGTCCAGGACGGACATTGTATGAAACGGCGTCGGCCAAAAAAAAAGGCGAAATGTCTGAGGGACAGGCAGTACAGAGAGAGAGAGATATAGTGGTTAATATTGGCGACCAAATCACCAAATGGAACGAGTTACGTGGAGATTTAGATTTGGACTCGAACTTAAACAATTTTCATTTTATATACGAACTGACATGCTGTGAGTGCTTTAGAATCGTCTCAACTTCAATGTCAGACTAGGGGGTTAACGGTACACATTTCGTAGAACGTTATATAATGAAAAATGCTTAGGATAGTCAAGCGATTCTGAAAATACAAAACTTTATTTTTTCAATTTCATTGGAATTGCATCAATTTTTTTTGAGTTTCATATGTTTTCGTCATTGGCAATGTCTTCTAATCACTTTGCCAGTGTACGTTTGTCAGTACATCAAGCCTCAAACCGTTGATGCAGCTTCAGCTGCTCTAGTTTGTTCTGCACACATTGAGTTTCTATTATAAGGTTTGGTCATGTCCAGCCGTGTGCAAACGTTTGATGTGGCCCGAGGGAACTGTTTGAACCCCAAGGCCGCAGGCCGCCGGTTCATACAGTTCCCGAGGGCCACAGCAAACGTTTGCACATGGCTGGACATGACCAAACCTTATAATAGAAACTCAATGTGTGCAGAACAAACGTTATTGACATTGTTACATTTCCAACAAAAAACTGATGTAATTTGAGCATTATATTCAGTATTTTCAGTACTTTTATAAATCGTCCCATTCATGTAGATAATTTTCGGTATTCATATTCCGGGGCCGCGTCATGAACGTCATGAAGTAGTGACGTCATGAAGGCACTTCAGCGTAGTGACGTCATGAAGGCACTTGATCTACGCGCGGCCCCGGAATGAGCATTGCATAAAGTCATATACAAATAGCACGCGCTATATGTTTGCACAAACAACGGAAACCATGTAACAATATCATAATATGGAGTTTCGTGACAATAAAACTGTACATCATCGTTACGTAAAAACTACGGTAACCTATCAATGATGATACCAGGGTTCCAGATAATGAATTAGTAATTGAGTATTGTCACTCTATTATTTCTGAAACAAATGGTTATTTCAAAATTGTAATTGGGTAAAAAAGAAATCACACTGCTGTTTACATATCAGCAGACAGCAACTATTGAATACGTTGCTCCTAAATGAAAACATGTCTTGACATTTCATTAGAATTGTCTCCTTGGAGACAATTCTAATGAAATACCAAGATGTGTTTTCATGGGAAAATAAGAAAACATGCTATATTTGTGGTCGGTTTATTGTTTTCTGCAATTTTGTATTCCTTTTTGATACTCACTACTTCTGATTTAAATTGTGTGTTTTTTTGGCAATTTTAATTGCGTATTTATGCAAATACCCAGCTTATCTGGAGCTCTGCATTATACTGTATAAACGTGTCGCCTCCAACAGATCATATTTAGTACGTGTCTATACCGTGGAAGTGGTCAGTGATACCATGTGGATGGCCTAGTGGTGCTTTTCCCATTGTGTTTACCAATTTATATAACCTCGAGACGTCATAGTAGTTGATGCTTTCGTATATAGACGCTCCTTTGAACATCGTAAATGCTTCGCTTCGACCACCAAAAAATGCGTCGCGTCGCTCGAGCGGTATGACCAGTTTCAATTCATTGATAAACCGCTGTAAGTCGATGTTCTCGTGTATTTCTTTATCAAAGTCTTGTTCCCATTTGGAGATGTGCATATACCCATGTGTTTCGATGTACCGTGTCTTTTCTATAGTCAGTTCATACAGATCCCCCATCGTCATGTTTTTGACGGGGTTTATTGTGGTTTTCGAGTAGCACGTTCGATTCCCGTGCCAGATATCCCCGTGGAATTCTAAGACTGTTGTTTCGCTATCTTTCTCATAGTATCCTTCCACCAAATATGTTTCTATTTTCTTATCCTCTCCATTCCGAGCCTGCTGAATTTTCAATACTAGTTTAAGGGATACATATATTATCTATTGGAGTGCCTTGATGGACTGTTTTTGCTCAGCCATGAAACCGTGATGTTTTATATTATGCCTATGGTTTTAGGTTGCATGCATTTTGAATGAAATATCAAGTTACAAGAGGACGCTTTTGTACAACAATGTTTGAAAGGGTCTATTCCAGGATCACCTTCCACCGACAACGTCATTTCCATAAATAGCTCACGGAACTTCAAACAGCATTTTCTGAGTATATCGACATCCTACGACAATATTTTAGTAATTATTTCTGGAAATCGAGTGGATTATTCTTGTGTGTTTTTTTCGTACCAGTTGTAGAAAGTCGTTCGGTTTCCATATTTCATGGCGTGCGGATTGTAATATTTAGCTTCTGGTAGATGCTTCAATACTTGTGTTTATTCTCCTTTCGATTAAAGAGATAAGGAAACTCACCCTTACATATGACAGGTATCTGGAATATGGCCGTTAATTTCGAAAGTGACATTTACGCTTTTAAATTTATTTAAGAAATACAACTATGTGTTGTTGCGTTTACTGTAGTCTGAAAAATATTTGGCCTGTTTAAAGTGCGTGGAGTCCGATGTCGGCCAAATGGAGCTCATACTACAGTAAACGCAACATATACTTGGTTGTATTACTTCTATTTACATTGCATTTTCTGATAGTTTAAAAAATGTAAATAACCACATACGGCGTTAAAATTAGAACTACATTGTATTTTTGTTTTACTTCATTTTGTCGCAATTTTCCGGTTAATAACGTGACGGTATTGGCAACGACGGCGAACGCCATTTATTTTAATGACGGCAAACAAACATTAACGAAACAACAATGTCGCGCGACGTCACATGGGTCTAATGTAATGTACTGGGATATAAACGCAATACGGTAAATGGTCGTTTCCATTATGAACTTAAGGATAGTGTAAATATTTACACATACCACGTGAACATGATTCCTTTTATGTTGCATTCACGTCACTAATAAGTAAATTACAGGCCTGGGCAAAATTTGCCAAGGCCTGTAATTTACTTATTAGTAAAGGTTTGGTTGTTTTGACGTCATTTTCATGCACTTTTAATGTCGACTATTTTACCTTATTTAATACATGAACATTACGTCAAAACAACGAAACCTTTACTTATTCGTGACGTCACAACGTTACGAGTAAACTATGTAACACATGAATATCATATTATTGTTAATAACAGGTTGTACTTTAAGATGGTCCATTTGATATATTGGCGTGCCAAAAGTCCTATTCCGCCTTAAGCACTAACAATTTCTGAGCACGATTGCTCTAATGGAGGCGATAAATAATGATGATCACACATGTGGCTGTGACTGGAGAAATACGGCTTATGGGTTTTGTGTCCAGTGTATAATCTGCACTGTTCGCCTTTCCATTAATGCAACACCCGCCATGATTATAATAAGCAATCTATATCGATATCCCGATACATGAGTGTGCTATTTGACCAGGAGTTAGACGTGCCACAAATCCCATAAGCCCATCTCTGCAGCCACAGCCACATGTGGCTGTGACTGGAGAAATGCTGCTTATGGGATTTGTGATCAGTGTAGTTCCCGATCGAATAGCACACTCCTGTAGCCTTATAACAATATATACTTCTCGTTAGAAGCAGGATGGGTGTTTCATTGATGGAATCGCGGAGAGTGCATATCCTGATCAGACTATGCGGATGCACAGGCTGATCTGGAACCACACTGGTCGCAAACCCCATAAGCCCCATTTCTCCAGTCACAGCCATATATGAGTTTGAAATATCGGGCGTATGTCCCGACTAATAGCTTGCTCTGGAATTTCAAATTGACTTGTCCCAAATATCACGCTTACAAATATCATGAGAATACAATGGATATTGAGTGTACTTATATAAGCTGGTTTAATAAATCACATTGTGTATGTACATAGTGTCCAAGAACATAACACTGAGCGAGTGAAAATAGCCATAACAGTGGAAATTTGAATGGTAGTACTGTTTAATATACTTCATGCACACATAGCGAGAACAAGATAGTGTACTGACCGGGTCATGAGTGAGCTAAAGCATTCACTTAAATAAACTCTGGTGTGTACAATGTGAATCCATTAGACCGGTTTAATAAACAACTTAAATAGAAATATAATAGGAAATCGACATAGATGTTGGATACTATTATTGACTAGATTCATCATTGAACAAATCATCACAGAATATACACTACAGGGCCACTTCCTGTGACTGGAGAAATGGCTTATAAATGGGGTTTGCGACCAGTGTAGATCCAGATCAGCCTGTGCATCCGCACAGTCTGATCAGGATCTGCACTGTACGCGATTCCATCAATGAAACACCCATCATGCTTCTAACGAGAAGTATAGACTTCTTTGCAAATGCATACATGACTTGGTCACTAGGATCAGTCCACGTTGGACATTATAAGGCACACAGCGAAAGCGTTGAGCGTCCCGTCTGTATCATAGTTAATGCATGTACAGTGGGGTCAGCGTGTAAGTGCACACACGAACGAACACAACAGGTTGGTTCCAACCTGTCGTGTTCGTTCGTGTGTTCACTTACACACTGACCCCACTGTATGCAAGTGTGTTTACGGACACATTGTACCCTTTAAAAAGAATACACTGCGCCATGTTCATCATCTCATGCCCACGTTATATTGATTGTGTATTGTAGAAATTGTATAGATGACGGCGTCATGATACTTATGTCTGTCTATACTGACACAACTTAACCATTTGAACCCGAAAGCCCGCTATATCGGTTTATGCAAACAGTGCAGATCCAGATGAGCCGGCTCGTAACGAGCTGTCTCATCAGGATCTGCACTTTTTGAAAGTAATTCTCATATTTTTTGGAACAAAACCATCTACTTTTCATAAATGGACTAGTCTGGAAATCATTTTGTGACGGTTGGATTGGTTTAAAAATTAGCATATCAAAATCCATTCCAGTTACTTAAGGGTAAAAGGGTTAAGACACGAATCTCTATAGTCTGAATTCCAAAGTTTCCCGCAACTTGAAAATTCTTTGAAAAGCAAACATCACTCACGATCGCGCAATAATCGGGGAAGCCAAGTTGTTACACTATACATGGCCTAATACGTAATAGTTATAGTTCACATATTGAATTGAACTTTAACTGTGTTATTGCTTTGTCAGACCCATCGTGCGCACATGTTCGTTGTAATGTAGTGCTGCCCCTGAACGCGGTTTCATATTACGATACTAGTATGTGATTGGAGGCTTGACACCGAATCGATCGTGCACACGTGGTAGCATGGTGCGCGTCACGTGAACCTATGACAATACGGCAATATTGCAACATTATTGTCATAGGTATTGGCTAAAGGGTAGCAAAATGCGATTAATTGAAACGAAAGGATGTGCTTATATTGGTCGAGAAAGTAGGGCAGACAATAAATGTATATACCATAATTCAGGCAGTAGTATATTGGAACCAATACATCTTCAAGGTGTATGATCACGTGGTACTAACAACAACAACAAGTACCGATTCAAAGTACGTATTATTTTATAGTGTCCTTATTATATAACGGATTTTGATGAAATATGGCGCAGCAAACGCGACTTCGTGAGCTGCATTTGATGGTCTTTGTATTTTCGCCAAACGTCTGTCGTTTTTGCGAAGAATCGATTTCCGTGTCTCTGACACGGACATCGATTCTTCGCAGACACCGACATAAGTCTGTTTGCTGCGCCATATTTCATCAAAATCCGTTGCATATTAAGGAAAATATCAAATAATACTTACTTTGGAGTGGGCGACGTTGTTGTTGTTGTAACCACGTGATCATGCACCTTGATCGTTATGGTAGCATACATTTTCCATCGAGATGTCGAGATGTTGACATAATATATCGTAACTTGCAGACTTAAATATATGTTGCGATAAATTATATCGACGTGATAAGTCTTCACAACAAGTCAACATAATAAGTTATCACACGCCTACATACCTTGATAATATGTCGACATAAAGTGATATTTTATCTCAACATGTCGATATAACGTGATCTTCTATATAAACATATCGACATAACGTGATACGTTAACACAACATGTCGACATAATGTGATGTTTATTTTCGCGGCCAGTCGACATAAAGTTACAGACTGTCAACATAATGTGATATTTAATATCAACATGTCGACAGTTTCACGTTATGTCGACATGGCATGATTTTGAAGTCGACATGTTGCGATAAATGATGTCAACATCTCGATGGCAAATATATGCCACCATACATCTTGCTTCAAGCATCACTTCGTTCATATCCGTGGTTTAGGAATTAATTTATCATCATTGAAGGTGTGCCCACATGCAATCCGCCATTTCCGACAGATAGTCAGTACATATACTTGTAGCTGCTTGCAAAATATAGTTACTTCATAGTCACGTGGTTACAACAACAACAACGTCGCCCACTCCAAAGTAAGTATTATTTTATATGTTCCTTAATATGCAACGGATTTTGATGAAATATGGCGCAGCAAACGCGTCTTCATGACCTGCATTTAAAAAACGACAAACGTTTGGGCGAAAATACAAAGACCACCAAATGCAGCTTAACAAGATGCGTTTGATGCGCCATATTCCTCAAAATCAGTTACGTAATAAGGACAATATAAAAGAATACGTACTTTGAATCAGGTGGATTCTGGAAGTTTCAGTACTTGTTGTTGTTGTTAGTACCACGTGATCATACACCTTGTGTGAAACTAGACGTTGGTCAAGGCTACTGTTTATAAAATAAAATTGGTTCTCATTCTCGAAAGCAGACAGTTTGATTGACCGAACAGTCTGCTGTCGAGTACTAGTTTGGCGAACATACACACCTTGTTTAATATGCACGGATCCTGCAACAGGGTCATTTTGTTCGGCACCATGTCAAATGATGGGTGAAAGATCAATGGATCAGGGTTAATGTCGGTCTAAAACTCCTAATCTAATAACCATTGTATCTATATTGTAAATATGCCATCGCAACTATAGTTGTCACGGGCATATAGTAATTACCCTACCCGTCCGTCTGTCAGATTACACTTTTCGTTTCTACTAACATATATCCGATCTTCGCGATACTTAACCCTTTGAACCCGAAATCCCGCAATAGCGGTTTATGCAAAAAATGCAGATCCAGATGAGCCGGCTCGTAACGAGCCGTCTCATCAGGATCTGCACTTTTTGAAAGTAATTTTAATATTTTTGAGAACAAAAAATGTCCCCTTTTCATAAATGGACTAGTCTGAAAACCATTTTGTGACGGTTGGGTTGGTTGCAAAATGAACATATCAAAATCCATTCCAGTTACTTAGGGGTGATAGGGTTAACATTCATATCATATCAAACACGGGACGAAGAACACTATTGAATGTGTGTTACGTCTCTCCAAGGTCAAAGCCACTGGCGCTATAATATATTGTTCACTGCGCATATATTGTGTTTCCATGCGATAACTAAACTACTGTCTGGCCGATTTACGCTGTACTTCACACGTACATTTATATCATTATCAACCATGTAATTAAGCAGTAATACATACTAGTCGCTGTGCATTAACCCTTTGAACCCGAAATCCTGCTATAGCGGTTTATGCAAACCGTGCAGATCCAGATGAGCCGGCTCGTAACGAGCCGTCTCATCAGGATCTGCACTTTTTTCAATAATTTTCATATTTTTTTAGAACAAAAACATCTCCTTTTCATAAATGGACTAATCTGAAAATTATTTTGCGACGATTGGATTGGTCGAAAATTAGCATAATATCAGAGTACATTCCAGTTACTTAGGGGTGAAAGGGTTAATGGATAACGCATCCGCCTCGCAACTGAGAAGTCGAAGGTTCGAGCCTCCGCTCGGACTCATGTGGCCGGTTGGTTGGTGAGCCGCCAGCTAGTTAAATTAATGGTACCAATTGCCTTCCTGTTGAGAGCCTGGCATAAAGGATAGGAAATGGGAGGACTGATTGTCTCATAATTCAAATACGACTGGTCCTTTCAATAGGGGTGACACTATAACAAACATACTTTTGCGTTTACTATGTGGGCTTCATCCCCTCAAGGCCAAGGCCATGGGTGTTTGATTGCTGTGTTGGTATTGACGGCTCATCAGCGGTGTAATTTTGCTGCTCTGCAACATTTTCTATTTTCACCGGCGGCTGTACATGCTCTATCCAAATTGACATTTATTTATGTCAGACCAATGCCATGTACATATATTTACCAAAGCAGCATTCGTGTTTAAAGCCCCGGGCACAACGGATCGTACGAAATTTTGTCGTGGTAGACCCATCAAATATTTGTCGTGGCCAGATCTTGCAACATGCCCGAAATCTATTTCGAGTGGTCACAAGGGCTACAACACATCAAAGATGGTTTGGCGATGGGGACGCGACATAAAAAATAGATATGTCGTGGTTATGTCGTGGGTGGGGCTGTTTTTCACGCAAGACTGCCGCACTACAGTCGTGTGTCGCTCGTGGGACGCTCGCACGTCCGTCTCCCGACTATATAACGAGGACCGGTCTGTTGCCTGCCATTTGCTCTCGAGATTTTTCAGTGGAAACATTGAAGTTCTGCCCGAATTTTTGACATTTGTCACTTTATTTTATTCAACTTTTTGCAAATTTAATCCAAGTTTGTATCCACGATGCCTCCCAAGAAGAAAACCCAAGAAGAGAAATGTGGTAACAGTGGCTGATGTGCACCAGACAGAGGAGCCCCTACCCCAAGCTGATGAAGGTGATGACACGGATGACTACAGACAGTTTTTATTTCCAAGCGTTCATTCGCCCGAGCTATATACCCCTCAACAAACGAAAATATGTTACAAGACTAACACAAGACTAACGCAAGACTAACGCACGACATACTTGCAATGTTGTGCGAAATATAATATTCGTGAGACAATCTTGCAACTGTCTCACGACTGTCCTGCGACAGTCATGAGACAGTCGTAGGACAGTCGTGCGACAGTCGTAAGATTGTTTGACTAAACAAAATTCTTCTGGTACCCACGACAAGATATTTATCGCACGACAGTCGCAAGACTGTCGTAGGACAGACTCACGACAGCCACAAGACATTGATACCACAAAAAATCGTGGAACAAAAAAGGTGCATGTCCAATTTTGCCTCACGATGGCATGTCGATGCCACGATGCTCAAAATTTCGTAGGACTGTCTTGCGACGACCCCCGATGACCCACGATTTGCCGAAATTTTCTGTTGTGTCGTGGCACAAATGCGTCGTGGGTTCGTTGTGACCAAGCCTTTACCTCGATTTATATGACATACGGAAATCGAGTGTCGTTATTTGATACTTAAAGTAATTTACTAGATACAATTCCGCATTGATGTATGACACATTCGGCTAGATAAATGCATGGCACGTAGTTATATTGTAACGTCCCTATGTCGTATCCGTCTTCAGCAATACGGTATAAATCAGATATTTCCTGTTCACGCAGGGGAATGGTAGCGGGCCCTCGTAAATCGGGGTAGGGAAATTTAACGACTATATCTACTGGGCAATGAAAAGACGACAGTGACGAGATTTTAGTAACATCTGATATTTTGATAATAGTTCTAACATGCAGTATTACTCAACGTGTACAATTAAAGAGTGGTGACCAACTATGATAACAACGATGAGGGTGATCTAATTATGGACAGATAATGACTAATATGAGATGTACAAATGGCAAGATACAAAAACACAACAGGCGACTGTGGGAGTAAGCAGACTCAAGAAAGGGTATTAGCGCATGTAAACACGGACTAGATTTATGCTAAACTCTGGCGGAAAGTCACACTAACGCAAACCCAAGTCATGGTGGGGAATCACGAACCTGGAGTTGGGAAATAATGCTGGGTGGGGGAGTCACACAGCAGGGATCACGAAGCTGGGGGTGGGGGGAAATATGCTGGGTGGGGGAGTCACAGCGGGGATCACGAAGCTGGGGGTGGGATAATGCTTGGGTGGGGGAGTCACACAGCGGGGTTCAAGAAGCTGGGGGTGGGAATAATGCTGGGTGAGGGAGTACACAGCGGGAATCACGAGCTGGGGGTTGGGAAAATATGCTGGTGGGGGAGTCAACGGGGGATCACGAAGCTGTGGGGAATATGCTGGGTGGGGGAGTCACAGCGGGGGTCACGGTGGGTGGGAAATAATGCTGGGTGGGGAAGTCACACAGCGGGAATCACGAAGCTGGGGTGGGAATAATGCTGGGGGGGGGTACAAGGTCACAAACGGGATCACGAAGCTTGGGGGTGGGAATAATGCGGGTGAGGGGGAGTCACACAACGGGATCACAAGCTGTTGGGTTGGGAGAATCATGCTGGTGGGGGAGTCCAAAGCGGGTATCACGAAGCTGGGGTGGGAATAATCTGGGTGGGGAGTCACACAGCGGGGGTCACGAAGCGGTGGTAATAATGCAGGGTGGGGAGTCACACAGCGGGGATCACGAAGCTGGGGGTGGGAAATAATGCTGGGTGGGGGAATCACACAGCGGAATCACGAAGCTGGGGGTGGGAATCATGTTTGGGTTGGGGAAGTCACACAGCGGGGATCACGAAGCTGGGGGTGGGAATAATGCGGTTGGGGAGTCACCACAGCGGGGATCGCGAAGCTGGGTGGGGAATAATGCTGGGGTTGGGGAGTCACACAGCGGGGATCACGAGCTGGGGTGGGAAATAATGCTGGTGGGGAGGGGTCACACAGCGGGGATCACGAAGCTGGGGGTGGGAATAATGCTGGGTGGGGGAGGGGGTCACACAAAAGCGGGGCTCACGAAGCTGGGGTGGGAATAATGCAGGGAGGGGGGAGTCACAAACAAGCGGGGATCACGAAGCTGGGGGTGGGAAAATAATGCTGGGTGGGGGAAGTCACACAGCGGGGAAATCACGAAGCTGGGGTTGGGAACTAATGCTGGGTGGGGAAGTCACACAGCGGGATCACGAAAGCTTGGGGTGGGAATAATGCTTGGGTGGGGGAGTCACACAGCGGGGTATTCACGAAGCCTGGGGGGTGGGAAATAATGCGGGTGGGGGAGGGTCACACAGCGGGGGTTCACGGAAGCGGGGTCAATAATGCGGGGTGGGGAGGTCACACAGCGGGGATCACGAAGCCTGTGGGGTGGGAATCAAAATGCTTGGTGGGGGAAGTCACAACAGCGGGGGATTCACGAAGCTGGTGGGGGTGGGAATAATGCTTGGGTGGGGGAGTCACACAGCAGGGGATCACGAAGCGTGGGGTTGGGAAAAATAATGCTGGGTTGGGGGAAGTCACACAGACGGGGAATCAACGAAGCTGGGGGTGGGGAATAATGCTGGGTGGAAGGGGGAGTCACAGCGGGATCACGAAGCTGGGGTGGAATAATGCTGGTTGGGGGAGTCACACAGCGGGGGTCACGAAGCTGGGGGTGGAATAATGCTGTGGAGTCACACAGCGGGGATCACGAAGCTGGGGGTGGGGAAATATCTGGGGGTGAGGGTCAACACAGCGGGGATCACGAAGATGGGGTGGGAATAGGGGTCACGAAGCTGGGGGTGGGAAATAGGTAATGGGCGGGTGGGGGAGGGGTCACTCGCGGGGGTCACGAAGCTGGGTGGGTGGATATGCTGTGGGGGAGGGGTCACAACAAAGCGGGGATCACGAAGGGTCTGGTGGATTAATGGGCGTGGTGAGGGAATATGCTGCGTGGGGGGATTGGGGTGGTGAGATGGGGCGTAGGGCTCATCTTGTAAACCGGAGAATCTCCGTCCTATGTAAGATGCATGGGTAGGGTAGGGTAGGGTAACGGGAAAACGCGCACCTTCTGTACTACGCTAGTATTTAGCTTTAACACCATGGAGTGACATAGACATAGTTAAACAATGCATTTTAAGTAATGGAAGTGGTAAATAAGTATGTTCCGATCAGGCACGAGCCAAAACAAGCACAGCCAGTAGAAATGGCGGCTGCATTCAATACTTGGTTGAAATGTGTCAAGAATATCGTATATTACGGGAAACAGGATAGAATTCAGGAATTATGAGGTCAATGAAGATGAACTATGAACTTTGGTGAATAACTAGGCATGGGTGAGGGATCGTGTTAATTCTCATAGATTAAATGGTAGCCTCGCACAGTCGCCACAAATGTAAGTACAAATGAAGCAGGATTACATGTCTATTTTACATCATACATGACTTCCTACACAATAGCGACAACTTGCAATGGTAACCGGCGGGTCGCTTCACTACCCCGCCTGCTCGACAAGAGTTCGTCCTCGAACTCGGGTTAAAACGAATTCAATTACATACATATATATACATGTCTACATTAAAAAAAAAATTAATCTGCAAGATAGTTATTCAGGCAAATGGTCATGCAGACCATTTCCGGTACTACTTAGAAGTATGAAAATTGTGTACCTTTATGGTTACCATCTTGTCATATTGCATAGCGTCTCGAAATATAAGTGTTTTATCTGCTACCTGATGTATGGTTTCCGGAACCGCTGCTACAAGACTTCAATCAACATCATGCATGTGACAGACATATTTCAAGACCTAATGGTTACAATGCCGAGTCAACGGAATGTCTCCATTTTATAGTTAAAAACACACACAACAAAACATG